>JAPVLO010000140.1:6282500-6706414 GCA_027257055.1 Cephalopachus bancanus
ACAAGCCTGTAACTCAAGTCAATGCAGATTTCACAGAGACCATCTGACCACAGCAGTCGTCACCTGCCTTTGGAATGTCCAACTGGGCATTTCACTCTTTGCCACACACAGATCAGCCCACTGTTACACATGCTTTCTCAATAGCTATATTTCCTCTACCTTAGGAAACCCTCGGTTCCATTTTGTGTCTCTATGGACACCATGAAAAGACTCAGTGGATCATCAGCTCCTGGTGTTGGGGACATCAAAAAAACCACTCCAAAGATGCAGGAAGTTTGAAAATGATTACAATAAATTACCTGCATGAAGTGTCACAGTCCCTAGACAGCTTCTTAGAAACTTTTTTCTTCAAAACACATCACAATAAACTCTCTCTCAAAATCAAATATCCTGGGGCTGAAACACTAAACGGGCAACTTCCACAAAATGGAGATCATCATGAGTATGTGTGGGAACATTAATGCATCGAGGCAGCATTCAAAAAAGGGGAGGCAGTAAATTCATGACTCTGGTAACTTGTCTTCAAAAATAAGGTTTTAGCCAAGATATTTGTTTTCACCAGAGAAACTATTTAATGGTAAAATTAATGACTGAGGTTTTTTTCCTTCATGGAGAAAGGAAGGAGAACTACCATTTATTAAATATCCGTGATGTAGCAGGGCACCTGACATACATTATTAGCATTTTTATAATGATGAGGAAATTAAGGATCAAAGTATTTAAATAATTCCCTCAAGATTATTCTTGGAGCCAGAGCTTTACATCTTACCACTTCCTGGTAATAACTGGGAAATTCAACATACGAGAAGAAAAGGAAAATCTTATTATTATTCACTCCTAATCAAGTAATTACTAAACAGTTAAATCAAAGAGCTGACAGAGTTGGGTTAAGGGAGTAATCTTTGCAGTCACCATAAACTACAGAAGACTCTTGCAGGTCATGCTGAGCTAATGTCATAAAATATAATATCATATAATATCATTTCCAAAATAGAAATGATAAACATAAGTTGTATGTGAGAGTTAAAACAACAACAACAAAACCATGAGCCTTGAGTGCTAGGTGTTGGCCAATACTAGTCTGTGGAAAGGACACCTGGAAAGAAGACAGGACAAAGAATGGGAAAATCTTAAGTGGGTAGGGAAAAGATGTGGAAGAGGAGACCAAGAAAGTTCTAAGTACTTAGATTAAGTACGTTTTGGTCATGGAATACATAAATAAAGGATTCCATTGATGGTCAGCACTATTTAAATTTTTAGTAGGATTCAGTGATTAGAAGTATTTTCTTTCTGGCCTGGCAACTGGTTTACCTGCTTTTATTTTCAAACTTGGAGGGTAGAGGGAGAACTTTGCTGTATGTTTGTAAAATGTATGTAAAATACATGCTACTATCTAAAGATTTCTATATTTAGGAGTATCTGATTGCCTGACCTTTGAGGGATCAGAATTTTCACAATTCATAATTCCTGATGATTACATCTGGGACAAGAGTACACCTTCTCATTTCGTTACCTCCTTCCCCACCTCCCATATTCCCTTAGGTTTTTTGTTCTAGTCCTGTCCTGGTAAGAGTAGCAGAAATATCTCCTAGTGGGAATAAAGAACAAAAACCAAAATTAGACAGGCAAAGAAAAAAACCCTCACATTTTTGGACGTTTGCCACTCGGCTGCTCTTATCAAGCCTTTAGAGGAGCTGTTCTAAATAAGGTGGCTGTGGTTCCCTATTACTTTCTGGGAAATACTTTTCTGAGCATATGAAATTAAGTCTGAGGACAATTAAGGTAGGTGGCTTTTCACATTTCCTCTAAAAAGTATCTAGCACAATCTTGGTACTTAACAAAAATTACATATCAGGTCAGTGGCATGCTTGGCAGAAACACTTTCAAGTGGTCAGCATCTTACAGGATATATTCACACTGGTGTGTCTCCCTCTAATTCTGACGAAGTCAGCTCAACTCCACGACTATCAGAAATCACCATGGAGTCTTTGAAGAGTGTGCCTCCTTCCAGTGTCATGCTGTGTCTGCCAACTTTTAGGCAAGGAAGTACACCTGCAGCCCTGAGCACCCATGGTTTCCGCTGCGGTGGACTGTTGGGCCAGGAGCATGCTTGCTCTGCGAGTGTCAACGACGATGTAGGAAGGATGTTTGTTTCGAGGGTTTGTTCAAAATCAGAGAACGCTACAGAGTGTTGAAAAGTAACAAGCCAAGAGCTCATCATCTGCTTCGTTTGCCAGCAGCCACAGAAGACAGGGCAGATCACCCCCTGGTTCCGTTCTGTGACCAGAGGCTCCAAATTAGCACTGCTTTAACTGTCTTGCCACCGCACTTCAGATGTTACCACTATCATTTCCATTTTTGCTTTCAGAATATTCCAGGGACAACAGTCTTTCAAATCCCACCATCTAATTGATGCTAAATTTACATATAGTCATGCTTCTTCTACTCTGGTGTAAAATGGATATTCTGGTCCTTTTCTGTCCTTCAAGGTAGGGCGGGAAAGCTCCCTGTTTTAACTTTTGCGGCAGCCTGGAGTTTTATGAGCAGATGAATGCTGGGTAGACCCACTCCAGAGCCTGCTGGTGGCAGAGCAAACAGCTAAATGTAACTTCGAGTTAATCACGAAATATGAATTCTGAGCTAAAGAGGCAGACAACAGTTTGGTAAGTCAGGGGAAGTGGCAGAGTGAACATTCGGGACTTTTTCCTTTTTCTGACATGATAAAAGGAAAAATAACTCCTTAGTTACGTTTTCTTTTGTGGATTTTTTACATTTTCTTTTGTTAGCAACTTTTTTTTTTTTTTTGCTTAAATAACTTTTTATAAATCAAAACCCAACTGTGAGAACAATTATGTTAATAATGCCAGGAAATCTGTTTGCTTTGTTAAATTAAGCTTCAAAAGCACTTCAATTGAACATACATTGGTGATTGCAAGTAATGCCTATTCTTATATCCATTTAAAATGTTTACTTTATTACAGCTTATTATAAACGTGAAGTCTGAAATGCAGCGCCATGGCTGCTCAATTTCCAGGCCATGCTTTATGATAATCATACGAAATGTATTCATGTGTCAACACAACTGCCTACCAATGCCCCAAATGGAGTTGTTACCAGCTCTGTCTAGAAAGATGGCCATGGAGTTCTGTGCTTCAAACACTAAGAAACCACTCTAAGTGGAGAAAGCTTTGAGAATTTTAACTCAGTTTGTACATGAATTGTTATGCTACACTTAGCTCAGCTTAACTGCTACTATCTCAGAATACAGGTGAGCCTCTACAGGAAAACAGCCCCTAAGCACCCAAACACATGAATGAGATAAATGGGTGGCTGCTTTCTGATATGGCTGCACTCTCTTTCCAGGTTGAGACTGCAGAGTCGCTCTGTACCTGATGTTTCCCACTGTGTTCAGGGGTAAAAAGGTACCTGGAAGATACCTTCTGTCACCTAGACATCTCACCAAGGAGCAAGGCGGCACTCATAATACATGCAATAACTGGACTGAACAATAGGGTCTCAAGTTGTCCCTCCCTCCCAAGTACTGGTTTCTCTGCAGCATTCATACCCTAACCCTAGCCCTAACCCTCCCTTGTATGACAAGTAACCCACATGAGAGTGGCCGGTGCAGAGGCTGAGATCTTGAGCAACATTTTCTCAACGCCACAGTTTGAGGTTCTACAACACAGGCACCCCGCCACATGCTTTTATGCTCATTATTTCATTCAGAGGCTCTGTTTGTAGCAGCAGACCATGCAGTTTTGGGGGATGGTAGAAGCACCTACTGTCAGAGACCAGGATCATGGCTGGCATGGCGACTCATGCCTGTAATTTCAGTACTTTGGTAGGCAGAGGCAGGAGGACTGCTTGAGGCCAGGAATTCAAGACTGGCCTGGGCCACATAATAAAAGTCTATACATTTTTTTTTAATTAGCCAGGCATAGTGGCTCACACCTATAGTTCCAGTCACCTGGGAGGCTGAGGCAGGAGGATCACTTGAGCCCATTTTAGAGGTTACAGTGCACCAACCTGGGCAACAGATTGAGAGGGAAAGGAAGGGAAAGGAGGGGGGAAGGGGAGGAGGAGGGAAAGGAAGGGGAAGGGGAAGGGGAAGTGGAAGGGAAGGGAAGGAAAAAGGAGAAAAAGAAAAACAAAGAGGAAACTAGAATCATACAGTGGTAAGTCAATGCATTTTTTTGCTTCAGGTTTTTTTCTTAATTGGAGTCTCACTCTTTTGCCCCGACTGGAGTGCAGTGGCAAGATCACAGCTCGCTGCAGCCTTGACCTCCTGGGCTCAGGCAATCCTTCCTTTGCAGCCTTCTGAGGAGCTGGAACTACAGATGGGTGCCTCCACAGCCAGCCAATTTTTTGCTTTTTTTTTTTTGTAGAGATGAAGTCTCACTCATGTTGCCTAGGCTGGTCTTGAACTCACAGCCTCCTGGCTAGGCCTTCCAAAGTGCTGGCGTTCAGGCGTGAGCCACCACACCCGTCCTTTTGTTAACTTCTAGGACCACATCTCTGAATTGATAACGGAGATCTGTGCAGATGTCCAATTAACTTTAAGACAATTCATTTTTTACACCCAACTCCTTATGAAGGAGTACCAAGTCCAGGAATGTGGCTGGAAGGGAGCATAAGAGCTTATCTAGGCCAACTCTCTTTTTAGATGGAAAACACTGAAGTACACAGAAAATCTGTAACTTGTCCAAAGCATATGCCTCTTTGGGTGCAAGTTAGAACCAGGATCCAGACTCCTGACATCTCAGTCCTACACACCGGCTCCGGAGCAGTCTGAAGACAATTCATCCTTAATAAACAAAGGCCAAATTTTAACTTAGTCATACAAGTTTCACCAAAAAGGAGAAAAATGCTGATCCAGTTTATCTAACGTAAAATAATCAGTTTACATGCCAACTCCCTACTGACACACATACACACGTTTCATAACACAACTTACTTTCTTACTTTGTGCAATATTAGACTATTTTCTATTCTGTTTTATTTCATTAAAACAGAAACAAACAACATTGGTTGGAATTCCACTAAACTGACTCCAGGGGCACCAAAGTTGGAAAAAAACTTCCTGGAGTATCAAAAAGAATAATGGAGTGGCTTCAAGCAGCCAGCAAGGAAGTAGGACAGGCATCTTCCCTTTTCTAGCCTTGAGTTGCATAAACAATGGAGCCCCTGCTCCGAATGCCGTGTCAGATCCCGCTCTGTGGGTCCCGCCACCTCCTGTCCCCCAGGGAACGCACTGCATGGAGGCTGCCCTGGCTGGCCTCACACCCATCCTCTCGGAAGCCCCTTTGTAGAACATGCTACCAGAGTGTAGCTGACGCCTGGTCTTAGTTTTAAACCTTCAGATGGTCTTTTTCTCCAGAGAACTGAGTCGATTTTGTCAGCTCCTGAAAAGCCACGTCACATTATTTTAAGGTGTAACTGCTTCCTTCTGTTCACATTCTCCCCCATTAGACGATAAGCTCCTTGAGTGAACAAAACAGGGCCACCGTCTTGCTCACAGCCAGATCCCCCACTGAACACATAAAAGGTGCTCAACAAACACGTGTAAGAAAAAAATAAGCTTGATGAACATGACACACAGGAACGCGAGAAATGGCGTCAGGTTTCAAAATACTGCAGCCATCACTAGGTGCCTTTCATCCCTGGACCAGGCTCCCTGCTCCAGGCCTCTGTGCACATTCCTCCTCATGCCTGGCAGGTGCCTCCTCCCCTTGGGGCCCTTCTCCTTGGCCAGAGCCACTTTCCCTGGAAAGCCCTTTCTGCTTCCACAGGTTCTTGTGTCTCAGTATTGGTTACAACACTTTATTTTTCCCTCAGCTTGGGAAGATAGTGTATTGAACTCTCTTTATGCCCAACATCATAATAGTAAGCTCAAACAGGATGGAACTTTAATAAAGTACCTGGCACAGTACGTGCTCAATTAAATATTTTTTCCTATTTTTAAAAACAGTCTCTTTCCAATTTTGCATGCACACATGAATGAAAAGTTACAAACTTTTGGCCTGAAAACCAAACTAAATCAAAAGAGAATAAGCCCAAACTAATGACCCAGTCTTATGGGTAATCAGTAGTTAGACCAACGATAGCTTTTTGAGACGTCCCTTAAAACCACAGTGCCACAAAAACTTAGGAAATAGGATGTTAGCTACTGGGCAGAGGTAAAGGGGAGAACAGGGAGAAAAGTAAGCAAGCACACCATCTATCAGACATTTTTATGTCAGATGGAAAACAAACAACATAGTTTAGGCCTCTTCTTGCGTCACATTCATATATACCAAAAGCTTTCTGTTTCCTAAAATTTGAAAAATAATGACTCATTCTCCCAGCATTTATCAACGTTGTTCACAGTAGGAAAAAAAGATAAATGCATCATTCCCTTTGCATCAAGTACCCATATAATTCAGAGACATTTTCAATAATATATACTATAAATATGCAAATGTCAAATAAAAAAATGCATTTACATAGCACAACTGATAGGAATTAAAACATTAACGCTTCATATTCTTGTGAGCTAATTTTGCCAGATTCCTGTTTTAAACAGTGGACTTAGACCCATGAAAATAAGAACGAATTTAAAATAGGTTCCTGCCTCTCAGTCTGCCACTCTAAAACGAGCCTGCATTTCCTTCTTAAAATAATTTCCCATGTATTTTCCACACAAAAAATCCTAAGAAACATCTCCATCATAATTTGCCACTCAATCTGCAGACAGATGGATCAGCAAATTGTTTCAAGGAATATGACTTGTCAGATTACTTCAAATTGGCCTTGGTAATAATACTCATAAATGACTGGGAATGCATAAGGCTGAGAGGCTACAGACCAAGAAGAGACATCTAATAAGCCATTGAGAGTCTTCCCTAAGTCTACAAAGTGTTGGTTTCAAGTCCCTAATAATTCATCTACTTTAGTCATGATCCAACAGATGACTTAATGAAATAAGATCACAATTTAAATTTGGAGGTTCTTCTGAATCTTCATTAGGAAAATTAATAAAATGAAAGAATCATGGAGATGGTATTTCTGCAAAAAAAAAAAAGAAGAAGAAGAAGAAGAAAGTAAAATATACCTCGAAAAAAATAAATGATGACATCCTGGTAAATACTCACTATGTGAATAAAAGTGGAAAAGTTAGGATCACTGTGGAGACTAACATGATAGTGGACAGAAAATCAAAACAAGATTTAAGATGAGACATAATACGTAGAACAATATACAAATACGTAAGACAATATTCATAGATTGTTATTATGCATTATTTTCACTCCTTTTAACAGACCAAGTTATGTTATTGTACGCTATTATAGTGGGGGACAGATTTTTGGAGGATCTATTCTGAGAGAGCTAACAGTCACGGATGGAGAACTGAGGCTAAACTTTCTTTCTGTATTCACCCAGAAAACTACACAATGGCTAGAGAAAGTAACGGGAAAAATAAACACAGAAGTTATCATTCCTTTGTATTGTTTCCCGTGTCTGGGCTGTGTGTGTATGCTTGCAATACACAATATTATATATATGCATATGTATATAATAAATATGCATATGTTTATATATATTCATACTTTGAATACCAAATCTAGAGCTTTTAGAAAGCATGGAGCTGAGAAACACTCCATAATTTTCTCAAAGAACAAAAATACAAACAAATTCTAAAATTTAGACAGAGGAATAAATCAAGCCTTCCAACTGAGGAGAGGATAGGAACATTTTTTAACCTGTGAAAGCCTAGAAAGATGAACAAATTATATCCAGTCCCTCCGTGCACATGTATACAACTGTCCAGGCCATCAGAAATGACAGATTCAGGAATAGCATCTTGCATTCCTGGTGACCAGTCTTGCAGTATTTCCTCTATGTCACACTCCCTAACACATGTTTAATATCATAATTTGCAGGAATGTGATTAATTTCTCTTTTATTTTCCAGATCTGCCGATTTACAGCTTGTGATTTCTAGTATTTACTCTGGTATTGGAAAATCATCATAGATTCGGCCTTCTCCTATTCCTTGGTAAGGAAATTGGGGCACATACTCCTTTGTAAGAGATACAGGCCACTTGGACAGCAAATATGTCTTCAGTTCCTACCACAATTGTGCAGTCCTATTTTGATGAATCAAAAATGCCACCCCTACAACAACCTGGGAGTGCATTTGTACCAGAAAGAAACCAACTACAATTCTATGGTCAAAGATATCCAGAACTTGCCCTGCCGAATGAGGAGAAAGGGCTGGCCCAGAACTTGACTTGCAAGCTTTCTCTGATGTATACATGTGTCGAGTACCCTGGAATCGATGCAGCTCTCTTAGGAAAGCCAGTTTGAGTGTAGCCTCCTACAGGTTTAACTTATTCTCAATTCTGTGGTATAAGGAAGGTCATTTGGAGTTATTCCAATTTATTTTTGCTAATTAATATATCACTCTATGGTAAACTAGATCAAATTTGTAAAAACGAACAGATAAACATTCCCATGAGGTCACATGCTGACATAATTCTGTTTATGTAATATAATATTGTACCTTCCTAAATAAATTGAGTGCAGAATAACTCCAGGAAATAACAAGAAAGCAAATTAACAGAGTTGAGTCCAGCTAGTCATAGAGAGTTTCTTTACTTTTTTTGAGTCAGGGTCTCAGTCTGTCGCCCAGGCTGAAGTGCAGTGGCACGATCACAGTTCACCATAGCCTTGACCTCCTGGGCTCAATCCAGTCCTTCCCCCTCCCCTCAGGCTCCTGAGTAGCTAAGACTACAGGCATGTACCACCATGGCCAGCTAATTTTTTGATTTTTTGTAGACACAAGGTCTCACTATGTTGCCCAAGCTGGTCTTGAACTCCTGGGCTCAAGCAATCCACCTTGGACTCCTAAAGTCCTAGGATTACAGGGGTGAGTCACTATGCCTGACCCATAAAGGGTTTCAAACTGACTTGCACCTGACTCCAAATCTCTTTCCTATGTAAGGAATAGAATTGCCCCTGACTCCAAATCTCTTTCCTATGTAACCAGAATAGAATTCTCAAAGTATTTATTTTATGTGGCTTTAAATATTTTCACCTTTCTTTTATAAATCCTTAGTCAAATAATCATAAACAACTGTATTTTGCTTTTGGTTTAAGGAAGGAAAAAAAAAAAAAAACTAAAAAGGGCCCTGGACATGATTGAATAAAAACCACATTTTTAATTTAAAAAAAAAACCAAACAGACAAGTCTGTCTAAGACAAAGATGAGAATCCCAAATCTCACACTCAAAGTCTGAGCTCCTTCCAACATATCACACTGCTTCCTTTTTGCTGCTTCACAAATAACCGTGCAGCACGCAACTTAAGGATAATTCCGTGTGGTGCTTCCTCATCTCGCTACGGTACTGAGACAATTTAGGAAGGAGTACTACAATAGATTACAAAGAACAAGAAAAGCTAGAGCTAGATTACAATCTTGAATCAGATGCTTTTGATCCATATGCACTGTGCTCCACACTTCACAATCCTTATGGTATTCCGTTTTTAAGCAACACAACCTGAAGCACAGTGCTTGGAACCTGCCAGATGGTTGCTGCTGGGCTGCATGAGTTAACCTGTACCAACCATTTGGTAGACATCAGAGAACTCCACTCTGTCAGCCTGCTTTCCGGTTATTTCCTGGAGTTATTCTGCACTCGATTTACGTAGGATGGGATGATGATATATTACATAAACACAAGAATTGTCTCCCATTCCATCTCCTTCAATTTCCACCTCAAACAAGAAAATAGAAAAAGAAAACTAAATAAACCACAGAAACTGAAAACCGTTCTGTTGACTCTTATTCAATACATGCGTTAGCATATTAGTGGTAGTAAATAAAGGCAAATAATAAACTATTTGGCTTATTTTCACTCTATCGTCAGTCTGAATTGGAAAAGGCTGGCTATCCCATGAGGTTATTTATGAATTAAAACAGAGAAAAACGTGACTTTGAAACTAAGTACTGTACCCTGAGCTCAAAATGTCCCCTCAAGCTGTCAGAGATGTACACTCCTGAGCACAGGACCCCATGTGCCCAACTTTTTCTGGGAATGTGTATCAAGTTCCAGGGAGTCAGAGTGCCTAAAACAAATATGTAAAAAAACACACTGGGGTTTTCATTATTTGCTTGCTCAGTTTCTCATGTCATAATTTCATATGAGATATATATATATATATATATGTAAATAGTAAACAGAAAGTACATCTGAGGATGCTAGAGGATGCTAATGACCTGAATCCCAGGGTGATAGAAAGATATAATAGTTTATAGCTGCCTTGGGGGAGGGGTGATGGGGTGAAGGAAATGCCACTTTTTAAAGGACATTTATGTGCCTGGCATTGTGCTAGGTGCTTTATTCACACTATTCCATACAATTCATACAGTAAGTCTAAGTATATATTGTCATTCCCATTTGATGGACAAAAACCAAGGCACACCCACTGCTGAGGTGGATGGTAACCCTGCCTGGTTTGTCTAGTTCTAAAGTCTGTCCTAAGGTTTGCAGATTAGATTGCTTTTCAGTGGAATGGCAAATCATCCTTTGTGCATTTTAATAGATTCATTAAAAAATTTCCATAAGGATTTCAGAACATGTCTTACACCAGCTTGCTATCTCTTTCACAATGGAATCAAAGTGAAAAAGCACAAGCACCAAAACAAACTAATAAATAATAATAATAAAACACAAGGGTTCTATTCTTTCAGATAAGATGCACTTTTTTCTCCATCGGTTAGATAGTATGAGCAAACGTCTCACAGGAAATCTCTTGTATTTAAAGCAAGCTAATTACTTTTTAGAATTGATTGTCATATGTATGGTTTTAAAATTCAATTTTGTCAAAAGCTGGAAAATTAATTCATGCCTCATCCCATGCAAGCCTCATGTTTTAAGAGATTAAAAACCACTGCAAAGACCTATTACCATGAAATTTCTGGTTTACCCTTAACTAAGAAATCCATTAATCAAACTTTGTTTTTGGATTATCTAATCTACAAGACAGAGGTATGTTTGTTGTGATAAATTCAATGTTCTACCTAATTGTGAAGGAAATATGTTTAATAGAAAGAATAGGTTTATGTTTTAACGTTTAGACATAAAAAAAGGCTTGCATCTTATGAATGTACTGCATTAAGATATAAAACAAAAGATTCCACCAAATAAAATATTCATTAATTTTCTTCTCTTACAGTAAGTCAGATCTACCATCTAATATTATTGCCTGCGAAAAGTGAAATTTTCTTCTCTTACAGTAAGTCAGATCTACCATCTAATATTATTGCCTGCAAAAAGTGAAATGAAAACTCTGGTTAACACTGGCGACAGAGGCACTTTACCAGCTGTCCAGATGTTTTCAATCCACACTTTCCTCAAAAGCTACAACATGTTATTTGTTATGCAATAACTGTTTTCTCTCAAGAGAGAAATGTAAGCAACATTTTGAAAACTTTAATTTGTTGAAATATGTAACCTTCTGTTAAGGCTCTAATTTTGTATCAGCAAAAGTGAGTTATGCTACTTTCAAACAAAAAAAATTTTTTAATGTTTACCAATTCTGACTCTAATTTTTTGCAGTTGAATATGGTAATGTATTTCAAAAATGATGTCAAAGATGCCACTTTACTACAGCAAAATATTAGAATAAACATTTGGTAGAATCAACAGATGGTACATCCACGAAGAACTTTTTTTATTTCAGAAGAGGCAACATTTATTTCTTCCTCTACATTGAGTCCTTCTAAAGCATGTGATACTATTAAAATAAAGGTAGTGAACAGTTATGAGGTTTTTAAAATAAGTAACCCTAAAATGTTTAATAGGCTTTTAAGACTGCTTACCAACATATAGAGCACCTACTATTCATATACCTTAGTCTGTGAGATATATATTTTCTCATTTCAAACATGAAAAATTTCAGTGGAAAGTAAAGACATACACACATAAAATCTCAAAAAGTAAATAAAACAGGAAAACATAAGATTGCACAGGCAATACATGAGCACTTTCCAAGGAAGTGGCACCTTATCCATCACTCCCAAATAAAAAGGACTGCTCCTTCCCAGACACTGGCTCATACTTCCCTTATGGTTCTTGCTGTATTCTTCTCTGCTTTGGATCTATTTGTACACTAAGTACATATCTGTATTCATATCTTGAGTTCCCTGAAAGGATAGATGTCAGGTTTTGCATGTCCGAATTCCATCACAATACTGAAAAATACTAGGTATCTGGTGAGTGCTCAAGAGATGTTTATTCGAATACCTGAGTGAATGAATGATTCGTGATGATGACAAAATGAGGAAGACAGCACCACATTCAGAGCCAGTCCTGCTCTAAGCGCTTCGCACGCATTACCTAATTTACTACTCGTTTTCTCTTTGTGTCTCAACTTTACAGACGAGAAAACTAAGGCACGGAAAGAACAAGCAGCTTCCGCACTCATCTACCACTTCACACTCTTCCATTCTTGGCTTGAAGACGACGTCACAAGGAGGCCTTCCGGGATTCTGACGCGGGGCTAGCGACCCCTGTGGTCCATCTGCACAGGCCCTTCTCCCTGTCACTGTATTCGCCACTCCTGAAGCACCTATTCTATCAGCAGCTCTTCCTGTAGACAGTGGGCTCCACGAGGGCAGGGGCCACGCCAGTCTCATCACCACTCACATCCCAGTACCCATAAATGGGCTTGGCACAGCTGAATGCCTGCATGATGCTTTCTTAACATGTAGCAGGTATTCATTAAATGTTCACTTAAGGAGTAACAAAAACAAGCAAACTGAGGTAACGCTGGAAAGGTAGTTGAAGATTCAAAGCTGGGGTTAAAGAAAAGAATGAGGATTAGAGATGAGGAACTGGGAGCCATCAGCAGATAATTACTCACAGTTATAAATGACCATGAGAAAGCTGTGACATTACAGTTGATCTGTTTCTGAATGCCTACTACTTGTACATTCAGGAGAACTCGGCATTATATGCTTAAGTTGTAAGCTTCCAAAATAAACATTTGGAAAGGGTCCCTATTAACTGACAAAGGAGATGAAACCATTCCTTAGGAAGTTCCTCTGCAAAGTATCAGAGGCTTCTTGGGTTGTTTTTATACTTAATAATACATTGTTTCCTGTAATATAACCTGGAATCTGTCACTAGCATGTTTCCAGATGGAGAGAAAAGCTGGCAGCTTACAAAACAACTACTGTGGGCTTTCTTTAGGATGACCACGGTGAAGCTGAAATATACTGCTACCACGATTATATGCCATAAGCACTTAGACCCTAGAGATGAGCAAGGGACAAACAAAGTGTCCAAATCCGAGGAAAAACTTAAGACACAGATGTGGATTAGAAGCCACACTGCACTTACTGCTAAGACAAAGGCGAACATAGTAAGGCGCTGACTGACAACAGAAAGCCGACTGAGTCAATTTGCTGGAGAAATTTAAAGATATATGTGTGCAAGTTAAGTTGGAAAGAGAAGTCTTTTAACTTTCAAACCTGTTTTACATCACTTGGTGAAGCTGTGAGTGGCAGTCACAGAGACAGCAGTTGCTGCCACAGTGAAGAAAGGGACATTTTTGAGTAAAGGCAGCAGGTTTATTGAAGAAAAGAAGCCACTGCAAATGACAGAACATTCTTTCTGAGCAGAACTGCTAATACTTGTCTTCTTGGCTGTATTCACACATACACAGCCAGTATGCAGCATCACATTCAAGTATTTAGAATCACAAGAGCCGTACATGTAAAAAGAAATAAAAGATAAGTCTACAGTATCTTTAAACATGTAAATCACTACCCCTATTGTAGTTCTGCCTTAAGGAAAACACAGAAGAATGAGTTACTCACTAGAAAACAAAAAAATACAAAAGCAATTGTCAGTGAATCAAAGTATATTTTTCTCCAAGAAGATGTAGAGACACCTTTAGGCCCACAGGTCAGAGCTTATAGATGCATATACTTGGATACAAATTAAGGTTACTGGTTGATATGTTTTCCTTTTTCTTTTTTTTTTTTTTTTTGAGACAGGGTCTTGCTATGTTGCCCAGGCAGGTCTCAAACCCCTGGTCTCAAGTGATCCTCTCACCTTGGACTTCCAAAGTGCTAGGATTACAGGTATGAGTCACCATGCCTGGTCAGACCAATACATTTAGTTACCTGATTTTCTCTATAAAGAGGGCACTTAAGTTACTGGCAGGGAAGAAAAAAAAAAATCAGACACAGCAGAAAAAGAACTACCAGAATTTGATTTTGAGAAATGACAGCTGACAGCAAATCACTAACCATAAACACAGTAATCGTGGGCCATTTTTCAAGGCAGTAACTGACTTAAAATACAGAAACGGAAACCAATGCCATCATGTTCGCACTTGTAAGTGGGAGCTAAATGAAGGAAGTGCAAAGGCATACAGAATGGCAAAACAGGCACTGAAGGGGGAGGGTGGGAGGAGGGCAGGGCTGAAAAACCACCTGCGGGGTACAACGCGCACAGGTGGGAAGAAGGGTCCACTTACAGCCCCTAAGCCCACTTAAAGGGTACATTTACAGCCAATTCGTCACCACTAAATAACGCATCCATGTAACCAAAAACCATGTCCACCCCTAGAGCCAATGGAATACAAATTAAAAGGGGGAATAAAAGATACTAACAATTCCTGAGACCATTACCTTATTAAAGCACAGGGCAATAGCCTAAGATGAAACACAAAACAAATGTTGTATAAATTATAGAACACTTTTTTTTAAGGCTATTTCTAATAGATCAAGGGGAAAAGTTTAATATAAATGCTCGCTTTAAAAAGCTACATGGAAAAGACTTCATTAGATGATGATGATGCTGGATAACTGTAGCAAGTCTACTGTCTTGCTATTCTAGAAGCGTTGTTCTTTTCAACGCACTGTGTTATGTGCTAGCTCCCTTGAAGGACTTGACCATCACTCTCAAATAAAAAACTTAAGTCAGCAATGTTTATACAAACATGGTATCATCAGAACAAAAAGAGTGGGTTTAGAGACGCAGAAAACCTGGGTTTCAATCTCAATTCAATCATTTACTGACTGTATGATGATGAACAAGTTATTTAATCTCTCTGTTTCCATTTTCTCATCTGCAAGAATAAAAATATTTATTTAATAAGACTGCTATAAACACGAAAAGGGGTTGGGCTCGGTGGCTTAGCCTGTAATCCCAGCACTTTGGGAGGCCAAGGTGAGTGGACTGCCTGAGCCCACGGGTTCGAGACCAGCCCGGGCAACTTGGCGAGACCTCATCTCTACAATAAATCAAAAATTAGCTGGGCGCGGTAGCACGCTCCTGTAGTTCTGGCTACTTGCAAGGCTGAGACAGAAGGATCGCTGGAGCCCAGCAGGTCAACGCTGGGGTGGTCATGAGTGTGCCACTGCACTCCAGCCTGGGCGACAGAGTGAGACTCCAACTCAAAAACCAAAACAAACAAAACACTAGAAGGTATGTAACATCTCTTGGGCACATAATATATACTTGATAAAAATGATTTACTGTCTCTTTATAAAAATATTTAATTTTCTTCTATACCTCGTATAATTAAAGTCATACAATTCTATTTAATACCGGAGCTAAGTTTTTGAAAATTATCATTCATCTCGACATAAACTAACATTGAAAATACTGTCAAACATTATTATTTCCAAAAGGGAAGTACAGATGCTCCTCAACTAACAATAGGGCTACATCCTGATAAACCAACTGCATAAGCTGAAAATATTGTTAAGATAAAAATGCATTTAATACACTTAATCTGTTGAACATCATAGCTTAGCCTAGTCTACCTTAAACGTGCTTAGAACACTTATAACAGCCTACAGTTGGGCAACATTATTTAACACAAAACCTACTTTATAATATAGTGCTGAATATTATCTCATGTAATTTATGAAATACTGTACTAACAGTGAAAGATGAGATAATTATACGGGCATTCAGAGTATGGATGCTACTGAATGCATATTGCTTTCACATCATTGTAAAGTTGAAAATGGCTATGTTGAATCATAGTAAGTTGGAGACTGTGTGTGTGTGTATGTGTGTGTGTATGCCCAGATATATGCAAATTCTATGATCAAATAATATAATATCAGAGTAAAGGTTTCTGCCTCCAGATTACCACGTAGAAACACTGACGAAATGTTTAACAATAATGGTACTCCAAAGGAGTTAGATTTTCCAATTTATTTATGTGTTATTTACAAATGGCCTATAAATAACTATTGTTTATTTTTAACTCAATAGCATATTCTTGATGCTATATTTTCAAAAGACAGCTTTCTGAAGAAGCTGTGGTTTCAATAAGAAATCCTCTGCCTTCAATGGGGAACAGGGTGCAATGAACTAAGTGATTTCTCTTTTACAACAAAAATCTGCATTGAATAAACTCGAACCAACCAACTGTTATCTTTTCCCAGAATGCAATTCTTTTATGAAAAATGCATATAACAGACTTGGGCTTAATTTCTACCTTTCAAGACAGAAAACAAAAATGAAAATAACTGAAATAATAACTATGGAAAGGGAGAATCTTCCACGACCTGAATGGTCAGATTCCAGGATCCAACTAGCCATATTAAGGAAGGCCCTCTACCTTTGCATTCACTTCCTGAAACAAGTAATAGTTCAACCTGAGCAGCAGAATTTCGGAAGCAACAAACAGAAACACTAACCACAACTATTTTTATCTTAGTTCCATATTTTGTTTCTCTTAGAAACCAAATACATCAAATAACGGAAGGAAGATATAAAAATATTTTACTACCTGACAGTGAAAACTCTGGGAGTTCAGGATCATTTTTTAATCATCTATGGCAGTGACCATTCATTATTAGTTTCTTCAGTGGGGGCCTACAGAAGCTATCTGAACTACTGAGATGAATTACCAGACAGTATCAGCATCCCCAGTACCCACAGTATCTCCAGTGCCAGTATAGACATTCTTAGTCTGTATAGTCTTATTGTTAGTATGTGTAACTGTTTTTTAAATTTTCTAACACCAATTTACCTTTTCAACCCTAACTCCTATTATCTCCCTCCATAAACATTTGCTCCTGCCCTACTACTTACTGCCTCTGTACCCTAGGCAAACAAAACTTCACGTTTTGCTTTTTCTATTTTCCTCAAATACCATCCTTCTATCATTACAGGAGGCAGAGAAAGATAAAGACATACACGCATATACTCACTCACAACCTACCGCTCACCTAACTGGTAATGCAAAACAATTCTTGCTTCCTTTGTGAATCCTACCTGGACTGCACCAGTTCACAGTTTTTCCTCAACTTTTGACATTTATAGCCAATTCTAAGCTTCTGACACAACAAATCCAACCTTGCTGTTAATTACCTTTTTACAGATTTCAACCTTGTTGTTAATTACTTTTTCACAAAGAGATTTCAACCTTGTTGTTAATTACCTTTTTGAGTAAAGAGACTTCTTCAATCTCAACAATCAGACTATAAGCAAGTTGGGGGTCAGGTAAATACTGTATTAATCGGGAGAGAGCTCGCTACAAGTCCAAATCTCACGCAATTTACTTACAGAGGAAATCCTTAAATGTACCCACAACTCTAAACGACAAGAACAAAAATCTTATTAATCTTTGTATGCCCAGTCTCCACCAAAGTGACTTGTACACATACAGTAAGCCCTCGCTTGATGCTATCCACAGGTCCTTGAACAATGTCATTTCATTGTAATGTTAACCAGGAAAAAATTGGTTTTGTTTTATGTCACTTCACTTACAGTCACAGTTTCTAAGAACCAATTATTGATGTTAAGTGGGAATTTACTGTATACTTAATTGATGCTTATTTGTGACTAGTGGGCAAATTTTGAGACATAAAGGATAAGAAAATAGTACACATAGTCACAGGAACAGGGAACTGTAAAGCCATTAGAAAGAAGTAAGTGGGAGGGAGTTGGAGAAAACAGGGGTGCAACAGGAGGGGAGGTTTGATGGAGGGACTTTTCATCTGCTACAGTGGGCAACAGAGAGCCACTGCTAATTCAAATGTAAAAGTGGACAAAAGCAAATTAATAGAGCATAAGCTTACAAAAAGTTCTCCATAAAAATGAATTCGTGCCAGAGAGTATCAAGATCTCCAAGACAGAGACTATCAAGGAATGGAAGGTTTTGAGGAGGAAAGTGATGGGCCCTCCCCTAGAGTACACAGAATGGGTGGATGTGAACCGTCCTGGCTGACAGCTGGACTAAGGAGAAAAGTACAACTAGTAAGGGCATTTGGGACTCTACCAAGAATATGTAGAATTCAAAGGAATGGAATCGTCTTGACTTTTTTCTCAAATTATACTTTTCCATGATTTATTCAATCATTCAAAGGAGCAAGGACATTTGAAAATCAACAGACTTTATTTCAGATGTTACTTACTATGGCTAAGAACGACTCCCTGCAGTGGCTGGGAACCTGGGAACAGCAGCATGAGACAATTCATCACGAGCAGTAACTTCCCTCACCAATACAATTCCCACCTTTTCTTTGCCTGGCTCCCTTCCACTGCAGACTTCTCCTTATCACGTGTATGTTACCTCATTTCATTCATTCTTTTGCTAAACCATAACAACCCTGGGAACGTTTCCTTGATTATTCTCACAGTCACTGTCTTTTACATCATCCAATTACCCTTGTGCTGCGCAACCAACCTACTCATCCTGAAACTTAAAAAAACATCTGTTCCTTCTCCCTGCAATTCTGCTGTAATTCTTTTTGCTGCTAAAATCAGCCCTGAGTCATCAAAATGCCTCCAAGATACACTGATCTTGAAAAACATTATGTTTTAATTCCAGCTATGCTCACTAGGCATACTCAATTTGGGCTAGATAAAGAGAAAATGTTTTCACTGAATCTAGCATAACTGACACACCTACTTGGAAAAAAAAAAGTCCTGCAAATGAGATACTAACTTTCTCTTTCTGAGCCAATCAGAGCACTCAAAATGCACGGGTGATTTGTTTACATAACTGATTTCCTACTAGCTAGTTCTTAAACAAATAGACTTCTAGAGGCTGTTTCAAATTAATAGGTATATAATACTTTCACATAAATCTTTTGACTATTAAGAACTAATTAAGGTAAAAATAAAAAAGCATTTAATACAGAAAACAACAGGTAGGGTTGGCCTTTCTAAAAAATGACAGCTGGGAGAAATATATGACACAATAAGCTTGCAAATGAGATGATCTGATTAAAGAAAATACTTCATAATTAAATCAGAAGTTATTAGAAACTCTTTAATATCTAAGAGATTCACAGTACTCTCAGCATAAGAATGTAAACACTCAACAATAACTAAGTAGCAGAGGTGAGATTATAACTTTGAGTTCTCTTTATACTCTGTGTCTCTTTATGTAAACAAAGCATAGTGATTCTCTCTTTTGATCTTTATAGTAAAACTACATTCCTGTAGTCAAGTCACTTAGCCTACTCAGAGGACCTATTATATAAATTACAGGGATAATTCTGGCCTACAGGACAACCAAAACTCAGAAGGGCTCCAAGACTGTAACATACCATACATGATAAATGCAATACAAGTACAATACAATATCTCAAAATAGTATAGCACTGCATACGAGGCAACATAACGTAAACTGTACTATCATCTTTCCGGTCTGTAAATCCTACACTTTACAAGTTGTTTAAGAATTAATTAGAACAGTGCCTGGCACATATTTCTCAAAAAGGTTGACAATTTTTTAAATATGACAATAGTGCTAACTCTAAAGTTAAAAATATTGTTCACGCTTTTGGTTTTAAACAAATCATCTTTTTTTCATGTTAGAAAGTTAGCAAATACTGACAAACAAAAAAATGAGATTTCTGAAAGTATCAATATGATTGTAAGTTTATAATATAATATAAAAATCATTATACATCAAATTTAAATAATTATTTTATACTACTAGTTTCTCAATGTTTCAGCATTCTTTGCCCCTTCCAAAATTTGTATTTTAAACACATTTTCCACTAGGTATTTGTTTTTACTGGCTAACACTTAAAAAGTCAAACTTGTTTCTAAAATGCTACAATATATTGAGAAGAAATTCTGGATGGTCAAACAACCTAAAATGTCATTTTATGTCTGTCCACACAGTTTATGGATAGATTTTAAAAAATAGTATATATATACATACATACATCTATATATGTGTGTGTGTGTGTGTATACGTATATACACACACACACCTATATGTATATGTGTATATATACACACACATATACACATAGATAATACATGCATTCACACATATATATGGTATATAATATGTGTGTTCACTGTTAATATTGACAGTTCTCAAATTTTAACAGAAAAGTTAAATAACTTATAATTTTTTACTATTATTAACTGAGTCAAGCAAACCTACCTAAAAGCATTGTATTTTATTTTTTTATTTTTTGAGTTGGAGTCTCACTCTGTCGCCCAGGCTGTAGTGTAATGACATGCTCATGGCCACCACAGCCTTGACCTGCTGGGCTCAGGTGATCCTTCTGCCTCAGTCTTCCAAGTAGATGGAACTACAGGCATGCACCACCCCATGCCTGGCTAAATATTTTGATTTATTGTAGAGATTAGGTCTCACCAAGTTGCCCAGGCTGGTCTTAAACCCGTGAGTTCCGGAAATCCTCTCACCTTGGCCTCCCAAAGTGCTGGGATTATAGGCGTTAAGCCACTGTGCCTGTCCTCTAAAAGCATTTTAATCAGAAACAACATATTATTTTAGCAGATGAATGATCACTTGTGAAGCTATTTCCTGGGAACTGAAAATGCTCTGACCTGGTGACACTGTAGAAAGAATTTAAATATACAGTTAAATATTTAATATAGTTTAGTAAAACTAAATATCCAAATGGTACCTCAATACTGATAATGTTAATTACGATGTTAAACAAATTTATGCTTCTCCGAATCTTATACTTAGCTGCATTTGGCATAGTTTGTAAATTTCCTGAATGGTAAATTGTCATTATTACTTATAGGCAATTAATTATACAGATAATGAAATTTTAGGATATAGGGAGAACAAAAAGTTAGCTCACAGTTTAGAAAAAAACTATTGTAAGAAACTGTTAGATTTACTTGGCTGTATCTCTTATTCCTGTTTTAGAAAAGGAGTTAAAACATTTATGACAAGACGTCACTTCCTGCAGCAGTCTCAAACTTCTGAAGGTACTCCAGTACCAACCTGAATATGTCCTATCACACATTTTGGCAACGTTTATGGGTCTGTGTTCTCCAGATTCGAGTCTGCTCCTGCTCTTAGGGGAGAGGTGGAGGGGGGGTATCAGGAGCACGGGTTAGGAGGAGTGGGGGTGAGGGGGGAGCATCAGGAGCATGGGCCTTGCCCTGCACACTGCGGCCCTTCAAGATGCACCTGTCACAGAGTCAACAGAAAGCAGTCCAGGTCTGCAGCTTTCCTAACTGCATGAATCACGGCCATGGACCACTTGAAATGGGTCTCTATTGCTGTGTTTGCTTTGAGGTGGGGGGTGGGACTGTTTTGTTTTTGAGACATTATTAGGCAAGAGGACAAGAGAACATTCTTTTATAACAGATGAATATTTACTGGAGGAATAATTTTTCTCCTTCCTTACAAGTGAGAACAGAAGTAAAAGTATAGCTTCTAGATATCTAATGTAAATCTAGAACAGAAACTGTGGCATTGTCAGACACCTGACTTCAGCAATAGCCATTTTGATAAAATCTCTTATATTTACATGGTTTTCAATGCCTTTGAAATTCAAATGAGAGAGCCACTTCTTTTTACAACGGAAATACTGGTAAGAAAAAACAGGATAAGAAACACCATGCTATTTCCTTTTGTCAAAATACATGGTCCAGTGAATTGTAAATACCCAGGTAGGTAAAGTGTTACATGATACCATTTACTTTCTTTGCTTTTTAAACTTTTCAAAGATACAAAAGGGACTTGTTTGTTCTATTTTGCTCCAAGACGTGATTAACAATAATTCACCTTGATATGCTAGTGCAGTATTTAAAAAGATACTAGAAGCATGACAGAACAATTTCCAATATTCTTCTACAAAGTGTCTAGTTCAAAATAGATGGAAAGTCAGCCAGGCTCAGTGGCTCAGGCTGTAAATCCGTGCCTTGGGAGGCTGAGGTGAGTGAACTGACTGAGTCCATGAGTTCGAGACCCGCCTGGGCAACTTGGTGAGACCTCATCTCTACAATAAATCAAAAAACTAGCCGGGTGTGGTAGCGCCCGCCTGTAATTCCAACTACTTGGAAGGCTGAGGCGGAAGGATCGCCGGAGCCCAGCAGGTCGAGGCTGCGGTGGCCAGGACCGGCCACTGCACTCCAGTCTGGGCGACAGAGTGAGACCCCAATTCCAAAAAAAAAAAGATGGAAAGTCACTAGAATTTGCAGCTAAGAAAAACGCAAAATTTCTTAATTAAAAGACAATTTGAGAGCTATATTTAAAATGTTCTCAGAATAATGTATTCACAAAATCTACATTTCAAATAAGGCTGCTGATGTTAATAATAATTTACAACCACAATCTTAAATTAGAAAATAAAATTATTTTATATTGCCACAAAGGTATCCTAACTCACAATGTAACAGACATTAGAAAGTAAAGTTTTAAGGCAGTAAATATGAATGTAATTAAAACCAGAACTTTCACATAGTTTGATAAACTTTATGGTAAATACTTAATGGTTAAAAACAACAACAACAACAAAACACTTGGCTTTCTAGACATTCTTCAATAATAATGTTAATAAATATTTATTAGTACTTTTATTTGCCAGGAACTGGGCTAAATGATATGAAAGTGAACAAGACACAGCCCAGTCCTCCTGAAGCTTATAAATAGTCTTCTGATAAGTTATCTAAGGACATGAAAATAAGAATACTGAGACTGAAACATGTGACTACAGGATGCAAGTGTTACTCTGTTTTGGCAATAATGCTACCAAAAGCTCCTGGACAGGATAACTACCATTAGAGAGCACTTTTTAGAACCTTGGTCTACAATTACTGTATGACTTGTCAGTAATCATAATGTTAAACATCCAGAACATTACAGTATGGGCTCACTTGAAAGTCCAGCAGTACCCTGAACCATTGGTAGCAACTGTGCAGGGTAAGAAGTTGCCAGTAACTTAACTGCATGGAAGTAGGGAAACTTTTAGCTTTCAGAAAAGTTTTTTTTTTTTTTAATTTTTAATTTTTTTTAAATTTTAAAGATAAGGAGTACAATGCAGGGTTAGGTATACAAACGTTGATTATGCAGGCACACTTGTTGATGAGGTATGCCCCTCCCTCCCCTAGCAGTTTCCCTCAACTGCCAATCCTTTTCTTCTAATAGTATTATGGTAATTGCTCAAGGTCAGGTTATGAGTGAGAACATATGGTACTCTGTTCTTTGTTTTTGTGATAGATCACTGAGTATGATCAACTCTAAATCCATTCAAGTTGCTGCAAAGTCCATATGTTTGTCCTTCTTTACAGCTGCATAATATTCCACTGTGTATATGTACCACATTTCTTTAATCCAGTCCGGCTTTGATGGGCAACATGAACATGGTTGATTCCATGTTTTTGCTATTGTGAATAGAGCTGCAACAAATATACGTGTGCAGGTATCTTTTGTAGAATAATATGAATTCCTCTGGGTATATTCCAATAGAGGAATTGCTGGGTCATATGGAAGGCCAATTTCTGGTTCTTTCAGAAATTGCCACACTGTCTTCCAAAGAGGTTGCACAAATTTGCATTCCCACCAGCAGTGTAGAAGCTTTCCTTTTTCTCTGCATCCTCACCAGCATCTGTTATTGTTTGTTTTATTAATGATGGCCATTCCTGGTGGTGTTAGGTAGTATCCCAATGTGGTTTTCATTTGCCTTTCTCTGATGATGAGTGAGGTTGAGCAGTTTTTCGTGTGTCTGTTGGCTGCCCATATATCTTCTTTTGAGAAATGTCTATTCATGTCTTTTGTCCACTTTTTAATGGGGCTGTTTGTTTTTTTCCTTTCGGTGAGTTTGAGTTCCTCATAGATCCTAATGTTAGGCCTCTGTCAGATATATAGTTGACAAATGTTTTTTCCCATTCTGTGGGCTGTCTCCTTGCTCTCTTGATGGTTAGCTTTGCAGAAGCTCGTTAGTTTGATGAGGTCCCACTTGTCTATCTTACTTCTTATGGTATGGGCACATAGGGTTCTGATCCGGAACTAGTTGCCAGTTCCGATTTCCATAAGGGTGTCTCCTGTGTTTTCTAAGATTCTTATAATTTGAGGTTTTACATTTAGGACTTTGATCCATTCTGAGTTACTTTTTGTGTACAGCGATAGGTAGGGGTCCTGTTTCAATCTTCTGCATGTGATCACCAGTTTTCCCAGCACCATTTACTGAATAGGTTCTCCTCTCCCCAGTAGTTGTTGTTGGAGGCTTTGTCAAAGATGAGTTGGCTGAGAAAGTGAGGCTTTGTTTCCAGAATGTCTATCCTGTTCCATTGGTCTATATGCCTGTTCTTGTACCAATACCAGGCTGTTTTGATTACTGTAGCCTTACAGTAAAGTTTGAAGTCTGGAAGTGTGATCCCTCCTGCTTTGTTTCTTTTGCTAAAGACTGTTTTGGCTATTTGTAGTCGTTTGTGTTTCCATGTGAACTTCTGTACTGTCATTTCCAGGTCTGAGAAGAATGATGTTGGTAATATAATGGGTATTGCGTTGAATCTGCACATCGTCTTTGGTAGGATGGACATTTTAACAATGTTGATTTTTCCTATCCATGAGCATGAAAGAGTTATTATTCTTTTTAAGCTTTTCAATGTTTTAAAAAACTTTTTGAATCCATTTACAGCAAAGGGATAACCACATCATCCCTTAATACTGCAACAAGAAACCCTGGAAACTTGCCTCATCATTACCAGTACTACAGAAAATTTAGCTATTACTCAATAAAAAGGTCATATACATCTAGATCTGATTCCATTGTTTTCTCTTAAGTTTTCACCCAGTTCAGTTTCTAATTTTTTTGTCTGGAAAATATCTTACTTCTTTCTCTATCTTCAAAAACATGAAATCACTTGGAAGACAGAATAGGTATGCAGGGCTCCCTTCTGTAATAAATATGTTTTTTGAGTCGGCATCTCACTCTGTCACCCAGACTGGAGTGTAGTGGCATGATCATGACTCACCATAGCCTCAAACTCCTAGGCTCAAGTGTTCCACTCGTCTTAGCCTCCTAAGTAGCTGGGACTACAGGTACACGCCACAATGCCCAGATAATTTTTTACTTTTTTGTGTAGAGACGAGGTCTCACTATATTGCCCATGCTGGTCCCCAACTCGAGCTCAAGTGATCTTATTGCCCTGGACTCTCAAAGTGTTGGCATTACAAAGGCATGAGCCACCGTGCCAGGATGCTTCTGTTCTTGAGAATAGTACTTTCTGAAACAGAAAACAGCCTTATCTTCTGCAGAGCTGTATCTGTAAAACATCTTCACTCATTTCTCATTCATTTCTACCTGTGCTTTCCTCCTCCCTTTTCCCAGCAGCTGCGACATCGCATCTGTTTCTTCCCTCCAATGCTCCTCTGAGGGTTATTATCCATTCAGGGACAAGTGCCCTTCTCACTATCATCTGAATCACAAAATGTGGCATTCTCCTGCCAGAGTACATGGCGGCATCAGCCGGACAAGTCCTAGCCTGAAGCAGTGCTTGCCAACTGTGAGTCATGACGCATTCTTCAATACAGCAATTAATATAGTGGGTTGAGACCAGCATTTAAAAACTAAATCAACAGAAAAAGAAACAAAACAGAATGACATCACACCTGTTTTGAATCTTCAGTGCACACTTTGTGTGTGTACAAATATATGAACAGGTACACATACTGGATCCTGATTGAGATACATTTCTTACATTCCTGCAAGTTACGGCCAAAAGTTTAAAAGCCACTAAAGTAGAACATTTGGTTCCAGGGATTGCAAATTTAACTGATGTAAATCTTCGGATATTTTAGAAATTTAAAACATGAATGTTAAATTGTTTCTTTTAGTAAAAATACTGTTGATCTTATTGCCAATAGTTTCTAAAAGATCATCAGTCAGCAAGCAAACTAAATCAGTACCATCAGTTTTCCTAGTATATTTCAGTCTTTTCACAATAGAAAGGTCCGGCCAGGCTCAGTGGCTCAGCCTATAATCCTGGCACTTTGGAAGGCCGAGGCAAGTGGATTGCACTAGTCTCTACAATAAAAAAAAAAAAGCAGTTGGGTGCGGTAGCACGCACCTGTAGCTCCGGCTACTTGGAAGGCTGAGGAGAAAGAATAGCCAGTCAATGCTGGGGTGGCCTTGAGTGTGCCACTGCACTCCAGCCTGGGCGATGGAGTGAGACTCCAACTCAAAAAAAAAAATTAATAATAATAATGATAGAGCCAAAACAAATACCTTACCTTTAAATTTAATTTACCCTAAATATTAAAATTAACTTGTCAATCATCTCAATAAAGACTAAACTATGGCCTTTTTTCTCTTAACCAAATTCCTAATGAAGAGGCTCAGGAGTCATGCCTGTTATACTAAAGTTTGTTTTCCAACCTCACACACTAGATAAAGAAGGAAATCGAAGTCTTCTTATTTATTTATTTATTTATTTATTTATTTATTTATTTGTGCGTTGGAGTCTCACTCTGTCACCCAGGCTGGAGTGCAGTGGCACAATCACAGTCACTGCAGAATCCCGCTGGGCTCAGGCAATCCTTCAGCCTCAGCCTTCCAAGTAGCTGGGACTACAGGTGTGTACAATGCCCAACTAATTAATTCTCCCTCTCTCCCTCACTCCTTTCCTCCCTCCCTTTCTTTTCTTTTTTTTTAAGTGTGGAAAGGAGGTCTCACCATGTTGCTCAGGCAATCCTCTTGCCTCAGCATCCCAAAGTGGTAGGATTACAGGCATGAGCCATCACGCCCATACAAAATCATTGTAGTTTGTGAAGCCACAGAGCTGTCTCTTGTGAACTCCTGCACTCCGGGCACCTTGTCCTCTACCAATTCCCAGAATTCCTTAGATAGGAACTACAAATTGCCAATTTAAAAATATCCTTAAATCCACCTAAAACCTGCAAGCCCTTGCTTGGAAATGTCTTTCTTTCCCAGGTCGAACTAATGAGAATCTCATATATACTGATTTATAATTTGTATAACGTCTGCCTCCCTAAAATGTATATAACCAACTGCAATTCAACCACCCTGAACAGATGCTCCAAATGCTGTGTCTTGGGCCTGGTCACTCATAGGTGGCTCAGAATAAACTTCTTCAAGCATATTTGTCTGAATTTTTGCATTGTCATCAAAAAATATTTTAAAATAACAAATAGTAAACAGTCTGAACTCGAAATACCTTAAAGGAAAAATATTCTACTTTTTTTTTTTTCTTTTTGAGTCAAAAGTCTCACTCTGTCACCCAGGGTGGAGGGCAGTGGCACGCTCATGGCACCCCAGCATCAACCTGCTGGGCTCTGGTGATTCTTCTACCTCAGCCTTCCAAGTAGCCGAACTACAGGCATGTGCTACCATGCCCGGCTAATTTTTTTATTTATTGTAGAGACGAACTCTCCCCAAGTTGCCCAGGTTGGTCTTGAACCCCAGGACTTGGCATTCCTCTCACGTTGGCCTCCACAGTTCTGGGATTACTGGCTTGAACAACTGCGCCCAGGCTCTACTCTTTTTAAAAATATAAAGTCTGAGTAGATGGTTTGATATAGTTTCAATTATGACCTCAGAAATGAAGAAGAGGTGAATATTTATTTGCATCTATTCCATATACATATGAATACAAACAACAGTCTTATATTTCCTTGGCTGTAAAGAGATTGTTAGAAATTCAAGCTCAGATGGCTCAGAGTATCTGACTGTGACTAATGGCACCCAGTCACTCAGCAGGGACAGAACTATGCTCTGAGGCAGGGAATGACATAGCTGTACTGGCTGTAAAATAGCTGCCTCGGAAAAAATAATCCTGAATAATGGTCACAGTCCTTACTCTGCACGTAAGGTTGCTGTAAAGAATTCATATTCAAAATATAGAAGGCTTTAAAAAAGCTTTTTTGCAGTGTCAAAGTGGAAACTTGGGTCTGACTCAGCCTTACAGCCACTCACACTTCGTGGGCTGTCAGAACTGGAAAAGGCAACTGATACCAAGTCCTGTGGGGAGGGACAGCCCTTGGCCTTGAGTCTTTCCACAGCAGCGTTTTGGGTTGATTAAAAGTGATGCTGACAGGCTTCAATCCTTCCTGGTTTTATGGATTCTGGATGCTAAGCGAAGCCTCCAGGATGAGAAACCTACGAGCATTAGCATCAAGATTTTTACCAGACGTGAAAAACTCTAGAAACAAACCAAAATAATTGGTATAAAATGCAAACTATTACTTAAACTGGAACATATGTACAAAAATAAGATGTGAATATTAGAATACACACAAACACATATTATTAAGATAAAGGTGTTATGCAAAGACACAGAGCTACCCAGCTGCCAAACCTCATATAAAGGACTTCTGAAAAACTTCTGACAGCTTGAAAGCATATAAACAGAAATAAACCAACACCATATTTCATTCAAAATGTCCCTTTTTAATTTCAAAGACTGCATATAAAGGTACAATGAACTATATCTCTTACCTATTAAAACCCTAAGTTCCAAACAGCCCAGTATATTTAGAAACTTAATAAAGTAAAGAAAAAAGCTACGGTGTTGGACGCTAAAAAGCGGGGAAGGGAAAGGAAAGGGAGGACCCAGAAGTCACATGAAGGGGGCAGTGAAGCCCTGTCTCCAGCACTACACGTCCTGTGTCAAATACGCACTTGTACGCTCAAACCCGAAATAAGTAAGTTTTGAATGAGACAAAAAGAAAGTGTAGTCTTGGATGAAAGTGAAATCTGCTTCATTCAGAGATAAAACAATAGTTGTGGATATGCAAGACAATTCCTTTCTCATCTATAGTACAACTCATTATAAAATGATGGGTGTTTTATTTCGTTTATTATATTTTAGGGTATTAAAATCAAGTTGTCAAATGACAAATTTTCCCTGAAAACTTAAATTTTTATGCATTCAATTATATTTTTGGTTAAAAAAACTTGGAAAAATATTTTATTTGCTTTTTAGGGTTCTTAATTTGGGGTCCTTGAATGTACTTCAGTGGGGTTCGTGAAACTTCTGAAATGATAAGCAGAAAGATGTGTGTGTGTGTGTGTGTGTGTGTGTGTGTGTATGCATGCATGTACGTAGATTTTTCTAAGGAGAGGATGAAAAACTTTCATAGAATCCAGGACAGGTCAATGATCTGAGTGAGAGTAGCGTCACTGACTCGGATGAAAGTTCTACATGAGAGGTACGTACAAGGTACATACAAGACTTTCCTATGGGGGACTCAGAGGGTGAGAGATAAAAAAGTAAGTTAGAATAACTTCTAGTAACAACGAAACTTGAAACTAGCATGAAGATGCGCCAGTCTAAGAATATGCTGAAGTCCCCTGTTTATACATATGTATGTCTTTATTTAGGCCTTGGGTAGAAAACTAAGACTAAAAGACAGGTAAATAATGGAAGAGAATGTGTGTATTTACTTGTAAGAATGGTTGTAAGGTAGCATATTATATACATAATATGGATATCTATTGGCACGCTATAACAAGTTCTGAACTCATTTAACATCTGTCCAAATGCCTGTTATTATTCCTGTGTTTCTCTTTTTCTGACCTTTATAAAATGAAGTTGCTTCTTTTTTTTTAAGTTGGAGTCTCACTCTGTGGCCCAGACTGGAGTGCAGTGGCACGCTCCTGGCCACCGTGGCCTCAAACTGCTGGGCTCCAGAGATCCTTCTGCCTCAGGATTCTAAGTTGCCGGAGCTACAGGCGCGCGCTACCACACCCGGCTGATTTTTTATTTCTTGCAGAGACGAGGTCTCACCAAGCTGCCCAGGCTTGAACCTGCGGGCTCAGACAATCCACTTGTCCCGGCCTCCCAAAGTGCTAGGATTACAGGCTGAGCCACCGAGCCCAGCAATAAAGCTGTTTTAAAAAATGCATTTGTAAAATGACTCTTTAGTAAACAGAGTCTCTAACACCAAGCCAACCCATATTGAGAAACTTAAATCCTGTGATGTTAATGAAAAATTCCTTTTCCTCAAAGATCAAGTGAAGAATTTCATATCCTGATTTATTTTAAAAGACCAACTAATAATATGTTAAGAAAAGCAAAGCAGTCTCCATTTTTAAAGATTATATCTCAGATTTATGATAATACATATTATGGTTACAATTAGTTTAATGGGAGAAAAATGAATATAACAAACACTGGTGTTTCATATTCACAAGAATCAGACATAAGCCAAGGTAGCAAACAAAACTTAAATTTCTAACCTAATCTCAATCATTTACACAATGATTTTTTTTAAACTGCTTTCCAATTAACTTGTATTCTAATTGGGTAAGGATCTAATTAGGTAGAGCCCTAGGAATTATGAAAGAATTTCAACAATTAATAAGGATAAGAAATTCTTTCATAGTGAATAAGAGAAACCTTTCCCATAACAACATCAAAGGAAAAAGACAACCTAAAATAATGAACCTTTTTTCCTCCAGAGTTGATTATCCAGGCATAAAGGATTGACAAAAGATTGACCTCTGTCAGGGAGCTAGTTAGGAAATGCCCAGATAAAGAAAATGCTATGTTAATGAATCCGGTAAGTGAGAGAGCAATTACCCCTCATGCATGCTTTTGAAACACCAAGTAACTCACATCTATATGTAAAAAAATTTGCCCCTTACCTACATATATCAGATAAGCCTCTCACTTTTTAGTTGTTTCAGTTCTAATAAGAAGAAACAGGATTTTCCAAACCACTGGACAGAAAAAAAACTGTCAGAAATGTTCCTGCTAAAACCTATTAAGATTCCTGGCTATATTGTTGAATCCAGTGGATGGGTTAGTGAGGAAGGTTTATGACGAGAATCTTGCCAACTCCAATCACGTTCCATATTAAAAACGGAAGGAAGGTCGGGTGCAGTGGCTCACGGCTGTAATCACAGCATTTTTGGAGGCTGAGGAGAGAGGACTGCTTGAGCCTAGAAGTTCAAGACCAGCCTAGACAACATAGCAAGACCTCTTCTCTACAAAAAAAAATAAAAAAATTAGCTAGGTGTGGTAGTGTGTGCCTGTAGTCTCAGCTACTTGGGTGGCTGAAGCGGAAGGAGATCCTGATTCATTCATTTATTTATTATTATTATTATTATTATTATTTGAGTTGGAGTCTCACTCTGTCCCCCAGACTGGAGTGCAGTGGCCGCTCCCAGCCACCGCAGCCTCGACCTGCTGGGCTCCGGCAATCCTTCCGCCTCAGTCTTCCGAGTAGCTGGAACTACAGGCGTGCGCTACCACGCCTGGCTAATTTTTTATTTATTGTGGAGGTGAGGTCTCACCAAGTTGCCCAGGCAGGTCTCAAACCCACGGGCTCAGGCAATCTACTCGCCTCAGTCTCCCAAAGCGTGGGATTACAGGCTGAGCCCACCGAGCCCAGCTGAGACCCTGATTCAAAAGAAGGGGGGGAGAACATGTACCTGAATGCTTGTCATTACTTAAAGAACTTGCTCAATGTTAAATTATCTTGCATGTCCTGCTCAGTCTCAGTCTATTCTGAAAAAGCTTTGCTTTTCAAAGCATAGAAACACATCATGTATGCAGGCAGAAAGAGCTGTTAAAGTGACAGCTCTCTGATGAAAAGAAGAGTAACTCATGGAGCCAAAAAGCAAATGTGAAGAAAAGCTAGAAGAATAAACAACAACAGCAAAACGTATTTTACAGCCTTCTCAGAAAACATTAATAGGTAGTTATAAAAACAAAGAAACGGTTATCTCAAACCTTCCTGTTTTATTAACTGCCTTGAATGTTAATAATATTCTTTAATTTCTTACAAGAAAGCATAGTTGGAACCAATTAACCAAGCCTCAACTAATATTACTATAAAAATAATTTTTTAAAAGATTAAATACATGCTTCCCCACTAAGATTAGAAACAAGGATGTCTGCTCCCACCATTTTTACTCAACTCTGTACTGTAGGTTTCAGCCAATAAAGAAAAAGCAATAAAAGGCATTCAGATCGGGAAGAAAAACTGTCTTTGTTAGCAGATGACATAATCATTTATGTAGAAAATCCTATGAGATCTACAAAAAGGCTACTAGAACTAACAACTGAGTATAATAAAACTGCAGGATTTAATGCCAACACATGAAAAAAATCCGCTTTTTAAATACTACCACTAAATCAGAAACTAAATTACAAATATGTTTTATAATGGCATCAAACTACAAGATATTTACAGATAAATTTGTTTTAAAAATGTATAAGACAAATATACTACTAATAAAATAATGCTGAGAGAAATAAAGATCAAAATAAATGGAGAGAGATGTGGCCTTCATGAATTGGAATATTCAATATTAAGATTTCAATTCTCTGCAAAGTGATCTATAGACTCAACACAATCCCATCCAAAATCCCAACATACATTTTTATAGAAACAGACAAGATAATTACAAAAATTCACAGAAAGAACTTAGATTAGTCAAAACAACTTAGAAAAGTAACCAAGTTGGAGGATTATGTATTACTTGACTTCATAATTTATTAAAAGCAAGGATAATCAATATTGTGTGGTACTAGTGGAAAGACAGATACACAGGCCAATGAAACAGAAGAGTCCAGAAACAGATTCACACATACGTAATCAAACGCTTTTAAAAAAAGAATCTTGTTCTTTTCTTTTGAAAAGATTCTTTTCAAAAATAGTTTTGGAACAACTGGATATATATGAAGGAGGACCAAGAAAATGCAGAATTAATTTATAAAAAGCTGTGTCTTTATTCTTACATGTTTAAGCTTCAGTCACCTTCTAAGTACTCTGTTTGATGCAAGACACCTATCGAGACACTTTTCCCACAACAGTTTTTGAATTTGTCAATTTTAATGCCTTTTAGTGCTTCTGCCATTTTTGTCTCACTTCTTCCACGTGGGCAAAACATTTCCTTTAGAGGACTTTTTTTCATCAGGGGAAACCAAAAAAAGTAGATCAGTGTGAGACTGGGTGATTAGGGAGGATAGGTTTTTTGGGGTCCCCCCATACATGTTGTTTAAACAAACAAAAAAAAAGGAACATCAATCCATACCTTGAACCTTTATAAAAAACTGACTCAAGTGCATAATAAACCCAAACATAAAACCTACAACTATAACTTGTAGAAGAACACAAAAGAGAAAAATCCTTGTGACTTAGGGTTAGGCAAATATTTCTTAGATTCAACACCAAAGAAAAACTAATAAACTGAGCTTCATCAATGTTAAGAGCTTCTGCTCTTTGAGGACACTGTTAAGAGAACGAACGAACTATAGCTGGGAGAAAACATTTGCAAATCACATATTGGATTAAAGGATTTATACCCAGAAGATATTTTAAAATGGTCAGAACTCAATAAGAAAACAAAAAGCCCGATTTAAAAATTGCAAGATTTGAACACATCCATTGCTGGAGAAGAGATTCAGAAGGCAAATAAATGCATGACAAGACAGTCATCACAGATATGTAAATTAGAATCACAAGGAAATATCTCTATATACCTGTGATCATGGTTAACTGGGCTCGGTGGCTCAGCCTGTAATCCCGCGCCTTTGGGAGGCTGAGGTGAGGGGATTGTCTGAGCCCGCGGGTTCGACACCCACCTGGGCAGGCGAGACCTCATCTCTACAATAAAATTTAAAAATTAGCCGGGCGTGGTAGCGCATGCCTGTAATTCCGGCTACTCGGAAGGCTGAGGCGGAAGGATCGCCGGAGCCCAGCAGGTCGAGGCTGCGGTGGCCGGGAGCGGCCACTGCACTCCAGTCTGGGCGACAGAGTGAGACTCCAACTCAAAAAAAAAAAAAAAAAAACACAATGACCACAGCAAATACTGATGAGGATACTGAGGAACTAGCTCCCTTACACCTGCTGTGAGAATGTAACATGTAACAACCATTTTGAAAAAGATTTTTGGTAGTTTCTTAAAAAGTTAAACATTTAACTGCTACTGAGTCAGCCATTCCCCTCTTGGCTGTTTATCTAAGAGAAAGAAAAGTACATAACTGTACAAAGCTTGTCTTTGTTCACAGCAGTTTTATTTATCATAGCCCCAAACTAGAAAAAACCCAAATGTCCATTAGCAAATGAGAGAATGAAAAACCGTGCTAGAGCCATGTCATAGAATACTATTCAGCTATGAAAAATAATAAACTAGTGATAAGTGTGACAACATGGATGAATCTTAAAATATGCTGAGTGAAAGAAGGCAAAGAAGACAAAGAATATACACTGTATGATTTCATTTGTACAAAGTTCTAGAAAACGCAAATTCATCTATAATGACACAAATCACATTAGTGGCTCCCTGGGGACTCGAAGGAAAAAAGAAAGCACAGGAGGGGGAAATTTCAAAGGGGCACAAGGAAACTTTCGGAACTGATGGATATGATCATTATCTTATTTGCGGCGATGGTTTCACAAGTTTAAGCGTGTCAAAATGTATCAAATTAGACAGTTTACTGAATGCCAATTATATTTCAATAAAGCTGTTAAATTGTTTCCAATGGCTAAAAGGGATGATCTGAAAGAGCAATCAGCATAGCTCTAAATGTACTCTTCTAAATTAATCATGAAGTTGATTTGGGCAAAGTCAACCCTACCATATGCAAGAATAATAAAACAATCAATTCCTTTGAAAAGCTGAATGATTTATTCAGCTGAAATATATACAAAAGCTAATGAAATTATTTCACATTCAGAATACTTTTGATACACTGATTATTAGCAAGTTTTTGGTGTGTTCTGGAAAAGTAAACACCCCAAGAAAAGACACTAAGAATGAACAATCATACCTTGATTTGTGCAAAGGGTCTTTCATAACCTCCAACATAGAGAAGGCCAACATTCTGGGGAAGCAGCCTGCAAAGAAAAAAAAAAAAGCATTATTTATAAAGTACTCCTCCTTAAATAGAAAATTGCATAATTATCAAATTTTTATAATAAGATATAATTTATAGATATATATTTGTTACATTGTAAAATATAACAGATTGTAAAAATGAATGTCTATATAATTATTCTTGTCTTCTACATTACAAGATAATAACCAGCAAAGGAATAATTTTATGTCTCAGAAAATAATTGGAGCCAGGTACAGTGGCATGCCCATAGTCCCAGTTATTCTGGAGACTCAGGTGGGAGGATGGCTTAAGGCCAGGAGCTGGAGGATGCAGTGTGCCACGATGGTGCCTGCCATGATGCAGTGTGCCATGAAGAGTCACGCACACCAGCCTAGACAATATAAGAGCCTTCCATCTAAAAAAGAAATTAATAATAATAAAACTAACGAGTAAAATGTTGAGATGAAAAGTTTAATACAGAACACTCTAACATAAGAGCAATTCTAACAAAATTATAGATGACCCTTGAACAACACTGATTTGAACTGCATGGGTCTACTTGTATGCAACATTTTTCAATAAAACTTATACGCCAAGTGTGCCTGCCTCTCCTGCCATCTCTGTCATCCCTGAGAAGCAAGACCAACCCCTCCTCTTCCACCTCCTCAGCCTATTCAACGTGAAGACAAGGATGAAGACCTTTATGATAATTCACTTCACTTAATGAAAATGAAGTACATTTTCTCTTCCTTATGATTTTCTTAATAATATCTACTTTTTTCCCAGCTTCCTTTAAGAATACAGTATATAATGCATATAACATACAAAATATGTGTTAATCGACTATTTATGCTATCAGTAGGCCTCCAGTCAACAGTAGGCTATTGGTATTTAAGTTTTGGGGGAGTCAAAAGTTATATAGGAACTTTCACCTATGCGAGTTCATGGTGCCCTTAACCCCTGTGTGCTCAAGGGTCAACTGTACTACATAGTGTCTCTGGAAAATAATTCAAATTAGCAATGCATATATCTAAAAACTGATAAGGATTCGGTTAAAAAAACCAGTCATTGCATGCTTATATTATACATCACCGGAAATAAACCAAATAATTCAGTACCCAAATCTACCAAAAAACCCCAACCAAATAACCCTAACAAAAGGTAACTTCTGAAAAGAGATGAAACAGAGATATTCACCACTGGAAAGTAACGAAATAAGCAGTTACTATGGAGGATCCGGAAAGTTAGAATAGGTGGGATTCCGGCTTAGCCTTAAGGTGAGCTGAGCGCTCACTCGTAACACTGAGGGAGGGAGAAATCTAAACACAGTCCTGAGAATACGGAGGACTTGAGGCAAAGAGCAGACGAGTAAGGCTGGAGTTAAGGGTAATTTAGTTGGAGACAAGAACCCAAAGGAAGCTTAGAATGGATTACGTGGAATTTCAAAATGCCATACACTTTGCTTTGAAAGCAATATGGAGTCATATTTCTAAAAGATGTACTTATTTCTCATAAAAACAATAAATATAGAAATAACAATTAAACCAAATAAAGGATGCAACATAAAAAACGAACGGTTACCACCCCTGCAACATCCTTTCCTTTCTATTCTCACAGTTCTAAGAGGGCCATCATTCTTGAATGCATAGAAACACTGAGAGGGAAGAAATACAATCATGCGAAGCGTGCTTGTGGGATGCGCAGAGAAGAACCGGCATTGGTGCAGGGTATCTCAAGGACAGAATTAAATATTCTTGTGTTTCATCAAGTTAAATGCAGACATAGCTCATCTTTCTGTTTCCATAAATATTTTCACAATAGACATGGTGAATAAATGGATACAAGTCCAGTCTTAACATGACTGTACATAAAGAAAAAAAATGCCTATATTCCTCACCCAAAGCCACTAGGTCAAGACACTTCTCAGAGTCTAGCTAGTCAAAGTTAATGGCCTTTTAAGGGAAGTAACAGAATTCTAATGATCTCTAGGATAGCTGTAAATTCTTTTTTTTTTTTATTGAGTTGGAGTCCCACTCTGTCACACAGACTGGAGTGCAGTGCCATACTCCTGGCCACTGCAGCCTCAATCTGCTGGGCTCTGGCGATCCTTCCGTCTCAGCTTTCCAAGTAGCTGGAACTACAGGTGCGTACTACTACATCCGGCTAATTTTTTATTTATTGTACAGACAAAGTCTTGCCAAGTTGCCAGGGTGGGTCTCAAACCTGTGGGCTCAGGCAATCCACTTACCTCGACCAGCTGTAAATTCTATAGCATGAATCTGAGAGTGGAACACTGAGTGGTAACCAAACTTAAAAAATAAAAAAAAACCCTGCAAGCACAAACAATCAAATGAAAAATTCTCAGTGTGCCACACTGGTTTTCATCAAAGGATTAGAATATTAGAATACAAGATTATCATAACCATTTCTTTTAAATTGTTAGTGACTTCAAAACCCTACTCCAACAACTTCAGGATATACGTTTATTCGTAATTTAACTTCTCTGAAATTAGGATGTCTTTGATACTCAATGGTGTCTTAAAATTGTCATGAAGAGACAGTTGTGAGGTGGTTGTATGATTACTATCCATTGACATGGTCTAGTAAGAACACGAAAGCACACTTTCAAAGCAACTTAGATTCTAGAAAATTAGGCAGATATCCAGTCTCCTGGGAACACACACACACATTTCCTGCATTCTGTAAGAGCTGCCAAAGTACTAAAGGTCACTAAAAGAATACTAATAGCTGATGAATGTATCTTGAATTAAATCAACTAAGCCAACAGCTTCTGATATTTGGAATGTAAGTGATGACTTACAGTAATGCATTGTAACATATTGTTAAAGGTTACAAGCATAACTAAAGACATTTGTTTACTGGATTCAAGTAAAAAGCATAGAAAATGTCCCCAAATCTTAACAGTGAAATGGAGAATTTCTTAGCCATCATTTGACAAGTTAATCTAACCAAATCTCTCCCAAATCATTGCCAGTATCACAAATTGAATGTTATTTATAGTAGTGGTAATTTATTTCCTATATAACAAATGTTCACAGAAAGCCTGATAACCCCCCCCTTTATAAGTAAGAATAATCACTGTTCATACAAATAGATGCTAGAAAAGGAAGAGAATAAAGGCTGGTTGGCATTTTAGAATCAATAAGCCTCTAATTACTATGCATACGCATTTCAGGAAGCTTGCCAATACACAGTTGGTATACCCCCTCCCTCCAACTTGTCCATCTAATAACTACCTTTTCCCAAACAAGAAATTTCTTAAACATATCAATTAGATAGTGCATGTATATTTATTTCACTTTTAAAATACTGTTTTCTTTTACTTCTTAAAATTATACTTTCCTTCTTCATTTTTATCAGCCTATATCATGCACTGATAAAATATTGTTCTTGATCATTCATATACCTCTATCTTATTTATTATTCCTTACCATATATTATATCACTGCCTTCATTTGAGTGGGTTTTAATAGGTACCATAACTTAAAGGCCTTATATGCATAAGGTAATTCATTCTTTGAGAACATGAATTTCTACTTTTAAGTGGAACATTTCTTTAAATGTTTTTACCTTTCAAAAAATTATTTTGCAAAACTGTATATAGAATTATTATCAAGTAATAGGTACCATTTCATCACCACAGAGTGTCTATGTACAATACAGCAATAACACATTTTAAATCCGCAGAGTTAGGCATTAATTCAGCACTGATAGGCACATTTATATGTAGATTCTAAGTAGAAACCATGACTCATTGAGTACCAGGTAACTGTTTTGCCCTTAAGTTAGATGAACATTATCATAACTTTTATACAAAAGCTAGCAACCTCTAAGACACTTGCCTGTAACTACAGTGTGACTACCAAAGAAAAGTAGCAGTAAAGAGGCACTGCTGGAAAAAAAAATCTATGACAGCTTTAGCAAAAGTAAAGAAAGGCAAGGCTAATGCTCGTCTTTCTTTCAATTTCCCAAACACAAACATTAGCAAATATCTATCCCAAAAAGCCCCAAAATTGTTACCAGAAAAGTTTCTCATGTAAAATAAAACAAAAACCTGTCAGGGAATAAAATAAATATTATTTAAAAAGAACTTCAGATGGCTCATGCCTGCAATTCCAGCATTTTGGGAGATCGAGGTGAGAGAATTGTTTGAGCCCAGGAGTTCAAGAACAACCTAGGCAACAGCAAAAAATTAAAAAATTTGCCGGGCCTGGGGATGCATGCGTGTAGTCCCAGCTGTTCGGGGGGCAAAGGCAGAAGAATCACTTGAGTCCAGGAAGCTGAAAGATGCAACATAAAAAACTAAGTTACTAACCCTGCATAATCTCTTCCTTCCTATTCTCACAGTTCTAAGAGGGCCATCATTCTTGAATGCACTTCACTCTAGCATGGGTGACAAGGACCCTGACTCAAAAAATAATAATAAAGAAATAACTTCATTCACCATATATTGATAATAGAAAGAGAAAAATTTCTTTTAAACAAAGTTGAGTCTCTAATTACTTCAAAGTAGAAGTCAAAAAATGGCAGGGGGTTCTTTCAAAAATAGGATAAATAATTCAAAATTACTGTTCTGTCACAAGCCATAACTACAGTGCCCACTATCAAATATACTGCTAAACTGCAACAAAATACCTTGAAACTATTTCCAGTATCTTGAACACTTACATTAAACCCCACTTCTTAACCAGACAGCAAGTTATCGAAACATCAGAGTATATCCAATATACCTACTACTAGAAAACAAACAAACAGAAAGTAAATGTTCTTAATATGGGGTCAATAGCATCATATTGAATTTAAGAAAACACAAAAGGCCTACATTATTTTTTGAATCTTCTAGTAGGATACAAATTTAAAAACTATATTCCAGAAAGCAAATTTCCAACAAATACAATAATGCAGACAAGTCTCAGAATACAATAATTCATCTAGAAACAATAACATAAAAACATCCAGAAAATTCCCATGTCTGAAAAGACAAAGGTGTAATTATAAATAAACCACAGGTCAGAGGTCAAATCTCAAATGAAATTATAAAATATCTTGAACTGGAGCAAAATAACAAAATATCAAAACTTGCAGGGTATAGTTAAATTCAACTTACAAGGAAATTTATAAGCCCCTCAAGCTATACATATAAGAAGAAATGCTTCTATACAAATTGATGAGTTAACTATCTACCTCAATAATTAAAAAAAAAACAAACAGTAAATTAAACCCAAGGAAAATAGAAATCAAGAAATAACAAGGAGTAGAAATTCATGATATGTAAAACATACACTGGAGATGATCAAAAACACTAAAAACTGTTTCTTCTGAAATAATAATTAAAATGATTCCTAATGAGACTGACAAAAAAAGATAAACACAAATAATCAGTAGTAGAAATAAAAGTGGAAACACAAACTAAATAGACTAATAAATAACAAGTGGATTTTATAAACACTTTTATAGCAACAAGTTTCAAAATTAAGAACAGAAAACCTCCTCGAAACATATAATGTGCTAAAACTGACACAAGAAAAACCAGAAAAGCTTAGCTGTCTTACTAAAAAAATTTTTAATTATCCCCACAAAGCAAAAGGTCTAGATGTATTCACCAGCAAGTATCACCAAAATTCTAAACAAACATAAATTTTCCCGAAAGGAGAAAAGAAAGAAATACGTCTCAATTTATTTTATAAAGTCAGCTTAACTCTGACATTCTGATATAAAAATGCACGGTGCATTAAGAGAGAATGAGAAAACAAGCCAGAGACTATGTGAAAATGTTTGCAAAAGGCATATCTGAAAAGGGACTGCTATTCAAAATACACAAAGAACCATCAAAATTCAACAAGAAGAAAATAAACTACCTGATTAAAAAATGGGCAAAAGACCTGAACAGATACCTCACCAAAGAAGAGATACAGATAGAAAATAAGCATATGAAAAGATGCCCACCTTCGTATGTCATTAGGGAGATGCTACCTGAAGCAATGAGAATCCTACACACCCATGACAATGTTCAGAATCCAAAACACAACACCAATAGCTAGCAAGAATGTGGAGCAACAGGTCCCATTCATTGCTGGTGGGAATGCAAAATAGTATAGCCGCTTTGGTACAGTTTGATGGTTTCTTGTGAAACTAAACAAACCCTTACCATATGATTTAGCAATTACATTTCCTGGTATTTGTCCTAAGAAGTAGAAAATGTATGTCCGTAGCAAACTGCACATGAATGTTTATAGAAGCTTTATTCATTATTGCCAAAACTCGGGCACAATCAAGATGTCCTTTGGTAGCTGAATGGATAAATAAACTGGTGCATCCAGACAATGTAATATTATTCAGAGCCAAAAAGAAGTGAGATATCAGGCCATGAAAAGACAAGGAGGAAAGTTAAATTACATAAAAGAAGCCAATCTTAAAAGGTTACATATAAGTCCAATTATGATATTCTGGGAAGGGTTAAAAAAAAAAAAAAGTGGTTGCCAGGGCTTGAGGGGAAGGGGCAGTGAATAAGTGGAGCACAGAGGATTTTTAGGGCACTGGAACTATTCTATATGATACTATAATGGTGGATATGCTGTTATATATTTGTCAACATTCACGGAACACACAACACACCAAGAATAAACCTTAATGTTAACTACAAGTTTTGGGTGATAATGACATGTCCTTGCAGGTTATCAACTGTAACAAACTACTCGGATGCAGAACATGTAGTATAAAAGCACTCTCTGTGCTTTTTGCTCAATTTCTGCTGTAAATCTAAAACTGCTCTAAAAAAGTCTATTTAAAAAGAAATAAGCTACCAAGGTACATAAAGACATGGGGGGAAATGTAAATGACTATTACAAAGTGAATGAAGCCAACCTAAAAGGTTACATACTATATGATTCTAACTACATGACATTATGAAAAAGGCAAAACTACAGTGACAGTAAGAAGGTAAGTGATTGCCAGGAGTTCAGGGGGAGGAAGAAAGGAACAAACAGGTGGAGTGCAGAAAATGGGCAGGGTAGCAAAATTATTCTGTATGATACTGTAATGGTTGATACTACCTGAACATTACACATTTGGCCAAATCCATAGAACTATACAACACAGAAAGCTAAACCGAATGCAAACTATGGACTTTAGTTAATTATAATGTGTCAATATTTGTTCCTCAATTGTAACAAGTATACAAGAATGTAAACTATGGACTTTAGTTAATATAATGTGTCAATATTTGTTCCTCAATTGCAACAAGTATACAAACTAATGCAAAATGGTAACAATAAGAGAAACAATATGCTGAGAGAGAGAGGGTATATGGGAACCCTTTGTACTTTCTGCTCAAATTTCCACCAACATGAAAAAGCTTTAAACAACAAGTCTTGCTAATTTTCAAAACATGTGGTTGACAGTATAAGGAAGGAAAAATACAGGCCAGCTGAGGAGAAGGAAGGGTAAAAAGATCGGGGGGGTGGACAAAAAGAAGCAAGGAAAGAGAACATAAAAATAAAAAAAAAACCTAGCAAAAAATTTAAAGAGATAATACATCAAATCAAATTGGGTTTATTCTAACAATGCTTTAACATTAGATTATCTACCTTTGCAATTCACTCAGTGACCAGAACAGAGGAAAAATATTCTATTGTTATGAAGGCAGAAAAAGTACTTGAAAAAATTAAACACCATCATTTAATAACTGTACTCTTAGCAACCAAGGAAGAGAAGCTAACCTTTTCAGTTTCACCTAAAGGATATAAATACATCAAATCCTACAAACAACAGAGTTATTAATGAAAATTTTTTTTGATTTTTAATTTTAAAATTGTAGGGTACAATTCAGGGTTAGATATACAAACATTCATTGTGCAGGTACCCTTGTTGATGAGGTGTGCCCCTCCTTCCCCAGGCAGATTCCTACTACTGCCAATCCCACCTCCCTGCGCCCCCACACCCCCACAGTTTCCCGCAACAATGGAATTTTTAAATTTTAGACTGAGAAGAATACAAAAAAGTCTTCTAGCAACATTTTTCTTTAATAATGTAATAATTACACAGGCTAAAGGTAATACCTATGTGATAAAGACAAGGGAAAAAATGACAGAAGAATTAGGGGGAAAGCTCACATTATTTATAAATACATAAATGTATAAATATACACACATATATTCTCAAAATACAGATATGATTAAAAAGTGATTTATACCAAGATTCCTGAATTAGACAAAAATATCAACTGCATTTCTATACCAGCAACAAGCAGTTAGAAAATGAAACTACAAACAACCCAATTCAAAGTGAAGTAATACAAAATATTTTCAAATTTAGGAAAAAAACTAACAAAAGAAGTGAAAGACTTTAAATTCATGAAGTTACCAAACATTATTGCAAGAGATTTAAGAAAACCTAAATAAAAGAATATTTAAGAAAACCCAAACAAATGAAAGAATATACCATGTTCATGGACAGGAAATCTCAATGCTATTATCACATAAAACGTTCACAATCTGATCTATATATTTGATGCAATCCCAAAACTCCTGACCGAATTTGTCTGAGAAACATCATAAGCTCATTTGAAAATATATACATAAAAGCAAAAGAAAAGAATATAAACGTCTCCTAAAGAAGCAAGAGTAGGCCGGGCATGGTGGCTCAAGCCTGTGATCCAGCACTTTGGGAGTCTGAGACAAGAGGACTGCCTGAGCCCAGGGTTCTGAGATCAGCCTGGGCATTCTCTACAGTAAAATTTTAAAAAATTAGCCGGGTATGGTAGCACAAACCTGTAGTTCTGGTTACTTGGAAGGCTGAGGTGGAAGGATCAGGAGTTCAACAGGTCAACTCTGGGTGGCCATGAACGTGCTACTGCACTTCAGCCTGGGCGACAAAGTGAGACTCCAATTCAAAAAAAAAAACAAAACAAGAAGAAGAAAGAGTAGGCTGGGCACATTGGCTCATGCCTGCAATTCCAGCACTTTGGGAGGTGGAGGTGAGAGGATTGCCTGAGTCCAGGGGTTCGAGACCAGCTTGGGCAACAGATCAAGGCCTCATCTTCTACAAAAATCAAAAAATTAGCCAGGCATGGTGGTGTGTGCCTGTAGTCTCAGCTACTTAGGGGATGAGGTAGAAGGATCACCTGAACCCAAGAGTTCTGTGTTAAGCTGTGAAGAGAGGAGAGGAGAGGGGAGGGGAGGAGAGGAGGAGGACCTAGTCTCTAGATATCATGACTTCTCACGAAGCTTCAGTGATAACAACAATGCAGATGACATGAAGACAGACAAGCCGGTCAGTATAATACAACAGAGGAGCTAGAAACAGACTGACACAGACTCCGGATTTACAACAAGGAGACACTTCAGAGCAGCAGCCAAGAAACAATATTTCTCATAAATAGTGTTGGGATTATTGGCTAACCACACAGATTAAAAAAAAAATCACAAAGAAAAACTTTGATATATTTGACTATAAGTTTATCAAGAGATAGACTAAGATCCAAACCATACACAATTCACAAGAATAAACTCCAAATGAATTGGGATTCTAAGTACAAAAAGAAAAGAAACCTTACCTATAATAGAAGAAATCTGAGTGAATTCCTCTTCAACCTTGGTGTAACAAGGCAATAAAGAAAGTATTGATAAATTTTATTATACAAAAATCTGGCATGGCAAAAAAACACCACAAACAATGTCAAAAGATACCCGACAAACAGGGAGAAAATATTTGCAACATATGCCACAGAAAAGGGACTAATAGGCCTATATATTACATATGGAACACTTAAAAATTAAGTACAATAAAAATCCTGAAATCCTAGAAAAATGAGAAAAAGCTAAGACAATGTTAAAAACAGTAAAGCATGAACACTGAGCATATGTAAAAATATTCAAACTCACTTATAATTAGAAAAAAGCAAACTAAAATAACACTGAGATTCCATTTTCACTTATCAGACTGGCAAAAATTAAAATGAATGGACAACACACTCTGTTGGCAAAGCTGTGGAAAACAGACACTTGCATATACTGTTGTTGGAAACGCAAACTAGTAACAATCTACTTTGAAGATATACCTCCAAAAACTAAAAAAAAATTATATATATAAAAATAAATAATATAAATAATATATTTTAAAATATATATATGCACAAAATTATTTGCTGCAACACTAACTGCAATTGCAAAATGTCAGGAATCACCTAAATGCTCAAACATAGTAGAGTGGTTCAATAAACACAGTGGAGAAACATGCAGTTGTGAAAAAAAGGGCAGGGAGAGACAATCACTATTTACTAATAGGGAATTATTTCCATGCTATATTTACTGTTACATGAAAAAGGCAAGTGCAAAAGAGGATATACAGTATGCTACCCTTCATGTACAGAAAAAGTATGAGAAAATGTTCGTGTATCTGTTCATTTGTGCAAAAGAATTACAGAAGTACTAAAACAGAAACTTAAAAGTCCAATTTCCTATCGGAGATAGGTGCAAACAGGGTTGAAATAATGGAGGAATCAAATTGGGCAAGTAGGGAAGTGAGGAGTGACACTTCTACAGAAATATCTTTTGGGGTCGTTATGGCTTAGAGCCATGATAATGTTCTAAAAAACAAGCAAACAACTTAAATGAATCAGTATGTTGGGAGAACCCAAGATGGAACTGAAATAGTTATCTGACAAACAAATGACATTCTGCATTACGGGGAAAGGGGACGAAGAGCAGCTGATCGAAGTAACTTCAGAAAACAGCATCTTAGCTCCATTCTGCAAGGCTACAGAGAAAAGGAACTGTACACAAGTATTGTATTTGAGTGAGTAAATGTGTTTCTCACGGCAGTATGGATTAATCATTCTGAAAATGCTTTATGTACTAGAATTTAACAAACAAATACATCACAAATACAAGATTCTGATTTCTTACTATACAAATAGTACATATAAAAAAGGTAAAGGACAGAATATTATGAAGTTGAATTAGAATCATGGTATCTATCAGTAGGACTTCATGCCTTTTGGATGGCAGATGGATCAAGAAATAAATATAAATGCATATGCAGGTGCTTGTTAGTATATGGTACATTCCTAACTTTGACAACAGGGAGGGCCTGGAATGAAACCCAGCAGCAAGAATCAGATACCTAGGATTCGATTTTTATTTTTAATTGTAATTCACCAATAAAAGAAGTCAGGCCCCCTTGGAAAAACGGCTGGTTCCTGGGCTGAGGAAGAGAAAACAGAGGAAGATTCTGGATATCTTATAGTACTACAAACAAAGTAAAAATACTGAAAAATAATGAGAGCATGTCAAAAAGACACAGAAGCCAAGATGAAAGAGTTCCCAGTGGTCAAAGTCAAACCACCAAAATAAAATGACAGTATTGATTATAATTCATAAAATAAAACACACCTGGCCCTTGAACAACTCAGGTTTGAACTATGCAGGCCCGCTTATACGAGCCACGTTCTTCTAGTCTGCCATCCTGAGACAGTAAGACCAATCCTCCTTTTCCTCAGCCTACACACTGTGAAGACAATGAGGATGAAGACCTTCATAATGATCCACTTGCATTTAATTAATAGCAAATATATTTTCTCTTCCCTATGATTTTATTAAGATTTTCTGTTATATAGCTTACTTTATTATGAGAATACAGTATATAATACATACAGTATACTGCTAATTGACTATTTATGTTATCAGTAAGGATTCCAGTCAACTGTAGGCTATTATTAGTTAAGATCTGGGGGAGTCAAAAGTTATATGCAGATTTCTGACTGTTTGTGGGAGGGATTCATTGTCCCTAAGCCCCACACAGTTCAAGGGTCAACTGTATTCTTAAGTCTATACAAATATAAATAACTATATAGGAAAGAAGAGATAGTTTTTGTCTACAGTAAAATTTTTTTCTTATTATTAATCTATTTAAATTATTTTATTTTAAAGATGTGGGGTACAACACAGAATTAGGTACATAAGTGGTCAAAGTACAAGTAAAGTCTGTGTCTCCCATTGGCCCTCACTTCGCCTGGTTTATGATCAGGTACCCTTATTTATGCTATGTGCCACACCCCTCCCCGGCAGTGCCCCCACTATTGCCAATCCCTTTCTTGCAATATTATAATTCCTCTTATCACATAGAAAAAGAATGAGGAAAATTGAAATTCACCAATATTTGAAATGTTCATCCAACTAACACTTAAAAACACCATAGTATAGATTGTTGCAAAAGCAAAAAATATCAAAAGGTATTAAAACTAGAAGATGAAAGCTTAATGAGAAGCATGATATTTGTATAGTATCAAAATTTCTCCCCAGGAAACAATAATTACAAAGAAAAAAAATAACTTTAGAATAAATAAACCCAGCAGACAATCGTAGCTAAATAATTATGGTTAATGTCACTCATCAACATACCCCCTCGCCACAACCAAATACTGCACTGGGAAGGGCACAACATCACCTCCATGCTGTTTTTGCCAAAAAACTTTTTTTTTTAATGCAAAAAATAAAAATACCAAACGAAGAAACAGTCTACAAAATAACTGACCAGTATTCTTCAAAAAGTATCAAGGTCATGAAAACCAAGAGAGAGGTATTATGACAGATTGTCTTAAAGAGACACTACGGCTAAATGTAATGCAGAACCTTGGATTGGATCCTGGATGAGAAAAAGTGTATCTGTGGGAAAACTGACAAAATTAGAATAATACATGTAGGTAACTTTGTAGTATTGTACCAATGTTTATTTCCAGGTTTTGATGAATGGACAAAGGTAATATAAGATGTTAAAAATAGACCGGGTTCAGTGGCTCAGCCTGTAATCCCAGCACTCTGGGAGGCCTAGGCGAGTGGACTGCCTGAGCCCACAGGTTTAAGACCAGCCTGGGTAATTTGGTGAGACCTCATCTCTACAATAAATCAAAATTTAGCCAGGGAGGGTAGCATGCGCCTATAGCTCTGGCTACTTGGAAGGCTGAGGCAGAAGGATCGCCAGAGCCCAGCAGATCGACACGGGGGTGGCCATGAGCATGCCACTGCACTCCAGCCTGGATGACAGAGTTAGACTCCAACTCAAAAAAAAAAAGATGTTAAAAATAGGGGAAGTAATGTGAAGAATATTTCTGTTCTGGAGTATTTTTGCAACTTTTCTGTAAGTCTTAAATTATCTTAAAATTTGAAAAATTAATATATCATTAAGAGACCGAAAGAAACCAACAAGTGGATGAAATTTATAACACACATTATCTTCTAAGTTGAACATGCACACATGCTAGAACCTGGCAATTCCAATTGTAGATATATACCCAATGACCATGAGTGAACATGTGTGTCCTAAAGCACATGCACAAGCATATTTGGCTATTATTGGTAATCATCTCAACATGCTATCCATCCAATGCCTATGTATGGTATAATATCATACACCAATGAAAAGGAATGAATTCCACGCAATATCATGGATGAATTTCAAAATCACAATATTCATCAAAAGAAGCCAGACATAAAAGAACACAGGGTTGAATTTATGTAAGGGTCAAAAGCTGGCAAAGTCAACACTAACATTTACAGATTACCTAAGTAGTAAAAAAGAAGAGGTGGGAGGGAGAAGGCTGTGAATATGAAAGAGTATGCTAGGGCCTCTAGGATGCTGGTAGTATTATCTTTCTTGCCCTGAGTAGTGGTTCAAAATTTCATTGAGCTGTACATTTATGTTTTATGAATTCCTATGTATTACAGTTCATAATAGAAAAGGTTTTAAAATTAATACAAAAAGCATACAGAAAAAAACAACATAAGTAATCAGTACAAGTGTGACTTCTAAACAAAGGGTATAATATTGATTGCTATATTAACATATCTTAATATTAATAGATGAGTATTTTAAGAGATGAGCTCCTAAGAAATCCTAAATCACTCATCCCCTTCTTAGTAATGAAGCTGTATAATCGATGGCATAAATATGAAAACAAAGAAATCACCTAACTGGGCATAATGGTTTTAAATACAAAGGTATTAAAATTTTTAAAAAAGAAACATAAGTGCATTAAAATTTAGAGACAGATTTTCCACTCTCAACCAAGAGAAAGTATTAATAACAAGGAACAGACTATTCCCCATTCCCACTAAACAGTTAAAAATACACCATGCAAAGACAATGGTTTTCAGAAATTGGACAACAGGCAGAGTATGTCAGAGGTACCCAAGAAAGGGGAGACAAAGTACCTATGACTACCCCAGCTTATTACCAGAAGTTTTTAGACTACAATGCAAAAAGAAAGAATGCAAGCCTATATAGCATGAAGTATTTGCTATCTGGTCCTTTGCCAGAGCCTGCTTCTAAAGAAAAGAAAGCATATTTCACAGCAGCTTTCATAACAGCCAAAAATTAGAAACCAAATTCAATAGCACATTCAAAGAATCACGCAACACAATCAAGGGGGATTTATCTCAGGGATGCAAGGACAGTTCAACATACACGAATCCATAAATGTGATACACCATATTAACGAAGAACAAAGCCCATATGATCATCTCATTAGATACAGCAAAAGTAAAACAAAATTCCAACATCCTTTCATTAAACAAACAAAACAAAATACAGAAGAAATGTACCTCAACATACTAAAGGCCATCCATATACGACAAGTCAACAGATACTGTACTTAAGAGAGAAAAGTTGAAAGCTTCTCCTCTAAGATCAGACACATAGCAAGAATGTCTATTATCTTCACCTCTATTCAATGTAGTCCTGGAAGCCCTTGCTGGAGCAATTAGACAAGGGAAAGAAATGAAAGGCATCCACCAAGGGAGGGTGGGGGCACACCTCATCAACGAATGTACCTGCATAATGAACACTTGTATATCTAACCCTGAATTGTACCCCACATCTTTAAAATAAAAAATAAAAGTAAAGGGCATCCAAACGAGATTTTTTAAACTAAAACTGTAGTAGTGAAATTTCAAGTAATGAAACTGTCAATATTTGCTGATCTCATATAAAGAGAGCAGCAGAGACTCCACCAAAAGATAAACAAACAAAAATAGAATTAATAAACAAATAAAGTAAAGCTGTAGGATACAAAATTAACACATAAAAATCAGCAGCATTTCTATACACTAACAACAAACTATCAAAAAAAGAAATCAAGAAAATAATCTCATTTATAATAGTTACAAAAAATAAATAAAATGCTCAGAAACAAATTTTAACCAAGAAGGTGACAGACCTATATACTGAAAATTATAAAACACTGATGAAAGAAATTGAAGACACAAATAAAAGGAGACACATTCCTTGTCCATGGAGTAGAAGAATAAATATTGTTAAATGTCTGTACTACCCAAAGTGATTCTCTACAGATTCAGTGCAATACCTATCAAAATTCCAATGACATTTTTCACAAAAACAGAAACAAGCAACCCTAAAGTTCCTACAGAACCACAAAAAACCCTGAATAATGAAGGCAAACTTGAGCAAAAAGAATAAAGCTGGACATCACACTAATTTCAAACTATATGACAAAGTTATAGTAATTAAAACAGCATAGTGCTGGCATAAAAATAGACACACTAACCAATGGAAGAGAATACAGAGTCCAGAAATGAACCCACATACTTATGGTTCATTGGCTTTTTACAAAGATACCAAAAACACACAAAGGGAAAAGGACAGTGTCTTCGGGAAAGGGTGTCAAGAAAACTAGATATCCAAATGCAGAAGAATAAAACTGGACTCTTATCTAAAATCATATACAAAAACCCACTCAAAATGGATTAACACTGTCATAGTTTGAATGTGTCCCCCCAAAAGCAAGTATTACTAACTTAATCTCAAATGCAGCAGTGTTTGGAGTGCCCTCGTGAACAGAACAAGGCCATGACCCTGGGAGCAGGTTCCTTATAAAAGTATGCAATCAGCCAGGCTCGGTGGCTCAGCCTGTAATCCCGCGCCTTTTGGAGGCTGAGGTGAGTGGATTGCCTGAGCCCCCGGGTTCGAAACCCGCCTGGGCAGCGAGACCTCATCTCTACAATAAATCAAAAAATCAGCCGGGCGTGGTAGCACGCGCCTGTAGTTCCAGCTACTCGGAAGACTGAGGCGGAAGGATCGCCGGAGCCCAGCAGGTCGAGGCTGCGGTGGCCGGGAGCGGCCACTGCACTCCAGTCTGGGCGACAGAGTGAGACTCCAACTCAAAAAAAAAAAAAAGTATGCAATTGCCCTCTTTGATCTCTCTCTCTCTCTCACTCTCTCTTTGCCTTCTGCCTTCCACCATGGGATGGAGCACGAAGGCCCTAATCAGATGTCATGTCAACTTTCTAACCTCCAGAACTATGAGAAATAAATTTCTGTTCGTTATAAATTATGCAGTCCATGGTACTTTGCTATAACAGCACAAAATGGACTAAAATAAAAACCTGAAACTGTAAACCTACTAGGAAAAAAAAAAGGAGGGGGGAACTGCAAGACATTGATCTGAGCAATATTTTTTTTGGACTTGACCCCCAAAGTTCAGGCAACAAAAGCAAAATAGACCAACAAGATTACATCAAACTAGAAAGCTTATGCACAAAGAAAATAATTAACAGTGTGAAGGAAAGAGACAACCTACAGATTGGGAGAAAATATTTACAAGATACGCATCTGATAAGAAGTTAATATTCAAACTATACATAAGGAACACAAAAAAACTAAAACTAAAACGAATAACAGGATTAAATACGGGCAAGGGACCCAAACTGACATTTCTGAAAAGAAGACATACAAATGGCCAACAGATATATGAAAAATGCTCATCATCACTAATCATGTAGAAATGCAAATCAGAATCATAACGAGACATCACCTCACAGCTGTCAGAATGGCTATTGTGAAAAAGACAAAAGATAACACATGTTTGAGACCATGTAGGAAAAAAGCCCTTGCTTGCTATTGGTGGGAATGAAAATTAGTATAGTCACTATAGAAAACTATATGGAGGCCCCAAAAAGGAGAAATACCATATGATCCAGCAATCCCACATCTGGGTACATATCCAAAGAAATGAGATCAGTGCATCAAAGAGACACCTGCACTCCCATGTCTACTGCAGCGCTTCTCACAACAGTTAAGTTGTGGAAATCAACCTGGTGCCGATGAACAGATGAATGGATAAAGAAAACGAGGTATATATATATACAAGGGAGTACTATTCACCCTTTTAAAAAAGGCAGTTCGGTCATTGATAACAACATGGACGAGCCTTGAGGACATTATGCTAAGTGAAATAAGCAAGGCACAGCAAGGCAAGTATCACATGTTCTCACACGTGGAATCTAAAATAATCAAACTTAGAGAAGTAGAGAGTAGAACAGTGATTTCTAAAGGCTGGTGCTGAGATGAACAGGGAGCTGTTGCTCATAGGGCACAAAGTTTCAGTTAGGCAGGAGGAATTAGCTTTGGAGGATCTACTGCACAGCATGATGACTACGGTTAATAACACCATTGTACATTTCAAAATTGCTAAGGGAGTAAATGTCAAACATTCTCACCACAAAAAAATAAGTATGTGAGGTTGATGAATGCTAATTAGCTTGATTTAATCATTCCATTTTGTATGCATATATCACTTTGCACCTCATAAATATATACAATTATAATTTTAAAAACCTCTAAATGATCCTCCTTGGTCATTCTAAATAGACAATTGAAGAATAATAAAAAAAAGCATAAAGTATAAACATAAAGCAGAATAGTTTGAAATGTGGACTCTAACAGGAAAATCACTAAATACATATAATTCCCTAACTTGTTATCTAATGGGCCTAATAATTGGTCTGTGGTTTACTTTTACCTACAAAAGAAGAGAGAGGAGAAGGATTTATGTGGTGATTGCTCTCTAATCTGAAATCATCTGAATCATCATATTCATGAATTCTCATCTCCTTGACATTGACCCCAGAATGGTATTACAGGCAACAGTTCTCATATAAGACAACAGAAATGCTGAAGTGTACACACACACACACACACACACACACACACACACACACACACGACGTATAAATTACACTTGTGACAAGGTTAAATGGAAAAAAACTTTTATTCCCTGCTTTAGGAAATTCTGAATCTTATTCGTTTTTTCCCAGTATTTGTTATCAAGAGTTTCCTTTGTATACTTCAGACAAGTAAAATATGTGACCATGCAGTCTTCCTTTTCCCCTGGGAAAATGTAGGAACATTATGTTAAGATGCCATTTCTGCAAAAAAGTACAAAAGATGCTCTGGAGACTAGAAACAGAAACTTAAGCTGAGAGGATATAATTCACAAATCAATTTCTCAGTCTAAATTATAGTACTATGTCACATGATACCAGCCGTTCCAATAATAGCTATGACCAATCAAAGAGAAAAATGTTGTTGTTGTTTTCTAAATCACAGACCCCAGAATGAATGAAATTGTTATATTCCACGTTAAAAAGAATTACAATAACTCTAAATTTCAAGGATAAGTTCAGCTTCATAGAATTCTCTAAAAAACGCTGACTGAAACATGAACTATGACCAAAATGCAAAGAACCACCTAACTGTCTCACTTACAAAATATATATTATATTGGTCTCTACTATTAATTTTTGTTTGGATGCTCCTTTAGTAAGCATTATATATGTGTGCATTTTATTAAAATATGAATTTTGCTAAGTGTTGAATAATTTTCTCATTGCTAGACATGAAAGATTGCTAGCTATCTTTATCTTAAAAAAATAATTAATTCCTTACCATTTTCATGGCTCTGTAAGTATGACTCAGCTTAACAGATGGTTCCTGCCTTAATTGAATCACTATACTATTTTGTTCAAATAGAATACCCCCTGGCTATTGTTTGTAAAGACCTTCAAGGAACTTTCTACCTCACTGAATACTTCATGTAAAAGAATGTGAATGATGACAATTCCTTTTATCTTTTTTTTTATAATAGCTCAAAACACATTTATACTAATATACTAGAACTATTTTAACGACTTCAAATTTATAGGTAATTGACTAGAAGACTAAATTGACAGTCTGGATATATGCCTTATACAACTAAAAATTAAAAGTTAAACTATGAGGGAGTTCAACCTCCATGACATAACTAAGGTCTCTTCTACATATTCCAGCAAAGCTGCAGAATTAAAAAGGAGCTCTTTACATTTCAAAATTGCTAAGGGAGTAAATGTCAAATATTCTCACCACAAAAAAATAAGTATGTGAGGTTGATGAGTGCTAATTAGCTTCATTTAATCATTCCACTTTGTATGTAAGTATGAGTACATTAAAAAGTAATTCTGTTTATGGCTGTGTAATAGTCCACTGTGTATATGTACCACAATTTCTTTATCCCGTCCACTTTCGATGCACAGCAGGGTTACTCCCATGTTTTTGCTATTGTGAATAGTGCTGCAATAAACATGCATGTGCAGGCATCTTTTTTGTAGAATGATTTGAGCTCCCCTGGGCATATTCCCAGAAGAGGGATTGCTGGGTCATATGGCAGGTCAATTTCTAGTTCTTTTAAAAATCACCACACTGTTTTTCCACAGAGGTTGAACTAGCTTGCACTCCCACCAACAGTGCAGAAGCATTCCGCTTTCTCTACATCCTTGCAGGAATCGGCTGTTTTTTCATTTATTATTTATGGCCATTCTTATCGGAGTTAGACGGTATTTCAATATGATTTTGATTTGTGCTTCCCTGATGATTAGTGAGGCTAAGCACTTTTTCATGTTATCTGTTGGCTATTCGTATATCTTCTTTTGAAGATTGTCTATTTATGTCTTTTGCCCACTCTTGAAGAGGGCTATTTATTTTTTTCCTTTTGGCTTGAGTTTCTTGTAATTCTGGATGTTAGGCCTTTGTCAGATATACAGTTGGAAAATCTTTTTTCCATCCTGTGGGCTGTCTTCCCACTCTCTTGATGGTTTCTTTTGCTTTGCAAAAGCTTTTCAGTTTGATGAGGTCCCACTTGTCTATCTTGTATTTTCTGGCATATGCTTTTGGAGTTATGATCAAGAACTGGTTGCCTATTCCAATGTGCAGAAGGGTATCTCCTGCATTTTCTTCTAGGAATCTTATAATTTGAGGTTTATGTTTAGGTCTCTGATCCATTTAGAGCTGATTTTTGGTATGGTGATACGTAGGAATCCTGTTTCACGCAGTCAACCAGTTTTCCGAGTACCATTTACTAGATATGTTCTTCTCTCCCCAGTGGTTGTTGGTGAAGGCTCTGTCAAAGATGAGTTGGTTGAGAAGCTGAGGTTTTGCTTTTGGCATCTCTATTCCATTTCCCTGGTCTATATGCCTGTTCTTGTACCAATATCAGGCTGTTTTGATTATTGTAGCCTTATAATAATCAATCAACAAATAAGTTTAAAGTCTGGAAGTGTGATACCTTCTGCCTTGTTTCTTTTGCTGAGGATTGTTTTGGCTATTCATGTTTTCTGTTTCCATATAAATTTCTGTATTGTCACTTCCGGTCTGAGAAGAATGATGTTGGGAATTTGATGGATACCATGTTGAATCTGCAGATTGCCTTGGGTAGGATGGACATCTTAACAGTGTTGATTCTTCCAATCTATGAGCATGGAATATTTCTGCATTTGTTAGTGTCTTTTTTTTATTTACTTGAATAGTGTTTTGTACCTTTCATTGTAAAGGTCTTTCACTTCTCTGGTTAGCAACTTGGATGGATTTAGAGTCTATTGTACTCAGTGATCTATCACAGACACAAAGAACTGAGACACAAAGAATATGTTCTCACTCATAAGTGGGTCCTGAAAATGTATCACAATATTACAAGAGAAGGATCAGCAGTATGGATGTACATTATTATTAATTATTAATAATTAAAGGAGTATTATTACCAAAAGATTATTAAGCCTTTAAAAAATGGAGCTGAGACAAGTTACAACATGAATGAACCTTGAAAACATTATGCTAAGTTACATAAGCCAAATACAAACGGACAAATATTTTACAACTTGACTTATATGAGGTATAGAATATACAAATTCATGAAAACAGAAAGTAGGTTAGAGGTTACCAAGGGCTAAGAAGAGGGAGGAATAGGGAGTCATTGTTCAATGGCTCAGAGTTTCTGTTTGAGATGGTAAGAATTCTGAAAACGGACAGTGGAAAGAGTTGTATGATATTAAGAATGTACTTAATGCCACTGATTTGTACACTTGAATATGGTTCAAATGCTCAATGGTAGGCTGCCATGATACAAAAAAGTGGTTAAAATGGTAAATTTCATGTTATATGTATTTAACCATAATTTAAAAGGCAAAAAAAACTCAATTTCTAAAGCACAAGTCAATCAATAACTTCAGATATTTGCTCTTCTTGATTCAGAACTTAGACTCCCACAGAAATCGTCCTAGATCTCCTTCTTTCTCCAAATTTCCTCAACTGCCAGATCTATCCCTCTCTTTTCCCGCTCCAAAAAAACCAACTTTCACTTCTCATTTAATGAAGAAGACCTAGTCTTGAGGTACAATGTCATCCACCCTCCAACTCATCTGTCACATCCAGTCATCTATTCTTGCTTTCCTTCTTCATCTCTTCCTTGCTAAAGCTGTCCTCCAATTATTCAATACCTTGCCAACTTCAATACATTTTCTTTTTTTCAAGGATTTGCAATCTTTTATTTTCTTCCATTCAGTCAGTTAATAAGGAGGGTAACAAGGTCAGGAAAGATTATTCTGAAGTTGAGGCAACTAAAAACCACTACAAAATAGGTACGATTTTAGAAATAATTCATCATAAGGGAGAGGCTCATAAATGGAGATTTCTAGGCTGCTCTTGTTCATGTCGTTGTGATGCTGTGGAAGGGTAGCTTGAAATCATGGAGCAGGTTTGATTTCTAACTGTGGTGCTTACTAGCTGCATAACTTTAGGCAATTCATTTAACTTCCCTTTAGTCTCAGTATTTTTGTTGGACAAATGGATATGATCTACTTCACACAGATGTTTTGAGGATTAAATGAAACACTGTATGTGCCTAATTGAAGTTTAAATTTCCTAAGTACATTAAAAGATAAGGTATACATATTCTCAAAATATATAGTAAAAAAGAAGGAAAAATTAATTGCCTTGTATGAAACACTAAAGTTTACGGTTAACGACAAATAAGAGTTTAAAAAATAAATTTGGCAGAGTTCACCTGATACATGCATGTTTATATGTATGAAAGAAGAAGAGAGAGGCAGATGGTCAGAGGAAGACAGAGACTTACTTATATAATTAGCAAAGATGAGTAATCTGGATGCAAAAAAGTATATACTAATATGGAAGGCCTGAGTTTCTGCGCCCTACTACAGTCTGGATGAAATATCCTTCAGGAGAGTCTAACTCTTTTTCTTTGATCACATATTCACAAAGCAACCCTCTGATGATTAATTAAGTTTCCTGAGTAGTTAGATTATAAATAGAATATGTACATATTCACATATATGTATAGTATATTAGTAAAGATGTGTTCCTGTAAATGAGTACAGACATTTACAAAAGTACCAACAATAATAAAAATTATAGTTATTGATTGGGAATTTCAATGTGTCCTGCACTAAACTTAATTTTATATTACATTGGTCTTCTCTCCACTATTAATTTGAATACTCCTTGAGTATTAGGAATTTAAGATTGCCATTTAATCTTGTCAAAGAACCCCATGAGTTAGGTACCACGATTATCCTCACTTAATGGCTATGGAAGTGAGGAGAAAAGACCAATTTGCCTAAAGGCACACAGCCTGTAAGCAGTAGAAGTGGTAATCAAACTTCTCTTCCTCTGGCTCTTTGTTCTTAACTCCCATGCCATACAGACATTATTTTAATAATTAAGAAGTTTGGTTAAGGGTAATTAATCCTCAGAATATGATCAAATCTAAGTGATAAAAGTAGTCTGGGCTTGCAAAGCTGTATCCAACCTCTTCAGAAGTCCTCTTCAATCAAAATGGTCTGCTTCTTAACAAGGGAAATAAAGGGGAGAAAAATTAGGTCAAGTTTCTGCTTATCTTGGTTCTTTCCCATTTCTCCCTCTGCATGGAAATGGAATCATCCATTAATCAATCATTTATCATGTATAACTTATTTATAGTATATGTCAGACTCTGAATCAGATACCAGAGACATAAAGACAATCCCCACTCTCAGGAGCTCATAATCTTAAAGAGACAGCAAGTTAGAAGTAGTTAAACTATAAGAAACTAAGACAAATTAGCAAATTCTATCACAGACTCACTTGAACCATGTAGTGTGGTACTAAAGACTTTTCAATCCTGAAACAGAAGGCTTGTACGCTAAGTGCAAACTCATATGCTGATTTTATGGGATCCCTTTAGCTACACTACAATTTGACACTGAAACTACTAATCAAAGTTTTCATATTTAAAGACTCCCTTATCAAATGCTGTCAAGTGTCATCATATAATATGTTATATTATAATCCCAAACCTCTAGTATAGTGATCAAAGGTTGCTTGGTAAATAATATAAGAAAAAGCAAAACACACAAAAAAACCCCACATATTTCCTTAGAAAAAATTATACTTGAGAAATGTAAAACAGATTTTTTTTAGTAAAGGAACATGAAGTAGATTTATATGTAGATACTTTGCCATAAAGTATTTGGATACGCAAAACCAAAACTCACAGCTAAATTTCTGACATGATCTAAACAAGATAAAGATTACCTGGTCTTAGGGAAATTTAAGGATTCCTACAGATGAGATGACAGATGAAGCACAGATAGAAATATGTAATGAAGCTTAAGAGCTCCTTCAAATTCTTCCTTAATCTAGTTTTAGAAGACAAAACCTGGGATATTCATGCAAAATTTTAAAATGTGGCAGTATTAATTATATCCTTAGTTGGTACTAAAACATCTGAAGTCATTTGTGGCCGAAGAGTCAACGAGGGTTATTTTGCAAATATTCTGACATTATTTTGCAAATGTCAGAAGGGCGAGAGTCAATCTATCTCTATGATCATTATGTATTCCACCTCACTTTCTAAAGTTTGGTTATCATTATAGAACTTGCAGGCTCAGAGCCTCCTTTCACTTTCTAGCAGGTGATACCAAAAAACAGGATGATGCAAAAGAGCCTCTTTCTTTTTTTTATTATAAAGATGTAGGGTACAATTCAGGGTTAAGTATACAAACATTGATTATGCAGGTACCCTTGTTGATGAGGTATGTCCCTCTGTCCCCTAGCAGTTTCCCTCAACTGACAATTCCACCGCCCCTGACAGTTTCCCATTACTGCCAAATGCTTTTTTATAGTATTATAATTGTTCAAGGTCCGCTTAATGAGTGAGAACATATGGTACTCTGTTCTTTGTTTCTGTGACAGATCACTGAGTATGATTGACTCTAAATCCATCCCAAGTTGCTGCAAAGTTCATATATTTGTCCTTCTTTATGGCTGCATAATATTCCATTGGGCGTGTGAACCCCATTTTTTTATCCAGTCCAGCTTCGATGGGCAACATGGTTGGCCATGTTTTTGCTATTGTGAATAGAGCTGCAACCAAACATACATGTGCAGGTGTGTTTTTGGCAGAATGATTTGAGTTCCTCTGGGTATATTCCCAATAGGGGAATTGCTGGGTCATATGAAAGGTCAATTCTAGTTCTTTCAGAAATCACCACGCTGTAAAGAGCCTCTTTCTAAGGCTAGCATTTCTGTTTCAGAAGTCTGATGTGACACTATGTGAATTACTTGGATGGGAAGGGGGAAAATGGAGAGTAGAGAAGGAAAGAGAAATCAGTGAACAACACAAGTGATCTCAACAATAATGAGCCATCAGTTAACTAGCCAAGCAGAGATTGAATCTGCCAATACTCCTTGACTCCAAAAATATAAAAGTTGTCCTGGCGACTTTTTAAAAATTAAGATGAGCAAGACAGCAGCAGCAAGAAATTTCATGAGATAAGGCTCAGGATCATCATAAACACTGAGCATGTCATCAATGCACTGAAATGCTTTTTTTGTTGTATAAAAAAAAGACTGTTTTGGATGCTAAAACGAGGTAAAGCAAAGTGTTACAAGAAAGTAAGGGTAACTTTATATTTTATCTAACAGGGTAAAATCTTTACCATCAGATAAGACATGTGGCTAATGAGAAGAAAAAGAAAGACACCGGAAATTTACCTATTATATACAAATAATTTAGAGATGAATACAAAGAAATGTCACTATAAATGAGAAATAGCACCAATAGATTTCTTGTCAGATATCAGGTAAGAGAGGCACATTAATAGAATTCTATAATTTAAATGGTTCCAAGCAGTAATCTGGAAGACTAAAAAAACCAAAAACAAAAACAACTTTCAAATAGTGTTTTTTAAAAATAGAATTCTACTACAATACCAGAAAAAGGCACACTTGTTTCAACTATTTTACAGAGTAAAAATGCAACTAGGAAAGCAAATATGAAGGAAGCTTAAAGATACAGAGAATTAGCTTTCTATGTCTACAAGGCACAAATCAGAGTAATTGTTTTATAACTTCAATAATTTAGCTTGCCGCTGTCCTTGGAATTAAATCACCTACTTAAAAATTCATTAATAAGTGGTATTAGATACCCACTTCAAAATGCAGCAAGAACCTATCACATGCATGTTTTTAAATAAGGCTAAATAATAACAAATAGTATATAACCCTTAGTTTGCCAGTCCTTCATCAGATAGCAAACATGTTAAAATATTTGTTATTAAATCACTATGGCTATACAAAAGTAGATAAAACAATTCCTTTAAAGAGGAAGAAGGGTAATTCCATTAGGTATATTAAGTTTAGCATTGATTGAGAAACTTTGGCAAATGCTTTAGAAATAGCAAAAAATCAGTCATACAATTTATAACAAGCAAAGCACTAACATTCATATTTCATCAGTTAATAAGATTAATAAATATTAAGCAAGCCCAATTTGAAATATAACAACTAATTGAAATGATAACATCAGAGCCCATCTTACTGATCCTCTAAAACAAGTAATTCCAAAGACTTAAGACTGTGTGAAGAAAAGCAGGGTATTCCTTAAAGTAAGAGTTTTAAACTCAGGGCCCATGGAAAAGCTTTAGAGGATTTCTGAACCACTGAAAGTTACAGTATGTGTACGTCATTTTGTGGGTTCCCGGGAGCTGGAGTATGATTGTACAGGTTCTGAACTTCCACCTATAAAGAATATGCTATCTAGAAAAGATTTAAACACTATTACACTTGGCTTTTCACACTTTAAACCTATGAAAAGCCTCCTGAGTCAAAAGACAGAGAAAACAGAACTACTCAGCTAATGCTTCAAACTCACCAAATTGTCCAGGGTCCTTGATGGCAGTGCCTGGTTCCCTACCTGAAACTTATGGACAAGTATCACACCCTCGCCTTGAATAGGTGAACATGGTAAACAGTTCTCTGAAATATGGTGCTACAAACTAGGTCAATTCCTAGCTGATACTGCTTTTTCCTAATCTAGACAGACACTGATGGCCATTCTTTTCCAATCCTGACAAATGTCACCACCTAAAGCATTCACACCATCTCCTAAGTACAAAGGGCCTTCTAGGACATGAGTACAATGTTCTGTGGTGGAACAACAGACTCTACTCTTCAAAATATGTTTCAGTGAATGACACTGAAGAAACCCAAACAAACCAAGGTCCATAATTCAGTGTAATAAGTACACAATTAAAGGACGAATGTACTCAGATGCCAGAGATACTCAGGAAGACGTCAGCTGTCAGTATGCGTGCCTTTCTCATGTGTTTTTCCTTCTGTTTTAATAGTACACTTGAATTGATGCCATTGTCGATACACTTTGTAACCTACGGTTGCAGAGATTAGATTTTCCTGGACCAGGTAGAAGGCTTCCATGGGGAAGCGGCTCGCAACTTTTTGGCATCAGGAACTGGTTTTGTGGAAGACAACCTCCCACAGACCGGGGCGGCGTGGGGTGAGGGCATGTGCACTCAAACCTCACTGCTCATGCTCCTCTGTACTTGCAGCCGCTCCCCAGCGCTAGCATCACCGCCCGGCTCCACCTCAGAGCATCAGGACTTAGATTCTCAAAAGGAGCACGCAATCTGGATCCTTCAGAAGCGCAGTTCGCAAAGGGGTTTGTGCTTCTTTGAGACTCTAATGCTGCTGCTGATCTGACATGCGGAGAGCTCAGACGGTAATTCCAGCGATGGGGGGAGGGGGTGGAGTGAGAATGTAACACGGTGGTCAGGTCCAGGTCCGTGACCCTGGGGTTGGGAGCCCCTGCTGTGAGGGAAGGGGCTAGGGAAAGAGAAGAGGCAGCCTTTCACCACGTGTGGTCCACAGGCTCTCGATTCCAAGCCATGATGCCAGACTCTCTTTTATCGAATTAGGTCCAGGAGGGCAGCTCAGCTTCCCCTGGGCTATCTCACTGGCTACTGCCCCAAGCATAACAGCCCTGCTAAGGAGGCCCCTAAACTCCAGAAAATGTCTGCCAGTTGCAGACTGAGAGCTGCTCTTTCCTGGCTACTCTTCCATACTTTGTTTCTCTCTCCTCCCTTCTCTGCCTTGGTGGCTGCTGCCTAATGCCAGATCTCACTCTTGATCGTGCTGCCTCTTGCTCCAGTTTCTGGCCCTTAGGACTGCTGCTAGGTCTTTAGGTAGTCCATGAGTGCTGGTGCTTTTTGAAATCGGCCAATGTGGCCCCTCACTTAACAGCACCCTGCCACTCGGTGCTGTTTTGCCCATGGCTATGCTGGATTTCAGTCACGTCAGGCAGCACGTTGGAGTTTGCAGATTTTTCTTTGTCTTCTAAAAATGGCATTTATGTAGATTATTTTGTTTTTCCTGTTGTTGTATATGCTTTCCAGGAGGAAAAGGGAAGAGTTCTGATCCTAAACTACTAGGTTTCAGAATCTGCCCATAATACCAATCTAGCATAAGCCTTCCTCTGAGAAGAGGAATCAGAAAGGTGGCTAGAGCACAGATTTCACTTCTTCAAAACACATAGTATTAAATTATTACTATTATTTGGGGAATGACTTGCCAGTGTCCACGACCTCTCAAGGAAGGAAGATGAGATCTTAATTTAGAAATGTTATTTTAAAATATTCTGCAGATTAAGAAAAAGAGAATCTTATACGGAGACACTAACAGTTTCAAACTGGATTGAAGCTGAATGGGAGAAAAATATAAAGAAGGAGGCCAAGGCAAGCACAGCATCTGAACTCCTTTCAGACACAAGCTAAGCTGTGGTTCTCTAAGACACGCATGTACTGCAACTTTTAAGATCAATTTTTACAGATCAGTGCTGTCTACTAGTGCTTTCCACAAATGCAAGCTGCATACATATAATTTTTAATTTTCCAGTAGTCACATTAAAAATAAAAAGATTAATTTTAATCATACATTTTATTTAACTGGAGATTCCAAAGTATTATCATTTCTGCGTGGCAACACATATCAAAGGTACTAGTGAGCTATTTTACACTCTTTTTTGGCATCAAGTCTTCACAATCTGGTGTTTATTTGACACATGCAGCACATCTCATTTCAAACTAGCCACTTTTCAAGGGTTCCACGGCCACACGTGATAGTGGATACCACAGTAGAGAGCACAAAATAGTGCGAACACTACTGTAGCTATGCCTTACAGTCAGCTTGCTATTGCTCTAGTAAACGTGTCTCTCATTCAGCCGTGTACTGTCACAAAAATGTGCATATGCAGAGAAGTCATGGCAGACACTGTAGCATACTGTTTGTATACAAATGAATGCCAGTAAAATTGCTTGGTGCTTCTCTGAAAGTCTTGCTTTTCCCTCAGTGAGGCTAAGCTTACTTTCTGAAATGTGTCCACAATTACCCATCTGTTGAGCGAGGCCTCTACACAGTCAACATAAAAGTGAACAGTGGAGCACACTTACAGGCCCAGCTACCCCAGAGGGTCACTTGAACCCAAGAGTTTGAGATCGGCCTGGGCAACGTAGAGCTTGCCTTCTTTAAAAAAAAAAAGCTGGGTTCAGTGCCTTAGCCTGTAATCCCACGCTTTGGGAGGCTGAGGTGAGTGGATGGCCTGAGCCCGCGGGTTCGAGACCCGCCCGGGCAACTTGGCGAGACCTCATCTCTGCAATAAATCAAAAATCAGCCGGGCGTGGTAGTGCGCACCTGTAGTTCCAGCTACTCGGAAGGCTGAGGCCAAAGGATCGCCGGAGCCCAGCAGGTTGAGGCTGCGGTGGCCGGGAGCGGCCACGGCACTCCAGTCTGGGTGACAGAGTGAGACTCCAACTTAAGAAAAAAAAAAGTGACTTTCATCTACTCAATGTGTGTGTACATACATCCAGACTTCCAAAAAACATCTGATTTAAAATAACAAAGTTTTGTTATACAGATGTATTTAAACACACTATATGATGTCTAAAGGTTATGACTATTATCTTTATCTGCCTAAAATTATAAGTGGGTTCTTAAAAAAAATGACTGATAGATTTATTATAATAAAAAGGGAACAAAATATAAATAATTTCCAAGTGACATTTGCATTAAGATTGTTATTTAATAGACAACGGATTTTAATGCCTTTCAGATCTCTTCCAAGTATATTTAAAACTCCACTCTTTTTTAAATGCTGCCTTATAAACCACATCGATCTAAGCAGTTTAGTACAATCTGTTCATAAACAGAGATCTAGACAGCAAATAACCCCTGAAAGGACTCATTTCTATTGAATAGTAACTCCACAGCACTTTGTACAATCCTATTATATACAAATGTAAGAAGAACACCACAATGACATCAAAGAAAAGGAAATTTTATAGAAAAAGATATATATTTTCTGTATGTACAAGTTTAAAAAAAATTACACAGGATTCCAAGGACTCAAAATTGTAAACCAAGAAACATATTTATTTCACAGTGATTTTTTTTTTAAAGGTAGATTATTCTTAAGTAAGTTGTTTTTGACTTGAAATTAAAAGGTCAGATATTACTAATGTACTTAAATGTTTTCTTGGGTGGAACTGGGAATCCTTTCCAGTGGTACAATACATTGTCAACTATAAATAAAACATTTTACTTATTTCCTTCATCATTCCTAACTTCAAATAAACAAAAACCCAGTCTTATTCTTGAATAATCTCTAAAAACAAATTTAATCTTTCAATGTCCTGCGTTTTAGTACTGTATACAAACAAATCCTAATTACAAATATTTCATCCAAAATAAACTCCCAAAGCTTCACTTTTTAATAATAGCATTGACATTTAGGTATTTGCTCTTAATAATCTTCTATCAAGAATATACACTACATAGTTATTAATTATTTATATTTTTCTTATAACTACATTCTTCTAATTTGTGTAGGGCACCTAAAGATATCTTACAAAATAGTCCTGTGAAGTTTCGTTCCAACCTTGACAATCTATACAATCCAGTCTATATGCTCAAACACACAGTGTATACTCTAAGAAACATAGTCATAGTCCAGAAATACTGTATAACATGTACTATTGGATCCATATTAGTAAAAGTTTGCTCAATGGATGAACTAACCTTTGTTGAATACTTTATGGTTTATATAGACTCTCTTTACACACTGTATACCTCATTTAATCTACATAACAATTCCATCCAATTCTACTTAATTGGCCCTAGTCTATCAATCTACTTTGGAAGATATTAACTTGGTGCATCTTAATTAACGAATTTCAGGTAGTGTTTTCGTGCCCACTTGCAGAGAATCAGCCTTTACCACTAAGGAGTTTAAATTAAGAATTTTTAGCAAGTACACATACTTGAACATAGCAACCATACCTATAAATACTTACGTGGGTAGGCTATTAAATGAACAGGTGATAAACAGCACGTATTAGTTCAGTCATTCATCCATTTATCTATTTTTTTGAGCATCTACTCTGTGGAAGGCACTGTTATAGCTGGACTGGATATCTAAAGAGCATTTATTAGAATGGAATTTACATTTAGAAGTAATGGAGCAATGATCATCTATTTTCACTGAGGGAACTTAAAAGATTATTGGGAAACAAAATCTCAACAATCTAACCAAGTGAGGTACACTAACTATGAACAGACAGTAAAACTAAAGAGGAATACATAATCTGATAGTCAATGAGAAGCAAGCGGGGATACAAAATCAACATCCATAATAAAGGACAAGATATCAGAAAGGGGTGACATGATGACTTTTTTTCCCCCAGGGAAATTAATTCAATTCAAAACACGTACTTGAGAATAGGCAAAGTGTAAAACTCTGTATCACACACTGTGAGGCTAAAGTAAGAAGTACATATAATACAAGGGCTGACAATTAAGTTCATGAACTCATCCTACAAAAAGTGCTACATACCTCATTGCTGAATATCACTACAGTCACCTTGGAAGTCACCTTTGAGAAGCTTTGCATCAACACTAACACCTTGTCCACCTGTCAAAGCAATTTTGGAACTCTTTTTCAGGAATGGACATCAGAACTGTCATCATATTACTATTAATGACCTGAATGACATCAAAATGTCTTCCTTTCAATATTTCCTTTATCTTAGGGTTTAAAAAAAAGTCACTGGGGGCCAGATCAGGTGAGTAAGGAGAGTATTCCAATACAGTTACTTGTTTACTGGCTAAAAACTCACTCACAGACAGTGCTGTGTGAGCTGGTGCATTTTTATGATGCAAGAGCTTCTTTAGGACCAATTTTGCACACACCTTTCTCATGCCAAGTTTTTCAGTTAAGATTTTCCTGTGTCTATATTGATGTTTATTTGGTCTGCTATGCTTCTCACAGGCAACAACTCAATGCATTTTTGCAATGTTTTCATCAGTTCTGCTAGCTACTGGCGATCCTGACCTCTCCACCAGTGATGCTTTCTGTCTCCTCAGAAAAATTTTTCATCCATTTGGACGCTGTTTTCTTCATGGCATTATCCCCATAAACTGGACTAAGATGTTCCTGATTTCACTTTCACTCTTGCCAAGTTTCACAAGAAATGTAATGTTGGTTCATGGCTTTCATTCAAGCTCCGACAGTCTTGCGATGGCACACAAAAACAGGCAAAGACAATGATGAACGCCACTCAGCAAGACACTATGACACGTCAGCATGAACATAACTGTGAGACACTGATATACCAAGGTTATGAAAGCTTACTGAGTTGTTGCCAACATAAGCGCATGGTGGCAAGTTCATGAACTTAATTGTCATATCTCATACTAGGCAAAACACAGTAAGTTCTAATAACTAAAAACTATAAGACTTCAAAAGTAGGAAGAATTCATCTGGATGTGGGAAATAAAATGTATAATACTTGCTTAGTTTCGTCTAGTTCAGTTTAGTTTAGTTTAGTTTAGTTTTGTTTTTTTAATAGGTTCTCACTCCATTGCCCAGGTTGGCATGCAATAGCATTAGCTTAACTTACCACAACCTCAGACTCCTGGGCTCAAGCCATCCTCCGGCCTCAGCCTGCCAAGTGGCTGAGACTACAGGCATGCGTCACCATGTCTGGCTAATATTCTTTTACATTTTTTGTAGAGATGGGTCTCATTATGTTGCCCGGGCTGGTCTTGAACTTCTGGCCTTAAGCAATCCTCCCACTTCAGCCTCCCAAAGTGCTGGGGTTACAGGTATGAGCCACCACCACTCCCAGAAACTTCTAGTTTTATTACAGGCATTCCTCATCTTAGATAACTAAGATATGAGTTTCAATTTTAAACTTCTTTAAGCTTTTTTTCATCGCAAACTGAGCCATTAAAAAAAATATCCAATGTGAAAACAGAAGCACTAAATGAAAAAGCAATACATTATTACCCAGTGCAAAATGAGAATCTTAGGAATAGGAGAAAGGGTGAAAAGGGGGAAAAAAGCATAACCAAACTCTCATGATGCTATAACACAAATAAATGCTTCGTCGGGATTCCAATTCCCAAAGACAATATTCCAAACATGCTTCCACGATCGATATATTTAGCAGAACAAGAGACAGATCTAGAATTCAGGCTAACTTAATTTTTAGTGCTAACTTTCCCCCCACACACTGTAAAAAAAATTATTCTAAAAAGACATCATATCTATATGTTATGGGCAGCATCTTTGTGTTCCCCCGAGTCATATGCTGAAACCCTAACCCTCAGTAAGATGGGATTAGAAAGCGGGGCCTTCGGGACGTAATCAGGTCAAGAGGGGAGAGCCCTCAGATGGGGTTAGTGCCCTCAGGAGAGGCCCCGAGAGCACTGCTCCCTTTCTCTCCTCCATGTGAGGAAGTGACAAGAAGGCAGCCACCTGCAGGCCAGGAGAGGGCCTCACCAAAACCTGACCATGGCCCAGATCGAGGACTTTCCACCCTCCAAAACTAGGAGGAATAAATTTCTGTTGTTTAAGTCACCCATTTTATGGTGTTCTTAGTACAGTATCCCAAACTGACACATTTATATAAATAATTTATACTAACAGAGAAGACAAATATGGAATGAAATTTAAATAAATCAGTTCCCAAATTTCAATTTGTTTTACAGAACAGTATCCTTTCACTGGTAGCATAGTTTGTAAACCTATCAGTGAGTGTTACATTGTATCAGTAAGTCTTACATTATACATTCATAATATATAAAATGTAGACATGCAATACATTTAATAGCAAGTATAAGCACTATATATGTTACATACATTTTTTTGTTTGTTTTTTTAGTTGGAGTCTCACTCCGCTGCCCAGGCTGGAGTCCAGTGTCACGCTCAAGACCACCCCAGTATTGACCTTCTGGGCTCTGGTGATCCTTCCGCCTCAGCCTTCCAAGTAGCCAGAGCTACAGGCATGTACCACCACGCATGGCTAATTTTTTGATTTATTGTAGAGATGAGGTCTCACCATATTGTCCAGGCTGGTCTTAAACCCCTAGGCTCAGGCAATCCTCTCGCTTCAGTCTCCCAAAGTGCTGGCATTACGGGCTTGAGCCACTGCACCGGCCTTTTATTTTTTATTTAAATTGTAAAAAAATGGAGCTGTTTATTTTCAAATGACTACCCTATTTCTTACTAAAGAGAAAATACTTTTAGAAATTACTGTCTTGTATTATATAGACTTTTTATTATGCCACATATGAAACGAGGGATAGTGTAATGATGAAACCTTCTTGATGCATCAGACTGAGAAATTAGATATTTACAGACCATGTCTAAAACTGGGTTCTAATTGGCTAACCCCCCACCCATCTTCTGCTCTCATCGTGAAAGATATATAAATTTAATTTGGTTACTGGCATGGTCTACTGGACTAAGCACAGGATGGTGGTAAAAAAAAAAATACAGTTCCAATCTTGGTCTATTGTTCCACGTCTAATCTCAATTCACTGAATGCTCTTGGGTAAGTCATAAACTAAATGACTTTGCTCAATTACTTCATCTGTAAAATGGAAATAACTGTCCTACCTCCTGAAGATACGCTTTAGATTAACAACTGGGTCAAATACTGTGAAACAGAAAATGATGAAACTGTTCAGTGAAATTACAGTTTAAACTTAAGTCATCATCATACTGAGTGTTTTGAATACTAAACATGTGCACTGCACGGTCTGCAACCCCACTCACTGCCCTAAGACTCTGAGAAGCTGAGCCCTTTGCAGGCACAGGAATAAGGCCCAGCTGCATCTCCAACATTCTGGAAGGAGCTACATGCCCCGCACAGAGTCCCTGCTCCCCTCCGTCACTTGGACAGATCCTGGGAAGAACGATTCAAACTGAACATTTTCCAAAGTACTTTTTAAAATCGAAACTGAACACTATAATAGCACTTGCTGACTCATCTGAACCATTATCTTTCAGGGTGTGGGACAGTCTCAAAATAAGTGACAACTTATAGTTAGAACAGAATGTTTCCGTGGGCCCACCCGGCTCCACAGGAGAGCTGTGGTTTGTAATAAAACACCAGGTTCATTTAATCTACAGCACCAAGAGAACAACTAAAAGATCAATAATCATCCCAAATGAATTTAATGTAACAATTAGTTTCTTGGTATGCCACTAAAAGATGCAAGCTATTGTTCAATATGATACTTCTATCTTTCCTTTCCTAAATTATAAATTATGTTTACTAAAAAGGGTAGAAATTGTTATAGTTGAAAACCAATTTGGTAGAAATGTTGCAGGTGCTTAGACTCAATTCAACAAGAAATTAGTGAGCACCGACAGTGTCAACTGTTAAGCATAATAACTTTGTAAATTAAATTATATGTCCCTGCAGCTTCTGCTTCTAGATAGATTAGATATACTTTTCCCTATTCCTACCACTAAGTACAACTAAATACCAGGGCCATTAAATATAACACAACACAAGACTCTCAAAGGTGAAGAAAAGGCGGCAGGCAGTCTGGCCAGGGAGCCTAGGACCCAAGGAACAAAATGACAAATACCCTGGTTTTCTTTTTGTCTCGTGTCCTTCAGACTGGGTGCTAGAGAAGCCAGTAAACCGAAAACACCAGTGAGAGAACACAAAACAAAACTAAGAAAATCCTGCTCTCCCTTACCCAGGAAAGGAGCAGTCTTGAAGATAGGACACTGTTCCGTAATAACCACTCCACTCTAGCTAAATACCACAGAAAAAATGTGGCCCACCCCCAACCCTGACAGCAAAGGCCAAGTGGGGAGACTAGCTGTCCACCTTCACCAGGCTGTAACAAGGACCCCCAAATTCCTGATGGAGTGGGAACAGAGAAGACTGAGCGGGGAGTCAGGGGTAGCGAGACACCAAGTGTCAATGAATACCAAGGGGAGAACCGAGGCTCCCACTGTACCCTGCTGTCAAGAGGCACCTGTCCATCTTTTGCTGGGGTGAGCCAGAAAAGGCTCAGAGAATCTGGTCTTGCTCCACTGCCCAGTGATGATAAAGCTCTCCCTATCTGGGGTCAGTGGAGGCCACGCTGGGGACCTGAACTTTATCCCAGCCCAGCAGTGGCAAGAAGGGTCCTCCAGCCCCTTTGCCCCCATTGCTGGTCTACAGAGGCTAAGCAGAGAAGCTAGGCTTCCACCCCACCTGGGAGTAACAAGGCAGAGCCTCCTCTCCCCTGCTGAAATGGCGTCAGGGGAGGCCCGCTGAACTGAAGACTCAAGCGAGACGTGGGGCCTCTGGCATGACATCCAGTGTGTCCAGGCTTCAACAGAAAATCATTCGTCATACCAATAATCAGTAAAATCTCAACTTGAGTAAGAAATTATGCACTCCTACTTACTTTAACTTAATTTATAGATATCCTTCTATCATTTCTAAATGATTTTAGCTGAACAAGTTTTAAGATTTTAAATTTAAATTTCTTTGATCCACAGTTTTCCTGTTAAGTACATCACAGTTAAAAGCAAAATAAAAACTGCTAAAGGATTCTGTAGTGGATTAAATGGCAACCACCGCCCCCCAACAGATTTATTTCTATTAAATCTCTGGAACCTACCAATGTCACCTTATTTGGTAAGAGTTTTTATAGATATAATTAAGGATCTTAAGATGAAAGGGTCATGGATTACCTGTGAGGGCCCTAAGTCCAATAACAAGTATCCTTCTAAAAGCGAGAAGAGAAGATACAGACACACTGGTGACAGTGACGTGAAGATGAAGTAGAGAGACGCCGTCACAAACCAAGGAAGTCCACAGTCACCGGAAACTGAAAGAAGCAAAGAGTAAGATTCTCCTCTGGAGGCCCGGGGGGTATGCGGCCCTGCTGACACCTTGATTTCAGACTTCTAGCCTCTAAAACTGTGTCAGAATACATTGTGTTGTTTTATTAAGTCATTCAGTTTGGAGTAATTTGTTACAGAAACCCTGGGAAAATAATACAGAGCCCTTCAATAATTTCCTTTGAAACACAAATAATTACTTTCTAAACTGATCTGCTTTATAAGAGTGCTTACATATCTCCCCCCCCAAAAGGCAATACCTATTCCATACTTTTTTATGTCATGTTAACTTATGCCCTCGTGTTGGAGAAGTCAGGGAAGTGAAAACAGAAGAGGACTGGAGGGCAACCTGCATGAACACGAAAGAACATCAGGTCACCCACGTGGTAAAACATCAAAATGTGCTGTGTAACTATTAAGAAGGAAACAGGCACAGGGCACGTGCCTACAGTTCTAGCTACGTGGGGGCTGAAGCAGGGGGACTGCCTGAGCCCAGGAGTGAAGACCAAGTCTGGGCAACATAGTGAGGCCCTGTCTCAAAAAAAGGGAAAGAAATCAAGCAGGTGAAATAGATTTACAAAATACCTTGGGTTGGTATCTACATTCTTTTCAGTTTTAGAGTTCAGGAAGCACTTTTGTTCGTAGTGAGGATTCCAAAGAGCTATGTCTATCTTGGTGATATATTTGATGCTTACCATAGTAGAAGTAAAATTAAGAAGTTTAAGAAATATTTATTAAGCCATCTAAAAATAACCAAAAATTTAATTACCAACTAACATAAGTATATGACACTATGCTGTGGGAACTGGAAGGAAAGATATGTTAACAGATGGGAAGTGGCAAAGATTAAAAAACAAGAAAGTGGTGCCTACTAATCTTCCAACCCAAGCATATTATCTGCCCCACTGTCAAAAAATATCATATATCATAAAAATGAGTTCATAATACAAGTAATAAAACACTTTTTTAAAGCGGTCTGGCACCACTTAAATTCTACTTTATTTTTTTACTTGTATTTATATTATTTTATTATTATTCTTAATTAGACATGTTGCAAAATTCCCATATGCACTTAAAGTCACATAGAAATGCATACTGCCAGCTGTTCATGCTCTCTTCCTATTAGGAAAAAACTAAATGAAACATAGTGAAAGGCAGAATATATGAGAAAAACCTTTAAAAACTAGAGGAAAAGAAGATAAAGACTATAGTGAAAAGATAGATGTTTGGTTGATATTCTAACAAATATTTTAAAATAAAAACCCACAAATCTTAGTATAGCAGAAAGCTTTCCCTTTTCATAGAATAACACAGTTAAAAGCAATTAGGTACACACTTAGAGTTACAGAAAATAAGTATCTAAGTAAAGCCATTTCAAAGCTAATGCACGAGTTATTTGGATAAGAAAGTAGTCACACACACAAAATAGCAGACCTGAGATTGAGGATCACCAGTAACATGCATTGTAAGGATACTACCAGTCAATTTAAGAGCCTTAGTGAGGCCACCAAGGTTGGCCTCCTATCCCTTTGCTTAGCATATTGCATGCTACCAATAAAGGCTTACTCAATGCCACCTATGACATTTGGTTTTCTCTTTGTCTGGCTTCCATGAAACTTTCTGACGGTTTTGAAAGTCACTGACTATCACTTTGAATTCAGTTGTCTGCTATTCTTTTTTTTTTTTTGAGTTGGAGTATCACTCTGTCGCCCAGACTGGAGTGCAGTGGCCGCTCCCGGCCACCGCAGCCTCGACCTGCTGGGCTCCGGCGATCCTTCCGCCTCAGCCTTCCAAGTAGCTGGAATTACAGGCATGCGCTACCACGCCCGGCTGATTTTTTGATTTATTGTAGAGATGAGGTCTCACTGCCCAGGCGGGTCTCGAACCCGCGGGCTCAGGCAATCCACTCACCTCAGCCTCCCAAAGGCGCGGGATTACAGGCTGAGCCACCGAGCCCGGCTTGTCTGCTATTCTTAAACAACTTTGAGGTTTTGTATTCTGTCTCTGGTTTAATTCATAGTCACTGCAACTTTGAACTGAAATAAATAATTCATCCTCTAGTCTAATGTATTCAACTGGTTACTGAGAAAATTTCAGATGTATAATGCTTCTTTAAACTCGATTATAGTACTTTAATTCCTGCATTCCAAATGTTTCAATGACTCTCTAATCTTACATTTATGATTAAAAAACAGATATTTTACATAACTATTTTGCAATTTCTAGTGTCTTCTCTGTGAAACTTATAAAAAATTTGCATTTTTGCCTTGTAGGTTTATTCAGCCTCGATAAAGAATAAAATTAAACTTTTATCTCACTAAAAAGTCTCTAAAACACAATGATACTTGCTGTTTGGCTTGCATTTAAAAGATAAATGTATAACAAAATGTTTTTCTTTCAAAGACATCTAATTTGAAGTTCTCTGGCTACTTGTACCAAAGTACATATTATCATAAAAATAGGTAAGAAGTTCACGGAAGACCTTACAGAATATTCCTGTCAACCTTTTTAATTTACATATGAAGAAACAAAAGGCCAATGGTGTTTACTGGTTCACCTGTCGGTCCATTTAGTCAGTTCAGCACCCAACAAGTGTTGAACATCTCCAAGCTGGCACAGTAAAGAATAAAAGGATGTCCCTAACAGGGGTTATTGGCAGAGGAGGACCAAAACCTTGGCTGAGCTCAACTCCTAGTCCAGTGTGCTTCCAGCACATTGGTTATAACCTCAGAACTCGACTACAGGGCATTCGTTCCCCAACAATGGTATGTGCTAATAACATTTAATTGTGTCATTAATTAAAAAAGAAGATCCTAAGTTAAAAAGTTAAATTTCTCTACTACCTATAAAGACTTGGGTATTATTAATATGCTACGGTTCCTGAGACAAGATTATTATTAAACCCATACTTTTCAGATTTCAAGGTCTTCACATACTTTGTTCTGCCCTACCTACATTGTACAATGAAAACAAAACATGTTTCTAGACTTCAGTCTCTATCATCCCTCTACCCTCACCCAACACACGCCACAATGTAATCCAGCCTCTAAGCTTTCACACAAGTTATACCATTTCATTGGGAACATGGCCTTGATCTACTGTACCCTGGACTTAACCTTAATTAGAAAGAATGACAAGAAACTTATCCTCCCTCTCATCCTTAATAACCTAGTACTTACTACTATTTCATGAAACTTGATCCCTAAAGCTCTAGAGACTTCAATTGCCCAGGCTGTGAGTATGGTATGTGCTTATGTCATTAATGAAATTGTAATTAAAAAGGGAAGAATTTGCATGATCACATCTAAAGAAAAATACTACCAAACTGATTAGGAATCTGGACAACCACTTATGCAAATGCAAAAGTACTATTTGTAGGGGAAAAAAGGAAAGCTGAGAGAGTGATGAATATTTAACATTTATTAAAGGTGAAGACAATTTTTAGCTGAGAAAAGCTTCTGAAACGATAAGAAACGTTGAATAAAGAACTGCAAACTCTAAAGTAAGGAAATCATCACACAAGTAATAAAAACAAATTATGCCTTTTATGTTAGTTCAACCTTTAGATGATATTTCTAAAAATCACTTCTCTAACTCTTTTCCCCCTTGTGCTCCCAGGGCACATTCCCTCCTGAGGCTCCTTCCTTCTTTGGAAGTGTCCATTCAATATATGCATTTTTATTGGCTTCTCTTCTAACAGCTCTTGAATGCAGCTGTTCCCTAGAGTTTTATCCACAAATGTGTCTAATACTATACATTTATCCAGCAACGTAGCTCACTTGTATGGTTCCAAGACATAAATCGATCACTTCAGAATCTCTACTTTTAACTCAAACTCCTTTCTCAATTCCATACTAATATATTTCAGCAATTTTATATCCCAAACTCACCCTGTCAAAAGCCAAATTCATACCTTCCCGCCTTGTCTAATCTACTTTCTTTTTTGATATTCATTATATTTTGGTTGATAATCCCAGTCTCTCTGAAGAAGGAAACTGAAGTTCAATCTTTCCTCGCCTTCACAACTAATCACAAAATATACTTAAAAAATTTGTTTTGGTCTTCCAAATTTATCTGCTCTTTTTTTTTTAAAACATAGTAACACTTTCCCCCCCAGTTCTCATCATCTCTTCTCTGTCTTTTAGCGCATACTCTGCACTGTCCTCAGTTTGACTGTACACAAAACTACTTTTCGTACCTGCTCATATCTTTCACTGAAACCCCCAAACATAGAGGATAATGACCAAACTTTCTGGAATGTTCTGACCCCTGCCTACTACTTAAACTTCATTATAACAACCCTCGTCATAGTCTAAGATCCAAAAATAACAAGCTACCTATAATCTTCAAATTACCTCATGCTGCTTCAAGTCCCCATTGCCTGTACATATTCTGTTTTGGCAGGAAGTACATTCCAACCAAGTTTGTCTGATAAATGTCTATTTAGCCTTCAAAACTCGACTCCCATATTAGCTCACTTGAAAAATACCACACCAAAATCATTATTCTTTCTACAATGCTATCTTTTTTAACCTGTGTTGTTCAAGGGTCAACTGTATAGAGAGCTTCTAAACCTCAACAATGAAAACAAACTCAATCCGAAAATGGACAAAGAACTTGAACAGACACACAAATTGTCAAGAAGCACATGAAAAGACGCTCAACATCACTAATCATTAGGGACATGTAAATCAAAATTACAATGAGATCCTACTTCACACCCATTAGGATGATTACTATCAAAAAAACAGAAAACAGTATTGGCAAGGATGTGAAAAAATTAGAATCCATGGACACTGTTGGTAGCAAGGAAATGGGACGGCCACTGTAACAAACAGTATAATAACAGTTCTTTAAAAAAATTAAAAATAGAGTTACTATATGATCTACATTCTACTACTAGGTATACCCAAAAGAATTGAAAGCTGTGTCTCAAAGAGATATTTGTAAACACATGCTAATGATAGCATTATTCACAAGAGCTAAAATGTGGAAGCAAAGCAAAATGTGGTATATACAAACAATAGAATAGTAATCAGCTTTTAAAAGAAAGAAAATACTGACATATACAATATTCCATGCAAAAACCTTGAGGACATTACACCAAATGAAATAAGTCAGTCACAAAAAGGTACACACTGCATGATTCCCTTACATGTGGTAATTAGGGTCGTCAAAATCCTAGAGACAGAAAGAAAGAAGGTTGCCAGGGGACAGGGGAGGAGGCAAGGGGAAGTTTAATGGGTACAGATTTTCAGTTTTACAAGATGAAAAAAGAGTCTGAAAAAGGATGGTGAGATAGTTGTACAATATTATTAATGTATTTAGTACCACTGAACGATACACTTAAAAATGATTAAGATGGGGCCGGGTATGGTGGCTCACACCTGTAATCCCAAGGCTTTTGGAAGGTCAAGGTGGGAGGATCACTTGTGCCCAGGAGTTCAAGACCAGACTGGGCAACAGAGCATGACTTACAACACAGCATGTCTCTACAAAAAAGAAAAACAAAAAAAAGTTTTTTGTAAAGTTAGCCAGGTATGATGGCATGCGCCTATAGTCCTAGCAACTCAGGAGGCTGAGGTGGGAGGATCTTTTGAATCGAGGAGTTTGAGGCTATAGTGAGCTGATTGTGTCATTATACTCTAGCCTGAGTGACAAAGCGAGACTCTATCTCTAAAAATAAATAATAATAAAACCAAAAAATGATTAAGATGCTAAATTTTATAGTATGTGCAGTTTACCACAATAACAAAAATTGAAGAAAAAAGGGGAAATATAAGAAATCAAATTCACTGCAGTGGAAATTAAGAACACCTTTGGTGGACTCATCAGGAGGTTGGAAATGGCTGAAGAAAGAATCAGTGAGCTTGAGGATTCATGTCAATGGAAAATTCACAAACTTAAATTCAAAGAGAAAAAAAGAATAGAATCCAAGAACCATGTTCAATTTTAAAAACATGTAGCTAGAATGCAAAGAGAAGGGAAAAAAAGACTTAAATTAAAATGGCCAAGAATTTTCCAAAATTAATGACTGACATTAAACCAAAGATTCATGTAGCTCAGAGAACACCAACAAGGACATGATCTAAAAAAATCTACACATAGGTAAAACACACTCAAGCTACAGAAAATCAAAGACAAAGAGAAAATCTTTAAAAAGAAGGAAAAAGTACCTCACCTACAAAGGATAAGAATATATAGATAAGAATTATACCAGCCTTCCTGCTGGAAACCATGCAAGCAAGAGGAGAGTGGAAGGAAAATGTAAAGTGTTGAGTGAAAAAAAATTCACCAGCCTTGAATTCTTAATCTAGCAAAATCATCCTTCAAAAGTGAAGGACAAATAAACAATCTGTAAGACAAAAATTAAAGAATTCCTTATCAGAAAACCTGTCTTGCAAAAAGTATTTTAAAAAGGTCTTAAGAGAGAAAAAAAATGATATAGCAAATCGACATAAGAAAATAAAGAGTGCCAAAGAAAAAATAAATTGAGGAAACATAAAATCTTTTGCTTATTCTCAATCCACTGGGCAACTGTATGCTCAAGGTAATAATAGCAATAATGTATTGAGTGATTGTAGCATATGGTTACATGAAGTATACGACAATGATGCTATAACAGGAGGAAGAAAAAATGGAGAATACTCTGTTATAAGATACAAGCACTACCCATGAAGCACTTTAGTGTTACTTAAAAGTACATGTAGATTAGTTGTAAATGTATATTGGAAATTCTAGGACAACCACTAAAAAACAACAACAACAACAACAAATGGAACAGAAATTTAATTGACATACTAAGAGAAGAAGAAAACAGAATAACATAAAATGTTCAATTTCAATCAGAGATGTCAGCAAAAGAGGTTAAAAAAAGAACAAGTACAACAAATTTAAAAAGATACAAACATGGTTGATATAAACCCAACAATCAAAAAATAACTTTAGGTTCAAGTACACTGGCTCAAGCCTGTAATCCTAGACTTTGGGAGGCCAAGGTGAGGGGACTGCCTGAGCCTGCAGGTTCGAGAGCAACCTGGGCAACCTGGCAAGACCTCATCTCTGCAATAAACCAAAAATTAGCCAGTGTGGTAGCATGTGTCTGCAGTTCCAGCTGCTTGGAAGGCTGAGGCGGAAGGATCGCTGGAGCCTACCAGGTCGACAGGGTGGCCATGAGTGTGCCACTTCACTCCAGCCTGGACAACGGAGTGAGAATCCACCTCAAAAATAAATAAATAAATAAATAAATAAATAAATAACTTTTAATATCAATGGGCTAACTACACCAATTAAAAGATAGAAACTGGGAGAATGGATAAAAATAAAGAAAACCCAACTAGTATTGTGTACAAGCCACATTAACCATAAAGATGCAGACAGGTTAGAAGTAAAGAGGCAGAGAAATATATACCAAGCTAATACTAATCAGAAGAAAGATGGAATACAAATGGTTCCTAACTTAAATGATTCAACCTATGACTTTTCAAATTTATGGTGAAGTAAAAGCAAAATGTACTCCATAGAAACTGTACTTCACATACCCATACAATCATTCTGTTCTACCCTTTCAGGACAATATTAAATAAATATTAAATAAATAAAGCCAACACTTTATTAGACAATAGACTTTGTGTTCAATGATTTTGCCCAACTATCGGCTGATATAAATGTCTGGAGCACATTTAAGGCAGGCTAGGTTAGGTGTACTAAATGCATTTTGGACTTAATGATATTTTCAATTTACAATGAGTTTATTGAAACACACCTGATGAGGAATTAAGCTGAGGAATATCTTTATCTATATTAATTTCAAAGTATACTTCAGAAAAGGAAATCACAGCTATAAAGAGGAATATTATATCATGCTAAAGGGGTCTATTCTCCAAAAATCATATCTTTAACATGTATGTGCCTAAAAAAAGAAAGTCAAAATATATGAGGCAAAAACTGACGGAACTAAAAGAAAAGCAGACATATCCACCAATATTTAAAGACTTCGGCACTCCCTTTTTAGATACTGATAGGTCCAACAAGCAGAAAAATCCACTAAGAGTATTGCTGAACTGAGCAGTGTCACCAATCAACTTAATTTAATTGACATTTAAAGTATACTTTTCATTAAACAACAGCAGGACATGTGTTTTTCTCAAACTCACATGGATTGTTCTAAAAGAAAGACACATGCTGGACTATAAAACACACCATAACAAATTTAAAGTATGTTTTCAGATGATCGGGAAATTCAACTAGAAATCAGTAACAGAATGATAGGTGAAAAATTCCAAAATATTTCGAGACTAAACAACACAATTCAAAATAACACACGGGGGGAAAAAGACTCAAAAGAAATTTGGAAATATTTCAAACTAAATGAAAATGGAAAATATAACTTATTCAAATTTAAGGGATGTAATGAAAGCAGTGATTTGAAGAAAATTTATCAATAACTAAGCTTCCATCTTATAAAGTTCTAGAGAGTAAGCAATTTACATCTAAAGCTATCAGAAAAGAATAGACAGTAAAAATTAGAGCAGAAATCAATGAACTTGAAAACAAGAAATCAACTGAGAATATCAGTAAAGTCAAAATTTTGTTTCTTTGCAAAGATCAATAAAATTGATAAACTTCTAGCCAGACTAATCAAGACAAAAAGAGAGAAGACAAACATTTACTATTATCAGAAATAAAAAGGGATATCACTAGCATTCATATGGATATTAAAAGGATAATAAAAGAATATTAAGAATACTCTATGCTCACAAATTTGATAATTTAGGTGACATGAAATTATTCTTTGAAAGGCACAAACTATGACACATCATGCAATAAAAAATAGATAATCTAACAAGGCCTATGTTATTTTAAAAACTGAATCTATAAGTATTAGCCTTTACTAAAATAAAGCACTAGGCCCAGATCATTTCACTGGTACATGGTATAAAACATTTAAGGAAGAAATGACTAACATTGTTTAACTTCAATACCAAGCAAATTATACCAAGGATTGCTCGGGCCTAGGAGATCAGGCCAGCCTAGGCAACACAGCGAGATCTTGTATCTAGAAAATATTTTTAAAAATTAGCTAGGTGTAGTGGCGAGTGTCTGTAGTCTGAGCTACTTAGGAAACCAAAGTGGAAGGAATGTCTGAGCCCAGGAGGTTGAGGCTGCAGTGAGCCATGATTATGCCACTGTACCCAAGCCTGGGTGACATAGTGAGATCCCAACTCTATGACTGAGAGAGAGAGAATTCCTCAATGGCAAGTGGCTCTCTCAATCTTTTAAGATGATCATATTTAATTTTCATAAACAAAATCATTAAATAATATATAGAATACGAAGGAGAGTCTCTACCCCCCAAAACACAAAATTATCTTTTTTGAAGAGTGGGCTCCTTGTAGTACACTCGGAACTTGTTCCTCCAGATCAAACGGTCAACCAAAGTTTTTATCTGAAAGTTTTGAGAAGATTGCAACATGATTTGCAAAAGAAACGTCCCAAGTGATGGCAAACAAGTGACTGGTTCTTTCACAATGACGACGCGCCTGACTGCACCGTGCAGAGGATTCAGCAGTTTCTGACCAAAAACGGCAGGAGCCTCACGCCCCACGCTCCCTGTCCACCTGATCTTGCCCCGAACAACTGTTTTTTTGTTTCCCTGAATTGAAAAAGTCCTCAAAGGGCAGCATTTTGCCAATGTGGAAGAGGTGAAACAAAAAACAATAGAAGCATTAAAAGGCATCAAAATTGACAACCTCAAAAACTGCTTTGAGCAGTAGAAAAAGTGCCTTGATAGGTGTATTGCACCAAATGAGGAGTACTTTGAAGGTGACTGAAATTTAAACATGTAAGAATAAAGACATAATTTTTTATAAATAAATTCTGGGTTTTGGGGGCTCCCCTGTATCAGCTTTATAAGTGAAAAATATCAAATAATAAATTATCAATTAGTATAATGTCTTGGTCTTCCAGTTGCTATTAGTAGGATCATGTATTCTTTATATAGGGATCTAGATCATAAAAATAATGATATAACCTAAAATAATTCAAGAAGCTGACACCATCAACCAATGCTGAAAAATTTTATTAAGTGCATTTTCACTTATGACATGGTGACAGTGGACACAAAAAAGAGTTCCTGTATACTATGAGCTTATAGTGTAAAGTGAAAAATGGTGACTCATACAAATAAATAAGACATGCAAACAACAAAGCCAAAACAAACGGTACTTTTAACATATATCAGATGAAGGTAGAAAGTTGAATGTTCACCTCTGAAAGGGAGCAACAATCAACAGCCCAAAGAGAAATCACAGACAACTGAGAATAACTTTAAAACTCTGTTGCAAAACTAATAATTCTGTTCGAACGTATTTATAAATTCAATTAAAAAACATTTCTTTTAAGAATGTTTTACACAGACTAAAACTATTAGCTCATATCACATCTGTTTCAAAAGTTATTTAAAGTCAAAGCATTAGATACAGTTACATGACTAGTTGACATACCAGAACAGCTTTTTAAAGTATCATTGTCATCAATGATCTGTGCTTCTTTCATCTTTTCCATCTGTAATCTGGAAGAAACAGTTTTAAATACACTGGGGGAAAAAAGACTTGTCAGAATTTATCAAAGGAGACATTAGAGAGTCACAGGATGTTGTGACTATGGTTAAGTGACCTAAATCTACTGACAAGGTCTTGGAGTAAGTCTCAGACACGGAAGAAAACTTACCACCAAGCCCTAGATGAATTCCAAGATTAGATTACACTGCAATAGTTAATTTTCAAAGTTTGGTAGCATTCACTTCAAGAGTTTAGGTGTCAAGCTTTCAAACTTTTCAAAGGATCCTTCTAAGTGATACTTAGAGACGAATTTTCCAGAATTACAGATCTGAAGAAAATCAGAACAGTATTCCTACTCTTTGTAGTCACATGCCAGGCAAATGTATAGGTAGCTTTCTAAGTCACAGTTTAAAGCATCACCTCTCATTTGAAGGAAAATATATGGATTACAAAAGCAGTGTCTAAGAGGAAATCATCAGGCATTATAGGGCTAACCCTTCAATTTCCAAACACATGAACACATGCTAAATTTCACAAAGCTAGACCAACAGTTTTAATCTGAAATAATAAAAGTATGCAAAAGAGCAGTGTAGAATCTTTATTCAAATAAAATACTGCATTGTTCTGAAACAGCTTGAAAACCATGACTATTACAGAAAAACAGTACATTTTGGAGTGTGACAATGATTTATCTGAATATTAGCTACTATACTTAAGAGCTATGTGATTTTAGGCAAGTTACTAACCACTTTAAAGCAGCTCACTTATGTTTTTCAAGCCAGGCTCGGTGGCTCGGCCTGTAATCCCACGCCTTGGGAGGCTGAGATGAGTGGATTGCCTGAGCCCGTGGGTTCGAGACCCGCCTGGGAAATTGGTGAGACCTCATCTCTACAATAAATCAAAAAAAATTAGCCAGAAGCCGGGCTCGGTGGCTCAGCCTGTAATCCCACGCCTTTGGGAGGCTCAGATGAGTGGATTGCCTGAGCCCGCGGGTTCAAGACCCACCTGGGCAACTTGGCGAGACCCCATCTCTACAATAAATCAAAAAAAAAAAAATTAGCCGGGCATGGTAGCGTGCGCCTGTAGTTCCAGCTACTTGGAAGGCTGAGGCAGAAGGATCGCCAGAGCCCAGCAGGTCGAGGTTGCGGTGGCTGGCAGCAGCCACTGCACTCCAGTCTGGGCGACAGTGAGACTCCAACTCAAAAATAAATAAATAAATAAAGCAGCTCACTTATTTTTTTCTCCAATTTCTTTATTATGGTAAAAGAACAAAATACATCAGAAAAAAATATATTGTGTTAATAACCATTTTTAAGTACACAGTTCAGAAGTATTCGATACATTCAAAATATTGTACAAGTATCACCAGCATCTATCTCCAGAATTTCATTTTGTAAAATTGAAATTCTATACCGATTAAAATGATTCCCCATTCCCCTTCCTCAGACCCCAAGTGACCACCTTCTACTTTTTGTCTCTATAATTCTGTCTACCCTAAGCACCTCATGTAAGAAGAACCACATACTATTTGTCTTTTTGTGACTGGCTTATTTCACTTAGTATAATGTCCTCAAGGTTCATTTTATATGTAGCATGTCAGTATTTCCTTCCTTGTTGAGGCTGACTAATATTTCATTGTATGTATATACCACATTTTGCTTACTTGTTCATCTGTTGATGACACTTGGGTTGCTTCCACATTTTAGTTATTGTGAATAATGCTGCTGTGAAAATGGGTGTACAAACATCTCTTTGAAATCCTGCTTTCAATTCTTTTGGACATATACCAGAAGCAGAATTGCTGGATCATACAATAATTCTTTTTAATTTTTTTAGGGATCACCATACTGTTTTCCACAGTGGTCATACCATTAGTTTACTTGGTTTTTTATGAAGATAGCAACAGCTACTTTGCAAGCTTATTGTGATGTACTGAAATGATAATTACAGACCAGTAGTACAAAGTCCAGTAACATTGTTAGTATCCTTCTCTTTTCCAAAGAACTAAAAATATCATATTTAAGCTAATATTGAATTTGTATTTGCCACAATATAGTAGGTTTCATTATAAAATAAATTTTCATGAGTTTATCATCTCCAGATCATATGACCTAACAAAAGAAAACCTAACAAAAGAAAATAAAACCACTCTAAAAAAGTTGAAAAGAGTAAGATTGTTCTTATTACTCTCTTTATAAATACAGAGGATAACAGAGAAAGAGAAAACTGATTATATTGGCTTTTTCTCAGGGGAAACTGATTTATGTTATTAAACATAAATAGCTTTATATGTTAAGCTCACATTCTTTTTTTTTTTTTTTTTTTTTTTTTTTTTTTAGTTGGTGTCTCACTCTGTCGCCCAGACTGGAGGGCAGTGGCCGCTCCCAGCCACCGTAGCCTCGACCCACTGGACTCCGGCGATCCTTCCGCCTCAGCCTTCCGAGTAGCCGGAACTACAGGCATGCGCTACCACACCAGGCTAATTTTTGATTTATTCTAGAGATGATGTCTCACCAAGTTGCCCGGGTGGGTCTCGAACCCACGGGCTCAGGCAATCCACTAGCCTCGGCCTCCCAAAGTGCTGGGATTGAAGGCTGAGCCACAGAGTCTGGCCTCTAATCTGGTATTCTAATACAGCAATAATTTGAAGAGGATGGTTTTATTTACTAAAACGAAATAAATCTAAAGTGTTTGGGAAGTTAAAACAGCTTTCATTCGCTTTACAAATATTCTTTACAAATAAGTAAATATGATGCTAAATATAAATATTAACATTAAAATAAACTAAGGAAATTCATCAAATTATGACTTTTTTGTTACAAATAAAGTCAACTTATTGCTTCCAGGTATATAGTGCTAGTCAGTTCCCAAAGTAAAACAAAATACCTTCCTGGAAACAAAATTACCATCAGAACACTGCAGTTGTAATTGGTACAGGCAGGATCTATCAAGGGAAGCTAGAACTAGCAGGGGAAGGTTTGAGAAGAAGCGGGAGGTTTGCACAGATTCTCCAATAGTCTATTAATCTGAAAAGGAAAGCAGCAAGTCTAAAGAGGAGAAACCCTTCAGACAACACCTGTACCAAGTTCAAAAGGTTAGCATCACCAGGACTGAGACCTATCTATGCCATCTACTTTGATATAGTTCACTGAGAATATCACATCATTTCTGTGGGATTCTTGCAAAAAGTACATAACTCCGATCTAATTATGTTAAATAACACACAAAGCTAAATGGAGGTGTTGGGTAACCCTAAGACCATGCTCAAATTCAAGAATTTCACAAAAGGACTCAGAGGACTCTGATGTTGTACTCATAGGTATAATTTATTTCAACAAAAGGATACGATGAAAGGCAGCAAAGAAAAGAGGTACATGGGGTGATATATACTATACATATATTGAAATAATGTTTTAGATATATTGGGTTAAATAAAATATATTATTGAAATTAATTTCACACGTTTCTACATTTTGCTGTGGCTAGCAGAAAAACTTAAATTACATATGTTGCTCTCATTACATTTCTCTGGACTAGTATTGGCCTAGATACATTAGAAGTTAAAAAATGGTAATGGCCTATCTATCACTCCTTCTTCATTATTTGGCTAGAAAACTTTCACAAAGAGAAACTTAAGCTCACTGACTATTTGGCTACCCAAGGCATATTTTGTATAGAAAAGACCGAAGAAGCAGAAAAATGCTTGATTCTTTCCCTTTATCAGCTTTCAAAACAATAACTTGGCCTCTTACATCTTCTAAATGTAACGGTGCCAGTTAACAGCTTACGGCCTCTTACTTCCAAATCTGCCCTTATTGCCCTGCTCTGTGATGCAAGTATGGGACCCTGAAACCATTCTCCTTTGCCAGGTGGTACAACTGCCTTTGACAGTACAGAGCAGTGAAGGAAACTGCACTGAATATTCTGTGGGAAACCAGGTGGCACTCACCTCAGAGGCCCCTGCAGACCACGGCATTCTCTGGCAAGTTTTCCCACTATCAGAGAGTGGCTTCCAGCAGCTGTGATTTCCAACACTCTCCAGCAAGCTTCTTCACCACCAACTGGCTGTTGCACGTGGTCCAGCCCTGATCTGCTGCTCCCCTCTCACCTAACTTTCCGATGTAAGCCAGTCTTAATACCCAATGACCCTTGATGAACAGAGTCCAGGTTCCCTTGCAGAAGGACCTCACACTGTTGCCACCAGCATATGCTGTGAATTACGTGTCGAATCTTCCCCAGAAAGGCCTGCTGCTATGAGTGACTATGCCATGGAGAAAAATAAATATCCAGATCTCTCAGAGCTACTATGGACTGACTGACTCCAGGGAACTGATATCAACTCCTGGGGACACAACATAACACCATGACCCAACAAGTCAAGCAAGAACTTAAAGAAGCCAGGCGAGGTGAAGTCTCAGCACAAGTCTGACCCACAGTGGACCCAGTAAGTCCACAGACTCATCCTGTGGCACTTTCTCCTGTTCCTGTATGGACAGTTGGAGTATACATACTTGACAACTGGCAGAATCCCCATAAGTACTCAAGTACCACCCATGGGTTAAGGGTCATTATAGCAGAAAGACACAAGTAAAAGCTCCTGCAACTTACCCTGCCTAACAAAATAGTAATCCAAAAGCAAACTGCATTTCTAGAGGGACAGCAGAAATTAATGTTACCATTAAAACTTGAGAGAAGCAGGAATACAACTGTACACTTAAAGATGGTAAGTTAAATATGCATATTTGACTTCAATGAAAATTTTTTTTTAAAGAAGCAGGAATGGTAACACCTATCACATTCCCATTTAACTCATCAGTCTGGCCTGCACATATAGCAAATGAATCTTGGAGAATGACTAAGAACTATTACAGATTTAATCAGGTGATGCAGCTGTTACTTTAGATCTTGACTGAAGCAAATCAGCATAGCCTCAGGTACTTGGTATGTAACACTGACCTGGCTAATGCCTTTATCGCCACACCAATTTGTAAGAACCTACAGAAGCAGTTTGTTTTACCAGGAGTATACCTTCACAGTGATGTCTTAGGACAATGTTAATTCTTCCATTTTCTGCCATAATACAGTCCAGAGAGCCTAGCTGCTCTTTCATAAAGGTGTTCTTGAAGACTTATGCTTGCTTTTTTATCCTTCCAAATAAACTATAGCAGTCGTGCCAAAAACATGTATATACATTTTAAGATATTTATGTACTAATTTTACTTTGCCGTTATCAGAAGTGTCTGGATGCTGACAGTAACCATTTTGCGTGCCTCTTGTAATTGTAGAAGTCAAATGTGACTTATATTCACCTTTTGTTATCGGTATATATCAAGTATTACAATTTTAATACAGTTATTTCCTTTCTTAAAATGTACATACTTTTTTTGGCACCCTCTGTATAACCAATTAACATCATCTCAGAGAGGAAAAAAAACAATGGTTTTTTATTGAAATTGTGTCAGTTTATATATTAACTTAGGCAGAACTGACACCTTTGAGTTTTTCTATGCAAGAATATAGTATGTCTTTCTTAATATTTGTATATTTAGGGAAATTTGCAAAGTTTTAATAGTTTTTCTCATATATGTTTTGCACGTTTCTTACACATTTAGGCTCAAGTATTTTTTTCCTTTTGCCATTGCAAATAGCATCTTATCTGTCATTGTCTATCCTAACTGGTTTTTGACTTTGTATTTTGCACAAATAAAGTTTGCATGGATTCCTCAATAGTTTATTACTGAGTTTTATTTTTTTCCTAGTTTGTATCAGATTTTTTTCCAGTGATTCCTTTGGGTTTCTAGCTAAATATCCTCTAAAAACAGATTGTTTTACTTCTTCCTTTACAATGTGTATTCCTCTAACTGCTCTGTCTTGTCAAACTGCATTGGATAATACTACCAATATAATATTACATGGTAAAGTAAAAATGGGCGTGCTGTATTATTCCTGACATTAGTAAAAATTTCTAGTGAATCTTGCACTAAGTTAGATGCCAGTTTTTGGTCATTTTTTATAATCAGGTCAATAAAGCATCTGTTAATTTCTATTTTATTAAGCGGTTTTTACATGAATGTGCTATAATAGCAAGGCCTCGTCTCTACAACAAAGGAAAACAAGCAGCCGGGCGTGGTGGCCCAGGCCTGTAGTCCCACTACTCAGGAGGCTGAGGTGGAAGGATTGCCTGGGCCCAGCAGGTAAAGGCTGTAGTAGCCATGACTGTGCTACTGCACGCCAGCCTGGACAACAGAGTGGGACTCCAACTAAAAAAATAAAAGTGTTATAAATACTGACTATTATAGAGATAATCATATGAATTTTGTCTTTAACAAATTTTGTCAATAAATTTCATTGACACAACCTTGCATTTCTAGAATACACCCCATTTGGTCATGATACATATTTATTTTTTAATGTGACATCAGCTTTTTCATAAAATAAGTACAACTGTTCCTTGGGGGATTGATTCTAGGACTTCCCACAAATAAATACCAAAATCCACAGATACTCAAGTCTCTAATATAAAATGGCATAGAAGTTGCATGTAACTAAAAATATTTTAAATTATTTTTAGATTACTTATAATATCTAATGTAATGTAAATGTTATGTAAATAGCTGTTACACTGTATTGTTTAGGAAATAATGACAAGAAAAAAAGATTGTACATGTTCAGTACAGATGATGTAACTTTTTTCAAATATTTCAAACCACAGTTGGTTGACTCCATGAAGGTAGAACCCAAGGATACAGAGGGTTGACTATACTTCAAATCGATGATGTTGGGTGATGTTGTCCTAAACTAAACTAAAATATACTTCACATCATTTCTTGGTTATATACTCGTTATTTTGGAAACATTATAACAATAGCAACCACTTACTGAGTGACAGATATGCCAGGTACTAATACTAGAAATTTACATTTATTATTTCTAATTTTTAAAACCTACAAGGTATTTATTACTATCTCCATTTTACTGATGAGAAAACTAAGTTCTAGGGTGCCAAGTAACTTACTGAGGTTTGCATTATTGAGTTATGTGCCAGGCAACCAACTCAAAATTACACCACTAAAAGAACAAACACCAAAAGTCTGATACTAAGGCATATGCTCTTTCTGCTCTGATACACTGTTACATTCACTTTATTAATTTTAACAACCTGAAAATAGTTAACTCTTATTTTTCTCAACTTTGACAAGTAACTAAAATTTGGTTTACTATAAATGATCCATTATATAGGTGCAGTCTAACATGACCATTCGATTCAAGAAAAAAATTATTTTGTCCATTGCCAAAGCAAGGAGAACATATTCGAATTTGTTTCTTTACTCTTTCAAAGACTATTATCCTAGGGAATGACCCTTTTCTAGAGAATCCTAGTTTGTAAGAAATAAAAATTTCTGTAAGACTTACTCAAACTCGTTGGTCTATTCATTCAACAAATACTTGTTGAGCATGCACCCTATACCACACACTGTAAGTAACAAACACTACATGAATTTCAATATAATTTTTAACCGCGGTTTAAAGTGGGTGGAAGACATCTGCAACATGAAATAAAACATAGTGCTGCCACATGATGCTTGTAAAGCAAGCTGCCTCCCTCTCCAGCCTCATGTATTGTGATTTCCTTCTTTTCTACAATCACATCAAACAACAGGCAGTGCTTTTTAAAAAGTTATTTCATGTCTTTATACTTTGGATAGTTTCTTCTCGTAGGAAAGTTCTACCCAGTCTTCTTCATTTGGTAAATTATGATTCCAGACTCATGTCAAATGTCCCCTGTGTCCAACTCCTGTTGGGACAATTCCTGTTCTCAAAATATTCTGCACTTAATTATGTCAGATTACAATACTTGGTAGAAAGTACTATAGTTACTTTCCTTGTCTCTCTCTTAATTATATGGTCCTTGAGAGTCTCTTTGTCCTCCTGCATGTACTAAAATACAATACAGTGCCTGGGCATACCAAATATTAAACAAATGCTCACTGAATGAAGTAAACAGGAAGGGAAATGAAATGCTAACATTTATTAAGTATAAATTCTGTGCTAGCCAATATGCCCTCTTCCATATATTATTTCACTGAATCAATGACTGAATGAATTAAAAATAAGAGATAAATTTTAAACAATGTTAAGAACTAAAGAGAAAACAAACAGAAAAACTGAAGACATGGCAAAGGTGGACAAGGTCCATCAGGAAAGAGAAATGAAAGCCTATATCCCTCCTAAATGGGAAGCAAAAATGAAGTTCAAGGATCCCAACGCACCCAAGAGGATTCCTCTGGCCTTTTTCTTGTTCTGTTCTGAATATCACCCCAAAACCAAGGGAGAACACCCTGGCCTATTCATTGGTAATGTTGCGAAGAAACTGGCAGTGATGTGAACAACACTGAGGCAGAAGACAAGCAGTCTTCTGAAAAGAGGGCTGCAAAGCTGAAGGCAAAATATGAAAAGGATATTCCTGCACACTGAGCTAAAGGAAAGCCTGATGCAACAAAAAAGTAAGTCATCAAGGTCAAAAAAAAACAGCATGAAAAAGAAGGAAGAGGAGGAAGATGAAGATGATGATGACGATAAGCTGGTGTTGGCACAGGATTTTTTCTTGTCTATAAAGTATTTAACCCCCTGCACACAACTCACTCGTTTGAAAGAAAAAAAGATTAAAACGTAAGGCTGAGTAAGATTTGCTTCTAAACTATTGAGTGTCTTTTTTTGTATAGTTAACACATTACCAAATGTGTCTTTAGATAGCCCTGTCCTGATGGTATTTTCAATAGCCACTAACCTTACCTGTGACAGTATGGGGTTGTAAACTGGCATGGAATGTTTCTCTTTTTTTAGACTGGAAAACACAGTTTCTTTAGAAAGTAAGTGAGTGAGAGAGAGAGAGAGAGAGAGAGAGATTTACCTCCCCAAGGTAGGGGAGGGGGCCAAAGCCGGCAGAGGACTTTAGAGCAGATTCCTGTTGAGGCAGAGCACAAAGGAGTTACAGACGACGGGATGGCAGTTTTCTCGTTTACAGTCCTCTCTGATGCAATTTATGTAAAATAACGGTTGTTCTGGTAACTGAATACCGTTCTGTAATTGAAAAAAAGGTTGCAGCCATTTTGTTGACATTCTGAATGCTTCTAAGTAAATACAACTTCTTAATTAAAAAACTGTGCACCTAAGAACTGTCAAAACACTTGTAAATGGAACTAGATTAGAAAGAAGTTTTAAAATGTAATGAAGCGCCAACACTTACCACTGCTTTCATCTGATGGGGAAGCGATTGAGTTTCTATCTGGGCCAATACACAGTAATGACATGAGACCAGGAAGCAGAAGCCATGGCGGTTTGCTGATACCTTACCCTTTGAACTTCCCAAAGGCACAGAATTGAATGGTGGTGTGGGGTGTGGGAGTCAAACCAATCTTATCTACAACTCAAAAGGTCAGGAGGTCCTGGTGACTCTAAATAACATAAAAATGCCTGAATACCTACTAGAAAATCTTCAAAATAACACAGTAAATAAAACAAAGACTTGTGGTGAAGACTATAAAACAATCACCGAGTCAACTAACAAACCTACCAATCATTCTCAAGTTCAAGCCTCTTTATTCAATGAGATTATTAACATGTCTCTAATTCAACAAGTAAAAGAGACGCCAGTACAGAAAATCTTACTAATTGAAAGCTAATTCACGCTGGCCAGGTAATTTCTATACTAAAATGTATAGGTTAAACAACTACAAACAAAAATCATGAAATACCATTGTTTAAACAGGTCTATGAGAGCACTACTTTTAGAATGACAAGTGATGCCTTGGGTACTCTGGTTACCTGATCTAAAGAACAGTCTATCACTAATATGGTTAATATTTATGCCTGAGCTAGACTGGCCAGCAGAAGTCACAAAATTCTGATTTTTAAATGGACAGAAATATTTAATGTACCAAAAACACCCCAGTACATCAGGTGGCATGTCCCTGTAGTCCCAGCTACTCGGGAGGCTTAAGGATCGATCACCTGAGCCCAGAAGGTTGAGGCTACAATGAGCCATGTTTATGCTACTGCACTCCACCCTGGGCAACAGGATGAGACTCCAACTCAAAATAAACAAAAACAAAAACAAACTTCCCTGTTTTTTTAAGCATAAGAATTTAGAATCTATGTTACTTTCAAAATGACACAGTTGGTTTCACCAAATCATGGCAATATTCTAGGGCATTCAAGAAAAAAACCCTTTTACCAACAACTAATATATCTGTACATAACTCCAGAATACTGAAGAGGTCTAATCTAATTTCATTTCTCAATTATAATTATATAATTCTAAAGGAAAATTTGTAACATTCCGGGAAGCATCTCTTATACACAAATATGAATTTCAGCACTAACTTATTCAGCAAGCATTAATTGATCACCTATGTGAGAGAAACAAAAATTCATTTATTCACTGAACAGGTATTTGCTAAGCATTGCCAATGTGCAAATTGGTAGGTCCTAGGGAAGCAAACCGAAATAAAGAATTTATGATGTCAAGAAGCACAAAATCAGGAGGAGGAGGGAGAGAGGGACAGATGGGGAAAGAATGTACACAAGAACAAGCAAGAAAGTCAATTGCTGTCATTCACTGCAGTTATGTTCTATAATGTCTCACAAACACTGAATTAGTAAACAATCACTGTCCCTGGAGAAAATGCAGGTTAAGTTCCTGTGAGCCTCTGATCATAACATTTTCATCAATCAAACAACAACCTCGTTTTGTATGTCTTTCTTTTAAAGACATACATTGAACTCATGGTCAACTGCACTGTAACTCATGCTTGAGGAAGCTTATCTAACATGCATACTCTCTCCAAAAGGCATATCATAGACTTCTTGCACTTAGGAACAGTAGCTAGCACTTCACTTGGAGGCCATTTAAACAATGAAATCACCAATAAGAACAGCAAAAATGCAAAATACATGTCGCTAAATAGACCATGAAAAGAACACTTGTTGACTGATGAGAGCTAAAATAACAAAGCAAAGCACTGCTTTGCTCCGCCTCCCTCAGAAACACGCACATCAGATAAGTCCAATTTTTCACCATGCTGTGTGTGTCTGCGAATGACTACAAAGCCCTGCAATTATTAATTGGGGGGTTACAAATAAATTTTAGCAAGTAAGCACATTTGCAACTACATAATCTACAAATAATTGTATATAATCAGTTATAAAATTTTGGAGCAGAAAGTTACTTTGCGATCATCTCTCCAATGTTCTCATTTTTCAGATGAGAAAAGTAAGGGGTAGGAGAGTTACGTAACATATGCAAGGTCAGAATGTTAATTAAATAAGGTTCCCAAACCAAAAACCCATGACGCTTCATAAAGAACAGACAACATTAGGATGGTTTAACTGACCTCTTTAGAGTAAACTAATGTCTACACTTCATGTTGGTGGCTTAGTCATCATTCTCCTTTCTTTATTTGCACCGGCAGTGCTTAATAAAAGGATGATGGACCCTCTAATCAGAGAAATACTAGAGTTTCTCAATTTTCTCTGGTAACTTGCTGTAGCCAGCATCAGATTGAAGAACCCTGCATCATTCTAGCAACCTATATATTTAGGGAGTGGGGGAGGTGTAGTAAAAAAGGAGAGAGGGAGATGAACACAGAGGGGAGTACTTTTTCTCCTGCTTAGAAGAGAACCACAAGGGTGCACGCATCCAGGAGGACAAAAGTCCCTGAGATCAGGAAAACCACTTTAGTCAACTCCAGAGTCAGTGGTCCAGCAAAAAGTCGAGAAATTGGCATTCCATGAGACTACAGCCTGACTGTGTCAAAATTAAGATGGGAGATGACAACCAGTGAACTTTAGTATAGATTCTGGCACCACAGTTGAACACTATATTATTAGGCAATTCAGCAACTAAGCATTTCATTACTGACACCAAAACTGATGAGCTTTGTTTTCTTTCTTTTCTAATACTATATATTTGAACTGACAAAGAACAATGGAAAGGCCACGTGATGGGGGAAAAAAAGAAAAAGAAGTAACTTGACAGACCCAAGTCTAATAATTGGTACCCAAAGTGAGAGATGATTATAATTCATTTGAAAAGAGTACATTTAGTAAATTAACGGGAATCTAGTGAAATGTTTATAACCTTTTAGAAAGAAAGCCAGTAATAGCTGGTACCCTGCCCAATGACAGAATGTTTAAAGTACAATATATCCCTAAAGATCAGTGGCCAAAAGAACAATCTTACGAAATGTTAAGATACATAAAAATGTGGTACAAAATACAAAGTATATCATAAGTCAGCTCAAAAAACAATCTGAATATAAAAAAAGACTAAAGTTTTTTTTTAGCATCCAAAGATCGATTCTCAGTCCTCATTACATTTGACTGAGTATTATTTGGCCAAGTTTATTACTTCTAATCCCTTGTTATAAACTTTTTCAACGGGCTTCCAAGATACCATCTTTTCTTAGTTTTAATGAGTTAAATGTGCTCCTAAAATTTCTAGAGTAACCATCCAAAAAACCAAAATTTCAAAGTATGACTTTAAATTGAACAAAGAAAAAACAATGAGAAAAATTCAAAATAAAAGGCAAGAAAGAAGAGGGAAAAAATATAGAAAAGAAAGGACAAATAAGACAAAATAGGAGGGCAAACAAATTCATATATATGATTAATTAAAATAAGTATAAATGGCAAAAAACTCAATTTGCAAAGTAAAGACTATCGATGTGTATCAAAAACAAAAAATACATCCAGCTAAATGTTGTTTACAAGAGACAAATCTAAAATATAAGCAAATAAATACTGAAAGTCAAAAAATAAAAAATTATATAGCAAGAGTATTAGTTTCCTAAGGCTTCACAACAAACTGGGAGGCTTAAAATAACAGAAATTTATTATCTCACAGTTCTAGAATCTAGATACCTGAAATCAAGACGTGGGCAGGGCCATGTTCCCTCTGAAACCCACAGGAGAGACTCCTTCCTTGCCCCTTCCTGGTCTCTGGTGGTTTGCTGAAAATCCTGACTGTTCCTTGGTCTGCAGCGACAGCACTTCAACCTAATAATCACGTGGCATTCTCCCCTCGTGCACCTATTTCTTCTTCTTTATTAGAATACCGGTCATGGATTCAAGGCTTCCTCTACTACAGGATGACGTCCCCTTCACTTACCTCTTAATCACAACTGCAAAAGCCCTATTTCCAAACAGGGTCACAGTCGCAGGTATCAGGGACAGGACTTCGACATACGTTTTTGAGGGACACAGTTCAACCCACAACACCAGGCAAATAATGATGAAAAGAAGGGATGGCAGGGAAGAAGCTAACAGTGTTCTAGTAATGTTAAATAATATACTAGGTATGAGCAAGAGGAATATGGTAAGACTAGTTAGAGGCTATCACAGTAGACTAAGTAATTTAATGCTAGTTTGAACTAAGATCCTATCTATGGAACAGAAGAAAGTCAATAGATTTAAGCAATATCTAGGAGGCAAAATTGACAGGACCACACTTGATACTCAAGAAAGGGAGACAAAGATAACTCAGACTTCTGGCTTATGAAACTGGCTGAAGTCAGGTGCAGTGGCACATACCTATAATCCCAGCGTTTTGGAAGGCTGAGGCAAGAGGATCACTTGAGGTCAGGAGATCAAGACCAGCGTGGTCAACATAGCAAGACCCTATCTCCACCAAAAAAAATTTTTTTTAATTAGCTGGGCATGGTGACACATACTTCTAGTCCTAGCTACTCAGGCAGGTGAGGTGAGCTCACTTGAGTTCAGGAGTTTAAGGATGCAGTGAGCTATGATCATGCCACTGCACTCCAGCCTGGACAAAAAAGTGAGACTGTGTCTCAAAAACAATAAAGAGGGAGGGAAGGGGGGAGTAAGGGAGGGAGGGAGAATGAGAGAGGGAAGAGAGAAAGACAGAGGGAGAGGGAGGAAGAGGGAGGGAGAGGGAGGGAGAAGAGAAACAAGAAACTATATAACTCACTGGAATGTATCAACAACCTCGATCTTCTCACCAGAGTTACTCTGCAACCAAATACAGATAATATCAACTCCTTTTCTACAGACTTCACTAACTCCTGTTTTATTCATTTTCATGAACTCTAGTTAGTCAATAAACATTCCAGAGTTTCGTGTCTTCTTTTAGACTATACTTTTTGTGCTCAATGCCATTTCTGTGTGTTAATATAGTTCTACTTAAGTGTATCACCTTCTCTGGAAACTTCTTTGTCCTAATACTAACAATTAAAATGTCTTTCTATACTTTATACTTAATTTATTATTCATATAAGGTATAAAACTGTCTGGAATCCTCCAGTGTTCTATTTACTCCAATCGCATAGCACGTGTCATACGGACATTTGCATCTGCCATCCCACCCAGGCTGTTCCCGGGCTTTAGGATCAGGGTTATCCACCTTCATTCCCATCACCTAACAGACGTGGTCTGCACATAGATGGTTTTTGGTAACAGCTTGCTGAATGGCAATAAATCATTTACAACTAGCACTGCTGCTTACTATGTGAAATTTTAATGTAAATGGAAGACAAGTAGGATAGTCCTTTTTTTTTCTTTTTCATAAATTAGATTCTGAAAAAGATGAATAAAGGTCTTTGTTCTTTAGTAATGAATTCATGCAATTTACAGTTAATTTATTCTAAACTCCCTTGAGACCATGTAACATCATCTATACCTTTTACAATGAAGGTATAGCTAATGTACTTAAATGCCCAAGCAATTTTTAAATCTAAATACTACATATTTCAGCTCTACTTAGAATTTAAAAATTATCAAAATGAGGTAAATCTTAAAGAACTCATATAAATGCACAGTGGCCAGTAAAAATATTCTTGATATTTACATGTTACCTATATGCCCTTAGATTTATCAATTTTCAAACAACTAAATGAAAATAAAGTACAATTTTAAGCACACTACATGGGCTATACTTCATCTGACAACTGAAAACATGTTTCTGAAACCTGCTTGACTTCTGCTTGTCAATATGAACATACAATATCTTTGTGCGGCAAATATTAAAATTCTCTAGTTGATTGGGGTTTCTAATTTTAAAAATACAAGATAATTTAATATAAATACAACTGCTAAATCTGTTGGGTTCACATTGGAAAATTCTGGTATGGTCCTATGGGCATTTAAAAAAAATCTAAAGCCTAAATTGCCAATGGCACAGTGAAATGCATTTCCTACAATTCAGCATATTTTTTTTTAAAAAAAGGTCATAAACAACGGGTGCCAATACAGTAAAATTAAGGTATTAAACTAGACCCATCACTACATGTAATGCTGCAAAAGTCCTGTGTCATAACTGCTCCTACTATACCTTTATTCAAGACTCAGAAGTCTAGTTTGCTAAGATAGTTTTCTGATGTACACAGAGAATGAACTTAGTGTCTTCCATACCCTCCCCCAATATTCCCTCCCCTGAGAGTCAAAGCTTAATATGAGTTCCATTTTCCAGAGATAAAAGGACTGCATTAACAATGATGCGGCCTAGCTTTCTTCCTTTTATAATAAATTACCATATTTATATTTTGAAGCTGTCATATGCAAGAGGATATTAAATATCCTCTCATCACAATTAGCTCTTTAAACCAAATTAAATGACTTGGTTCAAAACAGACTATGCAAGTAAAAGGGATACAATTCTATTACTAATTATTTTGCAATTATTTTAATAATCAGAACTATCTAATTTATTCCTAACCAATTTTGATTAAGAATTGCAGAGTAACTAAAAAGCTCAAATCTTTCCTCCTTTTATCCTTGATATAAACAAGAATTTGAACTTGGGATGCATAGCAATAAATATACAGTGACTTCATAAATACTTTAGGTGAAATCTTAATACAGCAAGCTGTAACAAACTGCTAATTTTAAAAATTCTGCCCACAGTTATATTAAATATAAGCCACGGGACTACAATGTAACCACTTCATTTTACTAAGCCTTAGTAATATTTTTATTATGACTAATTGTGTCTGCAGTAGACTAATATAATGCCATAGAAAACATTCTACCTTTTGAACATGTATACAACACAAATTTAGGAAAACAAATACTGTTATGGAAGTAAATGAGAATTATTTACTTTTCCAGATTTCACAATCTAAAGATTTATGATGGTCCTCAAGACGTTATCAAGATTCTAAAACCAAAGAAAATTTCTTTATACACTATTTGAAGACAAAGTTTTTCACAGTAAATAAAAAAAACAGAATGTTACCAATTAACTTTTAAAATTGGATAAAAATACAATCAGTGAAAGCCACTGCAATCTTTTATTTCTCCCTAACATTAAGGTAATTGTATTTTTTTGGATATTAGATCATAATAGATTCCTGATTGTAAAGAAATCTTAAGTTAATATACTTCTTAAAAACATGTAAAAATGTACTTAAATTGAGAGAAAAGTTCGGAAAAGGGGGTAAAGTCAGATACAAAATGACTATCAATGCCAGTCCCAGTTAAGAGGGGGACATGTTTAAATAATTAGTAAAAATAAGATTATAGAATTAAAACATAAGTGCAAGAAAACTTTTTATTTTTTGCTGACCCAACAGCTGGTCATAAGAGATCTTTTTTTTTTTCGAGTCAGGGTCTCACTCTGTCACCCAGCCTAGCATGCAGTGGCACAATCATGACTCACCACAGTCTCAGCCTCCCGAGTAGCTGGGACTGCAGGCATATGCCACCACGCCCAGCTCATTTTTTTTCTCTGTAGAGACAAAGTCTTGCTGTGCTGCTCAGGCTGCTCTCCAACTCCCGGGTTCAAGCAAGCCTCTCGGCCCAGAGTGCTGGGATTACAGGCATGAGCCACTGCACCCAGCTAAGAAAACTTTTTAAAAGATAAAGAAAAAATAAAAAATAATATACATGATTTACATCTAAGATCATAGATTATACTGACAAAGACCAACAGAAGGAGTAGCTGAATAGCATTCTGAAAGAGACAAGGTTTCATTCCAGACTCAGACATTTACAGAAATATGGGTTTAACGGTTTAAAAGTCCTCAGAGAAATTTAAAGATAATTACCAAAAAAAGTGTGAAATAGAACATACAGTATTAAACCTAAAGAAAATCTTTATTCTGCCTCTCTCCTCCCTAAGAAGAAAATTTATTCAGAACATTTTTGATTTCTAAAATAAGAAAAAAAGTCAAAAGGCAGAAGAGAAGGTCTTCTCAGAAATTCAAACAAAATTTTAAGAACCCAAGGAAGATGGCAATTTAAACATATCTGGCTTCTCATACCCAAGTCCAAACTTATAACTCTCTGAAGCCAAGTGTTTGTTGAGTAAAAGCGAGGTATGGAATTTGAGGGTTTCCCGGCAGGGGAAATGATTCATGTCTTTCTCTCCCACAGGCTGGGAAGAGTCAAGGTGAACACTGGGAAGTTGGCAAATCCTGAGACTAGCACAGGCCAGAAAACTATGAAAACCCACATACGTAAGGCCAACGACAGCCCCAGATCTTGTGCCTGAGCTTCCTATCCACCAGGAGCTCAGGCTGATCATGTCAGATGGGAGACTGCACAGAAAGAGTGGAGGACACAGGAGGCCTCCCCAGTACACAGTGTAGGGGCCTGAAGCTTGCCCATAAGTGATCCACTCAGATAAGACCTTCTTATATGCAACGCCACCAGTTAGACCACTCCAAAACCAGACATAAGCCCCAGTGAGCCAATGAAGAAACAGGAGCAAGGTAACCCACAAAGGAGCCAAAAGACAATTAAAATTATTTGCAGATATGCAATAATTCAGATTAAAAACCTATGAATCTCCATCTGAAATAAATACTCCAAAGAACAAATGAATCTGAACAAGAAAGGGAAAATGAAGAAAAGGAAAAAGTATCAGGCAATGAATCTTACAGTATATAAATGCTGTGAAATTAAAATTGAATGACAGTAGACTGACTGGAAGGTACAAGATCCAAAAGATGATTCTTAAAATAAAGTTTCTATGCACAGCTATAAGAGAAATTCTTTTAAAAAAAGAAGAAAGCCTAGAAGCAAAACTCCCAAGTCATTTCAGGACTATCTATAGGGACTGGGTTGGAAAGAATGTTGTAATAAATACTCCAATAAAACCTGGGGTAAGAGGCAGCGAGAATAAAAGCATTCCAAAGTTTAATCTAAAGATAGGGGAAAGGGAAAGTATTAGAAAGTATTCTAAAATTCTCATATAATGAGGGAGAATGAAAAGAGCATCTTGGTGGGGGAAGGAGCTGGCATCTCATGCTCAAATAAAAGAGAAATATATCCGATTATGACTATAAGGAAAGGGAAGGTGGCCAATAGTATAATGGAAAGTTAATATGATTTTCAAGTTAACAAGGGGGAAGATGCAATTAACACCAATGAGGACACACAGACTTAATTTCTTATAATGGGAAAACTACAGTAAGCAAAATGCAAAATAAGCATAAATTAAAGTAAATAAAGCCACATACCTCCATACAGATTTTGAATGGACTATATTCTCTTGTTAAAATGGAAGAGATTACAGAATGAGTTAAATAAAACCAACGATATGTTCAAGAACACACTTAAAGAATGACCATACTGACAACATACAAATTATGCTTAAAAGATACCCACAGGATTCAGTAAGATGGCATTAAGTCAGGAAAACCCAGGGAACGTGGCTTTGGGGGCTTCCTGTAGCTCGTTCACTCGGAGCTAAGTGTCAGCAGTGTGGGGAAAGTTTCCAGAGTGAAAGTTACAGAAACACAGGATGGAAATGTAGAGTGAGTGGGGATTATTCGCTTTTTATGACTTTTATACCCTCACACTGAAACCCTAGAAAAATGATCTAATTTTACTGTTTAAAAAAAAAAGAAAAAAATTGTCTTTAGCAAGCCATATTACAGACTTAACAACTAACATCCACTATCCCAAATTACTACATTATCAACTGATTTCACAAAAGGACTAGTCACCAAACATGCAGTCATACTGTAAATGTGTACCAGTGACCAATACCAGAGGATATGCAATCCTGTATTTGCTATGTCCCAAAACCAGAGGATCTTTTTTTAAAAATTATTATTATTTCTTACTTATAAAAATGTGGGGTATACAATTCAGGGTTAGGTATACAAACGTTGATTATGCAGTACCCTTGAACCAGAGGATTTAGCATGACAGTTTTTGACCTACCACAGTGAAACAAGGTTGGAGATAAAAGAATGGCCGCCTGAGCAGCAAGACCTCATCTCTACAATAAATCAAAAAATCAGCCGGGCGTGGGCGCATGCCTGTAATTCCAGCTACTCGAAAGACTGAGGCGGAAGGATCGCCGGAGCCCAGCAGGTCGAGGCTGCGGTGGCCGGGAGCGGCCACTGCACTCCAGTCTGGGCGACAGAGTGAGACTCCAACTCAAAAAAAAAAAAAAAGAATGGGCAAAAAGATAGCCAGCAAAATCTAGAAAAAGCAAGCAAAACAGGCAGTATCAGACTAGGAGGAATTTAGAATTAAAGACAATAAAAAGAATAAAGAAGCGTAAGATGCAATAACAGAGAAAGATTTGGGGGCAGAAATATCAGTTGTAAATCTGCACAAATCAAATAACATAGCAACTAAATATAAAGGTATTAAATAGGTAAAGATAACTTATTTATAATATAGGGGCCTCAAATATCTATTACATGGGACAGAATTAGTAAAAGGAATAAAGGAACTGACTGATACAATTTTTTAAAACTCAATTTCTATAATTACAGAGAAAATGTTACATTCCTTAAATAGTGAATATATCTTTAATTGATCACGAAACATCAGGAATGTTAAAACATGATGCTGTAGACAAGATGAACAAAATGTTTGAAAAAAGATATTTTATAGGCTAGGTTTTCTGATTAAAATGCAATTAAAGTAGGAATAAATAACAAAAGGTAACAAAATGTTTGGTAAAAAGATTAAAAGTTCTTTTTATATTTCTTATACCATAAGATTTCAACAATATTTAAGCTTCAACAGGCCAACCATGAAGCTCCAACTTTCACAAGTTAATCCTAAACTCTTTTTGGGATCTTCCAACCCCAGATTCCAGAAAGCAACTTTTACTCCTCTCTTTACATGTTTAAGTAACAACCTGATGCAATCTCCATCTTTTTTGCTAAGTTTCAACATGTCACACATCAAACACACGATGAGCCGGGGGTGGGGGGGCTCATGCCTGTCATCCCAGCACTTTGGGAGGCCGAGGTGAGAGGGTTGCCTGAGCCCAGGGATTCAAGACGTGCCTGCGCAACTTGGCAAGACCTCATCTCTACAGTAAACCAAAAAGTGAGCCGGGCACGGTGGGGCCCACCTGTGATTTGGAAGGCGGGCAGTGTGGGGCAACGTTGCTTGGACGGCTGGGGTGGAAGGACTGCCTGAGCCCAGCAGGTCGAGGCTGCTGCGGTGGTCATGAGCGTGCCACTGCACTCCAGCCTGGGTGACAGAGTGCGACTCCAAGTCAAAAAAAATAAAAAACATCGCTACTCAAGTGATTTAAAAGACGTCAAAACTATTTTTAAATGAATTTCAAATCTATTTTTTCTCACTGCACCTCAAATCCAGTTATCTCAGACTGTTCTTACTCATCTGATACTCTTTGCCTCTATACTGCATCACTTAAAAAGGTCAAGATGCCCCCTCCTCATAAGGGAGAGGAAAACAAAAAGCCCTTAAGTGGTTAATATTTGGCAGAAGTGTTTGTGAATTGTTCCATAATAATTAAACACCTGTTGATAACAAATTACCAAAATTAATTTGATAACTGCTGCGATGACTGTCCTTCAGAAATTCCATTTTAGAAAATATTCACTGAGTACATGCCAGTGCCTGGCACATAGGAAGGAATAAACAAACAAACGCTCAACCAAGAAGGGGACAGCCGAGAAGGAAAGGGGGAAAGCCTCCCAGAGATGATGCGCTTTTGCCGAAACACACCTTCCTTCAGGCAGTGTTGGACCGAAATTACACAGAACATTTTATGTCTATGTTCCTGAGACTGATTTTTTAAGATGATACCAATATATCTGAATAACATAAAGTCCCCCTTGAAAAAAAAAAAAGAATGTTCCGCGTTTGGGAACTGTTTGATGTTTCCTCATTATTAGATTCAAGCTAGACACCCCAGAATACTAAGTAACTGAAGCACACCATTTTATCCTCACTGTTGATATTGACTTTGATGAGCCAGTCAGGAGTCATTCAATTTCTCAATTGCCTCGTCACTATGTTTCCCCCCTTGCAAGGATAAGCAATCCTTAGGAAAAACTTAACAACCATGAAAATATCCAGCTTCTCATGAAAATTTATCTCCCAGACTTAGCATCCATTGATTATTCTTGCTTGAGCTGGCCTTCACTATGATGGCGGTAAAATAATTTTCCAATTCCAGGACTTCTTCCACATTTACCAAGCAGCATTCTAATAAAAACTAAACCATCTATATTCCTCATTTATTATCAGTAGGGACTCATGGATTTCCACTGCTAGCAAGGTTTGTAATTCATTACTGTCCCTTTGGTGCTCACACTGTCTCAGATTTAGGCAGTGGGAGCCCCTTTAAGTTGGCTTCTACATGCGTTTGGCATATCTTTTTGTGTGAGGAGGAAAAGAAGAAGGGGTGCTTTGTTACTTTCTGGCACAAGAAATTATTCCATACTTACCCTACATCTTCCCTACCCAGCCTAAGAACAAGTCATTTTTCTGAGGACCTCTAGGTCTTTTTAGTGAAGGATGGTATTAGATACCAATATCTTGGGGCCAGATGTGCTCATTATTACTAGGGCACCTTTGCTTTTAGGTCCTGTCAGTGGGCACAACTAGGAAATGTGTTTATGTGCATCACCAATGACATACACAGACACAAGCATTTATATATGTTCATATACATGCAGACGTGTATGTCAATATATGCTCAATTATTTAAAAACCCAACCCCATCTCACAGGGTTCTTCACTGCCCTCCTCTATTTCATACCTATGTCTTCCTCCTTCCTCGCTGAGAATCCTGACTCCCAACATCAATACTCACTTGTTCAATCCTGGAACACTTCTAAAATCATTTAGAATATCTACACTCAAAATACTGCAAAAAATAAACCTACCATGGAAGTGTTCAGGATGTGTTTACAGTTCTTCCTTCCCACCCCTCATGAGAGTCTACAGTAAATATTGTGTTTGTAAATTACTCAGATTAGTTTTGACCCAACCATCTTCAATGTGATTCAAAGTAGGAATTTAGTGTTTAATCTATACAATATTCCACAGAGATCTCTACCAGGTCACAAGCTTCTCATAACATACACAAAATGTAACTTAGAGAAACTGTAAGGAAAATATTCATTAATTGAGGAAAATGACACAAGCAAAAGTTGTCAATATAAAGAATAATGAATAAATATAAAAATTAAACCCCAGAGAACCAAATGACAAAACAAAGCTGATATAAATTTCTCTTCAGCAAAGTTACAAGAGAAAAGTAATCTGACCCAGTGAGGGCATAAGCAGATGTTTTAAAACCACATGCTCCTTTTCTCCTACTAGTTACTTGTAGGCACTCTGATTATTACAATTGTCTTTTGGTAGGTGGCCTGGGAAAGATTATCTGTGGGAAGCAAGGAGGATGAAATAACAGAGTCAACAGGAGTCACTGACGTCTAAGGGACAGTCAGGAAAAGGACCCAAAAAAAAGGTTAGTCACAGCTCCTCCTCCCCTCTCCAAGGCCATGCTGGAAAACAAACAAAATCAAGAGTACTGACAGTTGCAAGCACTCAAAGACTGAAAGCCCTAAGAAAACACTTGTCTTAAAGGATGCTGGGGTGATAAGAATATTTCAGAATAAGAAAGCAGTAACCACAGGCCTTTTGCCTAATGATAAAAATATTCATTATTACACACAAAAAACAGCTTACTCATTAAGCTTTCTATGTAATAATATTGATTATATTTGGGCTTTTATCCCTAATTTCACCTCTTTAAGATAATTTTTAAGTCAACTATAAATAAAAGAATTAGGTATTTCCCTTCAAAATAGAGGTAGATGGTGGAAAAAAGAAAAAGTCTCTGCTCGGCAATAGAAAAAGATGCTTTACCCCTCTACAGTTTAGTAACTATATTCTTGCTTACTTAGTCCTCTCTTATATAAGCACATCTTTTCAACATTCGGGATATTTTACCACTATAATCTCCTTCTTGAAAATAGTAACACTAGTTCAAATAAGCATGAGAAACAGAATTGCTTTATTTATTTTTTTTTTTTTTTAAGAGATGGGGTCTTACTGTGTTGTCCAGAATAGACTCCAACTTCTGGGCTCAGAAAACCCTACCACCTTAGCCTCCCAAGTAGCTGGGACGGTAGGCATGCTCAACTGCGCTCAGCTCATGCTATTTTTTCTCCAGTAAGCAGAACACGAGGACTTTTCCAATATGAGGTAAGGCAGAATCATGCAGTTGATTCTACATATTCCTGTGTTTACTATAAAGCTGACATTTCTCAATGCCAAGTAAACAGACTTTAGCTGCTTAACAAATCTGAGGCTCTTGATACAAAAAGAGGCCAGATTCCCTTAAAAAAGGACCCTGCAACAATATCACAGGTACTTTAAATCTGCAGCTGGCAAACTATGTTCTATAGACTATATCTGGTCTGACGTTCATTTTTGTAAATGAAGTTTAATGACAACACAACCATGTTCCTTGATATACTCACTGTCTATGTTTGATCTTGTATCACAGCAGCAGAGTTAAGTAGTTGGGATAGAGACTGTATGGACCACAAACCCTGAAATATTTACTATCCGGCCTTTTACAGCTGACCCTTGCTGTAAATCTTCCACGTGTTTTTCAAAGAGCCAGTGGCATTTGCTAGGGTGATTGTATATTGAATAAAAAGAACACCCAAACCACTCAGGAATTATCAGTCAGTCACTTTTAAAAGACACTAACTGCCAGGAACCCAAAATGCGATTGTGGTCCACAAGTTATTCAGAGAGCTTAGGGTGATCACATGATAAATGGGTACTTGGCTCAAGTTTAAACCTAAGCGGGACAGCATGTCCACAAATACAACATGTGCTTATTTTCCAGACACTGGATGTATAACTAGAAGAGAAATACTTGGCAACTGAATTTCTACACTGGTTCTCTGACCCATGGTGTATAAGTATTTTGCTAAGAAAGGTCAAGTGACAGTCCTTGCAACTTGCCCTCCCTACCAGGGAATAAACCAAAATCAGCAAGGGAAACACAGAGCTTAATAGCACCATCAAAGACTTACAGTGATTTTGGATTTTCATAAACTGAAATCAGGTTGTTATAGCAATTGCAGCTGCTGTTCCAGATATGCTATCTTTAATGAAACAAATGAGCATAGACTCTGAAATTTTATATACAAGTTGGTAAATACCTTAAAGTACTATCAGATGCTATTTGCCCTTGCCGGGCATGACCAACACCATATCTCATAACCAAAGGATACTGCTCTCTGCCATGGTGTGTGAAAGGACGTACCTATAGAAACCTAGAAGACACTCAGCTTATTCTTAGTTTAGTCTTTTTGCCTCAGCATAACCATTAGGAAATTCATGGTTTGGCATAATAATCTTTAGCAAACTTACAGGTTCCTTGTCAAGGCAGTCAAAGATCACCCTTTGGCTGGCCAAAGCCATAAAAGTGATAATATGACCACTTGTGGTCAAGGAGCATGTAGACTGCAAATGTCTAACAAGTCTCTTGCAGGAAAAACCCCTCTGGGCCCAAGTTAACTTAATCAGCCCTTTGTGGCCCATGCGACTCGGACCCCACCATGACAGCAATCATGTGACCAGCCCACCAATCTGCCTGTTGTCCATCACCTGCACTTACCTGTCCCTTTATGATGACATGGAGCAGACCACCACCCAATCATCTTAATTATCTCCCCTCATCAAGGGGAATGATTAAAAGGACTCAACCACAAGCAGCCATTTGCCACTGCCTTGCTAGACTCTGGTGTGGCCATATGCTCTTTGAGTTATGGCTGTCATCATGCTTCCTGGCTTTGGGGAGGTGAATCTTTTCTCGCTTCTCTTTCTCGCTCTAATTTATTTTTAAATAAACTATATTTTAAAATCTAACTTCTGTGCAATTCTTTACATCTTTCATGTGGCATCAGATCACACCCCAGACGGCCACACTCATCTTAGAGTGAGGGCTCCCTTCCTGTCTGTGGGAAGTGAACCTTTCTTAAATCTTTTCTTTCTTCACCTCTTTGTGTTGCAAACCTTTGTGTTACTCGGATCCCTGGTTACCAGTGCTGTGTCCCCTCTGCACCCTCTGTGCCTAACAGTATGATCCAGAGAGACAGTGGTCTTTTTAAATAGTAAATATTTATTATTTATTATATAATATACAGCAATCCAAACACTTTACATGTATTATGTCATTAAGTAACTCTTATGAGGTAGGCACTACTATTATCCTCATAAGAGTTACTTTCAGAAACACAAGCAACAACGAGAGTAAGTGACTTGAGGACAGAGTGGCAGAACTGAAACTGAAATCCAGGTAGTGTAATTCCACAGTCCCCGTGCTTAAGAGGACCTCCCACACTACCCTGATGAATGGAAGAGTTATTTTTTTGTTTCCTATTTATCCATTTGTCAGTTAACAGATACTTGGGTTGTTTCTACTTTTTGGCTATTATGAATAATGCTGCTAGGCAGATTCATGTACAAGTTTTTGTATGGACACATCTTTTCACTTCTCTTGAATATAGACTTGAGAGGAACTGCTGAGTCATATGGAAAGTCTACCTTAAACATTTGAGGAATTACCAAACACTGTCTGCTCAAGTGGTTACACCAATTTACAATCTCAGCATCAATGTTTAAGGGTTCCAGTATCTCCGTATCACTTGTTACTGTCTTTCTTTTTTTTTTTTTTTTTTTTTCCAGGAACAGTGGTCATTTGGACAACAAACCACTGATCAACAATGCTGGTGCACCTATACTTATCGGGAGTGATGAGGAGGAAGCATAAAGTTCTTCAGACTCTGAGTAAGACATGTGTAAGGCAGTTAAGATAAAAGCCACAAAAATTACAAAGCCAATTGCCTAAGTAAGATTTCTAGGGTTCCAATGGTCTGAGGCCTATCAGGATAACTCTCTAAGGTGAAGAACAAATTACTACACCTGCATTATCTACCAGGTCACAAAGCATAACAAACAGTGCATTTTGGAGTAGTACTCTAACTCATTTATCAAGGGACCTGATAGACTGCCACTTTTAAGCTGGGATTGAAGAATTCAGGGCTCTGCAACAAGTACAGGCTATAGTATAAGCTGCTCTGCCACTTGGGGCTTAGAATCAGTATAAAAATTATCTGGAGTCTCTGGCAAGCTGCAACCAGAAAATTACAGCACAAATCTTGAGGGTTGGAGCAAAACCATGCCATTTTCTAAAGACCATTATTCTTCTGAGAAACAGATCCTGGATTACTTACTGGACCTTCATAGAGAGTGAAGGCTTAACCATGGGAAGCAAGTAATCATGCAATGACCTAAGTTGCCCATGATAAACTGGATGACTAAAAGCCTGGAGGAGAAAGAATCTGTTCTTTCCTGTCTGCAGCAAACATTTTCTTCCTTTGGGTGGCAGTTGATTCCAGTAGTACCAGCTGGTCCTACTGACATTTTTCTATAGTGCTAGAACCAACTTCCCTGGGCCGCCTCTGAAACACCCACACCCTCTGGTCAGCACCGACCTTCCTCAGATGTCTAAACACAAAGCCATAGGGTCCCTCCTTCAAAATCATCTTGCAGAGGGAATGCCAGCTGGGCAACAACCTTCTTATGAACTCTGCAGGATCCCCTCAAATCTTCTCAATTTTAATAATCCACCCTCATTCCTTTGTTCCCCAGACCACGACATGGTAGATGCTTCCTGCAGCTTTTGCTTCCTTTGCGAGACTTTTCCGCCTTTTCAGTTCTTTAGTAACTGACAACAATTCTTCATATCAAATTCATTCTGTTAAAATAATTACTGTGGTTTCTGGTTTTGACTAGATCCAAACTGATATACCTATTAACATCATACCACTATGTGTGAATGTAAAAATCAAAGTTGCTATACAATTGCTACTAAAAAAGTAAGCATTTATTGAGTTCTATGCTGAATTCACATGCATTGTTTAATCCCCTCAAAATCTCATAAACAGTATCATTTTTGCATTTTAGCCCATTAACTAGTAAAGTCAACAAGGACAACCTCATATTTCTTTGGCTTACCCCTGCATTAAATATTGAGTATGAATAAAACTTTACAACAAATCTTTGAAACAAGCACTATTACTGTGGACACTTTACAGATGAGGAAGCTTACATAAATTAAGTAATAAGACCACACACAGCAAGCAAGTAGCGGAAGTGGGATTTGGTTCTGGGTAGTCTTAGCCAATAACCCATGTTCTTAGCCACTCTACATACTGCCAAGTTTACTATAAGAGGTTTGCTACAAAAATCTCTATTAAAAGTGCTAGGTGACTTTGCAAAAGGTTAAAGATATAAACATCTTAATTTTTTTTTTGAGTTGGGGGCCCACTCTGCCCCCAGGCTGGAGCGCGGTGGCAGGATCACAGCTCACTGCGGCCACTGGGCTCGGGTTTCCCTTCCGCCTCAGCCTCCTGCGTAGCCAGCACACGCCACCACACCAGCTGATTTTTTAAATTTTTTGAGGAGACAAGGTCTCACTGTGCTGCCTAGGCTGGTCTCAAACTCCTAAACTCAAGCAAGCCTCCCACCTCAGCCTTCCAAAGTGCTGTGGTTACAGGCCTGAGCCACCTCTCTTGGCTGATATACACATTTTAATGAGGAAAAATTAACAGGGATTAGAATGTAACAAGAAATGATTCACAGGCAAAGTTGGATTTAAACAATGCAGTAAGGAACAGGTAGACCTATAAGAGCAGCAAGAGAGCCGGGCTCGGTGGCTCAGCCTGTCATCCCCCGCCTTTGGGAGGCTGAGGTGAGTGGATTGCCTGAGCCCGCGGGTTCGAGACCCGCCTGGGCAGCGACACCTCATCTCTACAATAAATCAAAAAATCAGCCGGGCGTGGTGGCGCATGCCTGTAATTTCGGCTACTCGGAAGGTTGAGGCGGAAAGATCGCCGGAGCCCAGCAGGTCGAGGCTGCGGTGGCCGGGAGCGGCCACTGCACTCCGGTCTGGGTGACAGAGTGAGACTCCAACTCAGGAAAAAAAAAAAAAAAAACGAGCAGCAAGAGGGGAATATGGACTTTTAAATTCATTTTTATTAAAACAACAAAAATAACAGCAAACATTTAAATGCTTAACATGCACCAGGTTCTGTTCTAAGTCTTTTACATTTATTTGCTTATTTAATCCTTACAAAAGCCTTACAAGGTCAATTCCTGTTTTATTATTGAAGAACCCAAGGCACAGAAAAAAAGCAACGGCTCAAAGTCACACAGCTAGTCAGATTTCAATCCAGGCAGTTTGTCTCTAGGATCTGTTCTCTAAAATACTAGGCTATACAAAAAGTAAGTTTATACCACTCACTATCAGTTACTGACATTATACTTGAGAGTTTGCAGTTTTCAGAGTGCAGACTACCTTTGTAATTCTAGCTTTCGATAATAACCATAGTTTTGAGTTGCAGATTAGTTAACATAAAACTTGACATTTTTAAAAACAATGAATAGCTCTCGGATGAAAATCTGTATTATTTGTCTATAAAACTCAGCACAATATAAATTGCTAAGATAGACAAAAATTATTTTAGGACATGACAAATCAATGTGAAGTAAAAACATCTCAAACTTTCAGAAGTGATAATAGGAGTGAAAAGAGCAAAGTTCAGACTGCAATTGCCATCAACAGGGCGTTTAACACATAAAAGAGATTTTGTTATTTATATTAACTTTCAGTCTGACATAAATCTATACTATAACCACTTCATTAGAGTAACTGGGTGAGACTCAAAACCATACCTAGAAAGCCTAAGACTTCATTGTTAAAAAAAATTTACTGTAGTCATTTCAAAGATTGGTATTTATATTATACCTTTCAAGACATTCCACTCCATTTTAAGCTTTGGAAAAATATGTGGAAGTGCAATCAAACATAAGAAATTAGCTTGTCTCACGGTATTTAGCTTAGTCTCACTTCCCGAGTACATGCCATGCCCATATGGATATACTCCTTTCAAACTCTTACAGACATGTCTTACAATATTCTCTAATATACTGAGTCGCTATTAAGCATTAAGTATAAACTCATTTATTTAGTGAAAACTTCTATAATGTATAACATTCTTTACATTAAAAAAAGCAACTTACTCCAGCTAACTGAATAATCCATGTTTTATGTAATAATTACCGTAATATTTCATATTAAAGATCCCATTTTTGAAAACTGACACCCATGTTATATGGGCTCCTATCCTCTCATCCCCTCCTTTTGCTCTAGACAGGTAGGGACAGCTCTACGTTCCATGTTCAGCAGGAAGTAGCTACAGAAGTCTGATCTCATCCCTAATCACAAGAATAAGAATATTTTTGAAACAGCAAGAGGTGAGAATGAAAGGAGGTACCTATAGAAACCTAGAATAAACTTAGTTTGGCGAGACCTCATCTCTACAATAAAATCAAAACATCAGCCGGGCATGGTAGCGCGTGCCTGTAGTTCCAGCTACTTGGAAGGCTGAGGCGGAAGGATCGCTGGAGCCCAGTAGGCGAGGCTGCAGTGGCCGGGAGCGGCCACTGCACTCCAGTCTGGGTGACAGAGTGAGACTCCAACTCAAAAAAATAAAAAATAATAAAATAAATAAACTTAGTTTAGCATAGACTCTACCTCAGCACAGCCATTTTTGCTTAAACTTTACCCCTGACACGCTTGAATCTAGCAAAGGTTGGGCATAGATAGATAAACTTCCGATAGGCAGGTTTTAGGAAGCGTTCAGACATTCTACTGCAGGCTAAGAGGCAGCCTACCCCACAACTGGCTAATAGCCATCAGACACAACAACAGAACCATAGAAATGATAAGACCACCTTTTGGTCAAGGGGTTTGTGGACTGCAAAGGTCTGACAGGTCTCTTGCAGGAAAGCCCCTCCCCTCATCTCCCGCCATCCAGCCCCCACCTGAGGGCATGAGATGCTCATGTCTGGGTACCGCAAGACCTAAGACTCACGACTACAATCAGCATCAAAGACCCACAGCCCTGGACACTCCTTCGGCCCAAATCCCCCTACCCAAAGGCCCTTAAAAATACCCATTTCATGGCCCTTCGAGGTCACACTTGTCTCTGAGTGTCGGCCCCTTTCCAATCTGTGAAAAGTGAATAATGAACTTTACTTCTTTCTACTTTCTTTTTTTTTTTTTTATTGTGAAGTTGTGGGATACAGTTAAGGGTTAGGTATACAATTGCGTTTCATTCAGGCACCCTGTTGATATAGGATGTTTCCCCGTACCCAGACAGATATTTGCTACTGTTAATCCCATCTCCCTCCCCCCACCATAGTTTCCCAGTACGGTCAGTCATTTTCGTATAGTATTGCATTGGATGTTTAAGGTCCATTATATGAGTGAGAACATGTGATACTCGGATCTTTGTTTCTGTGAGAGGCCACTCAGTATTATAGACTCTAGTTCCATCCAGGTTGCTGTGAAATTCATGATTTTGTTCTTTTTTATGGTTGCGTAGTATTCCATCGTATATATGTACCACATTTTTTTAATCCAGTCCTCTTTTGACAGACAGCATGGCTGTTTCCAGGTTCTTGCTATTGTGAACAATGCTGCGATAAACATGCGTGTACAGGTATCTTTTTTATATAGTGATTTGTGTTCTTCAGGATATATTCCCAGTAGGGGGATTGCGGGGTCATGGCTGCAATCTCTCATTGTTCCCACGGTCCCAGCACCAGCTCGGGGCTACCTTGCCTCAGATGACCCTTTCATTGCTCAAATAAATGATGTAACTACACTAATGGAACTTGCAAATCCCTATCTGAAAATCAGCTTAAACAGTGACATTTTGATATGTTTCAAAGATGCACTACACACAACAATCAAAAATAATTTTTTTTTGTAATTAGACATAAATAGGTAAAATTTTAAAGGAACAAAAGACAGTCACATTGTTATACACCAAGAACAAACAGAACCAAATAAAAAGCACAATCCCATTCACAATAGCCACACACAAAAATGAAATACCTTGGCATCCTCCTAACCTGAGAAGAGAAAGACCTTTACAACGAAAACAACAAAACCCTGCTCAAAGAAATCCCAGAAGACACAAACAGATGGAAAAATATCCCATGCTCACGGACTAGAAGAATCGACATGGTGAAGCTGTCCCTCCTATGCAAGGCAATCTACAGCGTCAATGCGATGCCCATGAAGTTACCAGCCTCATTCTTCTCAGACCCAGAAATGATAACACAGAAACTCATATGGGAACATAAACAGCCACAAATAGCCAAAACAATCCTCAGCAAAAAAACAAAGCGGGAGATATCACACTTCCAGGTTTTATACTTATATTAGAAGGCCACAATAATCAAAACAGCCTGGTGTTGGTACATGAACAAACATACAGACCCATGGAACAGGATAGAGATTCCGGAAGCAAAACCTAATTTCTCAACCAACTCATCTTCAACAAAACCTCCACTAACACTGGGGAAAAGAGAACCCAATCAGTAAGTAATGCTGGGAAAACCGGCCAGCCACATGCAGCAGATTGAAACAGGGCCCCTGCCTATCACCATACACAAAACCTAACTCTAAATGGATCAAAGACCTAAATGTAAAACCTCAAACTATAAGAATCTTAGAAAACACAAGAGACACCCTTACAGACACTGGAGTAGGCAACCAATTCCTGATCAAAACTCCAAAAGCCCGTGCCATAAGAGATAAGATAGATAAGTAGGACCTCATCAAACTGCAAAGCTTCTACAAAGCAAAAACAACAACAAAAAACAACCATCAGGAGAGTAGGGAGACAGCCCACAGAATGGGAAAAAAATACCTGCCAACTATATATCTGACAAAGGCCTAACATCCAGGATCTATAAGGAACTCAAACGTGTCAAAAGGAAAAAAACAAAAAGCCCTATTAAAAAGTGGGCAAAATACATGAATAGATACTTCTCAAAAGAAGACATACAAGCAGACAACAGATGCATAAGAAAATGCTCAGCATCACCAATCACCAAAGAAATGCAAATCAAAGCCATACTGAGATACTACCTCACTCCAGTCAGGATGGCCATCAGCAATAAATCAAAAACAACAGATGCTGGAGAGGATGCGGAGAAAAGGGAATGTTACTGCACTGTTGGTGGGAGTGTAAGTTAATACAACCTCTGTGGAAAACATTGTGGCAATTTCTAAAAGATCTGAAAATTGACCTTTCATATGACCCAGTAATCCTCCTTCTGGAAATATACCCAGAGGAACTCAAATCATTCTACAAAAAAGATACTTGAGCATGCATATTTACTGCAGCACTATTCACAACAGCAAAAACATGAAACCAATTGTGCTGCACATCAAAAGTGGACTAGATATTTAAAATGTGATGCATGTACACAATGGAATATTACACAGTCATAAGAGGGACAAAATTATGGACTTCGCAGCAACTTGGATGGATTTAGAGTCCACCATACTAAGTGATCTATCACAGAAACAATTGAGTACCATATGTTCTCACTCATAAGCGGATCCCAAACATTTATCATAATACTACAAGAAAGGGACTGGCAGTAGCATGACACTGCCAGGGAACAGGATACGTTAACATCAATAAGGGTACCTGATCATTAACCAGGCTAAGTGAGGACCAATGGGAGGCCCAAACTTCACCTGTACGATGACCACTTATGTACCTAATCCTGAATTATACCCCACTCTTTAATATTTTTTTAAATGAGTTTTAAAAAAAGGAAACACCACCCCAAAAAAGAACAAAATATATTCAAAACATCCTATGAATATAAAAGGAAAGCTGTGATGACAACTAAACAGAATTATATTTTGCTACATTATATATACATTATAATAGGCAGCTGCAAAAAAAATTTTTCATTTTTTGCTACTAGAGATGGGCATTCTACATTCAGCCTCATGCAGCTTTTAAGTGCTAATAAGAATTGGGATCTGTAAAAGAAAAAATTAAATGATTTTTCAAAGTTCACTAAAACAATCAAGAAAACATGCAAGAGCCTATACTCTTTTAACCAAATATTATAAATATAGCATTGGGCAAAAAAGATCTAATAATGAAGCAATTTAACAAATTTCACATCTTTGAAGTCTTATTTTTCAAAGAACTATATCCATCTGAGTCTTTAAAAACCAAAGTGTAGTCCCAGCCAAATTCCTCATTCTCCACTTTTTTAGTAGTGAAGTAATCTTCCATAAGGTACTTTCAGAAAAACATATTAGGCCTACACCCAGCCTGCATAATTACTGATGTACAGTTGCACAGTTAACCGCCAACCAAGAATATCTGTATACTAGGGCCAACCAAGAATATCTGTATACTAGGGCCAACCAAGAATATCTGTATACTAGGCATTTAGGAAGAATAATCTTGCAAGTACTATGTATCAACATCTATCCACTATTTATGTAAGAGACAAAAATACCTGAAAACTACCCAAAATCATTCGAGTGTGCGTGCACGTGCGCACATTCCACCTATTCCTATAAACAGTCTAAAATGTATCAATCCTTGGATTAAAATCAGACTAATACAGAGCTCAATAACTGTTTCAGAGCTGAGATACTTGTTTTAACAATTTTTGCCATTACTTTTTTTGTTTGTTTTTTTTTTTTAGTTGGAGCCTCACTCTGTCTCCCAGACTGGAGTGCAGTGGCACGCTCTGGGCCACCGCAGCCTCGACCTGCTGGGCCCCAGCGATCCTTCCACCTCAGCCTTCCAAGTAGCTGGAAATACAGGTGCACGCTCCCATGCCCAGCGCCATTACATTCTAATGCAAATTAAGTCACAAACATTTAAGGATGTAAAATAAAATATTAAATACCCTATTTTTAAAAAACACTAATACCCATTTGGCTTATTAAACCCCCTTTTTCTACTTAGAATTTGCTCCATGGACAGTTTCCTTTCTTTGAAACGGCAGTCTTTCTAGGAGACTGTTACTCATATGGAGTCTGGACTCCTATAATTGACAACACAGCCTTTGTTCCATTAGCTACCAAAAAGCATATCTGTATCTTATCTCTGACAAGTAAAAATAATTTCATGGGATGCGCTGGTAAACTTTAATCTCTTTGCTAGCATTATCTTATTTGCTTTCTTTATGACTTCCTTGATTAAGCATGTCTTATTTTGTTAGATGCATTTACTTAGATAAAATGCCTTGAAAATTTGTGGAGCAAAACGAAATAAAACAAGGATTTGGAAAAACAAGATATTCATGGTTAAAGAATATTTTAATCGAACACAGCCACCTATAAAGTCATAAAAGGAAAATGAACCTATAAACAAAAGAGTTAACAAAATGAACAATATGAAAAATCTTAATGACAGTCAACAATTAAAATCTTATCATACAAAAGTATGAATAAATATTTGTACTGCAAATGCAAACATGAAGTGGTTTCCTTCAAAGTTAAAAAAGACATTTCAATACATTTAACTATACTAATGATCACACCTCACTTGATCCTTTGATAGAATTATCTTTGAGTGAGGCCTATTTTCACTTTTACAATTTAACAAAATTCAGTTTTATATTATTAATAACTATATCCATTTTTAAAAAAGGATTTTAAGACTGAAGTTAGTAAAGTTTAAAGGATGCTACAAAATTTTAGCTGTCATAGGTCAAAAGAGTAATCTGAAAATGAGATATACGTATACATGTAAAGTATATTGTAAAATAAAGTATTTTAGTTTTTAAAAAAATATATAGTAAAGCATATGTAAAATATACTGTAAATAGTAAGGTCTTACACAAATGGTTATTATTTCATGCAAAAGTCACTGGAAACAAAAGTGCATACTTACCCTTCTCCTCCCATTCTTGTTATTTTTAGACGAAAATCCACAGAATTCAGACTAGGAGGTTTCCATTTCAAAATATCATCACATCGACCAGGTTTATATTTCTAAAGTCAATTTAAATGATGATAATAGTTAATAAACACAGTTTTTTAAAACATCATGCTACTTTTTATTAGGCAAAATTACTACTCTTATCCAAACATAATTTTTACCTTCAACTAGCAAGTGAGGCTAGATAGCTACATCTTACAAATGACCTTTTTCTTTTTCCTACCAAAGACACTGTAGACCCTTGTTTATGAAAATCCAGAAAAATCATAAAACCAGCTATTCCATCTAATCTTTTCATGACTTAAAGCTTAATTTTTAAAAAAAGGTTTTCTAGTTCAGCTTTACTGAGGGAAAATTTGCAATTAATAAAATTAACCAATGAATTCTGACAAATATATACAGTCACATAACTACCTCCAAACTCGAAATGGAAAATTTCAATGACCTGATAAACCTTCCTCCTGACATTTGTATGCAGTCAATTCCCTCACCCAACTCTCTAGCACCAGTGCTCTGCTTTCCACCAGAGCTGTACCTTTTCTAGAATTTGCAAGAAATACTTCCCATACAGTTTTTGAGATGCATCGATGCTGGTGCCTGTATTAGTAACATGCTCCTTTTTATTGCTGAGCAGGATTTCATTGTATGTGTAGGCCACAAATTGTTTATGTATTCACAAGTTGATAGACACCTGAGTGATTTGCAGTTTTTGGCTACCATGAATGATGCTGCTCTGAACATTTGTGTGGACATGTTTTCATAACCCTTGGATAAATACACAAGAAAATGGAATGGCTGTGTCACATGGTAAATGCATGTTTGGCTTTGTAACCACTGTCAAACTGTTTTCTAAAGTGACTTTAACATTGTCTATTCCCACCAGCAATGTTTAAGATGTTTGTTTGTCCCACATGCACCTTGGACTAGGCATTGTCAGTCTTTTTAATTTAGCAATTCTCACATGTGCCTCATAATTTTAATTCACATTTCTCTAATGGCAAAAGATGTTGAAGATTTTTTCATTTGCTTATTTCCTATCTGTATACTTTCTTTGGTGTCCATTCAGATATTTTACTCTTCTTTTTTGCTAAACTATTTGATTCATTACTGGCTTGTGAGAGTTATTTGTATATTTTGGACAAATAGCCTTGATTAGAAGTATGTATTGCAAATATTTTCTATGAGTCTTTGGTGTTTTTCATTTTCTTAAATTTCTTTTGAAGAGCAAAGCTTTTTATTTTAATGAAGTCAAAATTATCCATGTTTAAATTATGTAATTTGTGCTTTTTGTGACCTATTTAAGAAGTATTTTCCTAACCTAAAATTATTACAATTTTCTACTGTTGTCTTAGAGAAGTTTTATAGTTTTGGCTTTACTTGTAGGTATATGATCCACTTCAAGTTTGCTTATTTCTATGGCATGAAGCAAAGGACTAGATTCCCTGGCAAAAGGATATCAAATTGATCCAACACCATTTGTTGAAAAAATTATCCTTTCTTCAGTGAAATTGTCTCGGCACCTTTGCCAAAAATCAACTGCTTATAGATATAGATATATTTCAACTCTTATTAATCTGCTGCATTGTCATATATCATTTCTTCCTGCTAAAAACACACTGCCTTGATTACTGTAACTTTATAAGTTTTGAAAACAAGTTAAGTCCCCAAACTATATTCTTTTTCAAAACACTTTTAGCTAATGCTGAATTTACATATGTCCACATAAATTTTAAAATCAGCTTCTCAATTTCTATAAAAAAAAAAAAGCCTGCTGATATTTTAATGAGGATTGCCCTGAATTAACAGATAAAGAGAAAATGACATCTTAAAAACACTGAATGTTCTGATTCATAAACACTGTAAATCTCTCCATTTATTTTGGTCTCCATAAGTGAATCTCAAAAATGTTATGTAGTTTTCAGTATATGGGTCTTCTACAACATTTGTAAAATGTATTCCTAATAATTTAATATTTTTGGTGATATTTTAACGCAAAAACTGAGTTTTATTTCTACAAACCAGCAGTGAAAATCCAAAAAATTATTTAAGAAATTAAATAAATTTTTAAAAGTATCTAAAAAGCAAAATATCTAAGAATAAATTTAAACAAAGAGGCAGATGATTTGTATACTGAAAACTTTATATATATAAACACTGACAAATAAGTTATAAAAGACCTAAAAAGGGAAAGACATCACACGTTCATGGATAGGTAGACTTAATATTATTAAGACATTAACGTTACCCAGAACAAATTATAGCTTCAGTATAATTCCAACAGCCTTTTCTCCAGAAATGAAAAAGCCTGGCTGGATGCAGTGATTCGTGCCTATAATCCCAGCACTTCAAGAGGCCGAGGCATGAGGATCACTTGAAGCTAGGAGCTCAAGACCATCCTAGGCAACACAGCGAGACTTTGCCTACACAAACAATGAGAAGAAAAAAAACCAGCCAGGCATGACGACATGCGCCGGCCATCTCACGCAGCCTAAGCCTGGCGGGTGGAAGCTGAAGGCAGTCACGATTCTCGTGGCTACACAGCGCCTAGGCGACAGGATGAGACTCCAACTGCAAAAAGAGACAATCCTCAAATCCTTATGGAATTTCAAGGGGCCTAGAGGAGTCAAAGAATCTTGAAAAAGTAACAAACTTGGAAGACTCACACTTTTACACTTTTTTTTTTTCCTCTGAGTTGGAGTCTCACTCTGTCGCCCAGACTGGAGTGCAGTGGCCACTCCCGGCCACTGCAGCCTCGACCTGCTGGGCTCCGGCAATCCTTCCGCCTCAGCCTTCCAAGTAGCTGGAACTACAGGCACGCACTACCACACTCAGCTAATTTTTTGATTTTATTGTAGAGATGAGGTCTCGCCTGCCCAGGCGGGTCTCGAACCCGCGGGCTCAGGCAATCCACTCACCTCAGCCTCCCAAAGGCTCGGGATTACAGGCTGAGCAACCGAGCCCAGCACTTTACACTTTTAAAACTTACTACAAAGCTGAAGTAACCGAAATAGTATGGTACTGGCAGAACAACAGACATATAGACCAATACAACAGAACTGTCAGTAAAAAAAATAAGTCCATACATTTATAGCCAACTGATACTTTTTGTGAAAGGATATCAAGTTCCTTCAATGGGGAAAGAATACCCTCTTCAAGAAACAGTGCTGGACAGCTGAATTACCACATGTAAAACATTGAAGTAAGATCCCAATCTCACACCGTATACAGAAATTAACCCAAAAAATGAATAACCAAGATATAGCAGCTAAAACCATAAAAGATTTAAAAGAAAACATAGGGCTTCAAGACCCTGGATTCAGCAATGGATTTTTAGATTTGACACCAAAAGCATGGGCAACAAATACAAAAATTAGGTAATTTGGACTCGATCAAAATTAAAAACCTTTGTGCATCACAGAAAACTATCAAGAAAGTGAAAAGGCAACCTACAAATGGGAGAAAATTTTTGTGAATTGTACATCTGATAATACCGAGATCTGGATATACATGTATTAATATCCAGAATATATAAAGAACTTTTACAACTCAACAACAAAACCCCCAAGTCTTGTTCAGAGGATGAATGAGTATAAAATTTTCCCTGGAAACTCCCATCAACTTCATTTAAGCAATTCATTTACGTAACGTATGTATTTCAGGATGACCACAAATAAATCTCTTTAAACGTAAGTTCTCTTTAAACATAAGTTCTGTGGAATGTAGGAATTGCAAAATTGTCCATTTGTTGACTCATTAATGAAAATAAACTGATAAAATGTAATCATTTTCCTAATAAAGCAACTGGAATTTTTTTTAAAGAAAAAGAAGAGCCACAGCCCTCTTTGCAACAGTGGCTTATTATAGTCACAGAGGGTCAAAAAGAGTACAGGGAGAATGGAGTGTCTGCAAGGGAGGACAAGAAGAAAAAAAACTGGGAGCTGTGTTATCTGAAAAAGGTTATGCATCCCACCTCCTCCCATCTACAACCTCTGCCAAGGGAATGTCATACTTACATCTCTGTTTACTTGTTTCCTATTTGTTTACATGAGTGACTATAAGATCACTGAGAAATTAACATCAATCTAAACTATTAAATTTAGGAAAGTTTAATGATGCTAAAGTTGTTAAATATCTCACAAAGAGTACCTAAGGCAATTTCTGAAAGTCTTTTGATACGTAATTTTATTTGTATAATAAACATTAAATAAAATTCACATTCTCCTGTCTGGAAATCAAGAATCAATCTTGTCTAATGAGAAAAGAGCATGTACTAACTCTTCTGTTTTTACACAGCAATAATTCAGAAACTTAAGTCGTTCCTCATCTCACTGCACACCAAATCATTTCCATTAACTTGAAATACTAGACTTGATATTATTAGGAATTTTGAAGCAAATTTATGAAAACTAATGAAATGCACAATAAAAAATTTTAGAAAACGGTATTTTAGTTCCCAACTACTGAGTGGAGATTCATCAAAGACATAGACACCATGAGTTAAATGTGCTAAAATACTCATTAGAATGTAAATTCTGGGCCAGGTACAGTGGCTCACACCTGTAATCCCAGCACCTTGGGAGGTCAAGGTGAGATGATTGCTTGAGCTCAGGAGTTAGAGACCAGCCTGGGCAAATACCAAGACTTTATCTCCACAAAAATAAAAAACTTAGCTGGGTGTGATGGTGCATGCCTGTAATCACAGTTACTCAGGAGGCTGAGGCAGGAGGATCACCAGTGCCCAGGAGGTCAAGGCTGCGGTGAGTCATGAGTGTGCCACTACCTTCCAGCTTGAGTGACCAAGTGAGACAATGACTCAAAAGAATGTAAATGCTACTTCAGTAAAAATCCTATCCATTATATGCCTATAAAACAACAGTCAAATGCTAAAAAAATTAGATAAAGAATGAAAATAATTGAAGTACAGAATTTTTAACTTATTATAAAATATTTGTCTCAGGTATACTTAAACTTATTTTTAATAGCATAGTTGAGACTATGAAATAAGTTAATTAACAATATTTATTAAATATTGTACGTATCAATCCCTATCAAAAGAATACTTTTTTCATGATCCCCCAAATCACAAGAGCAAAATATTATATAATACAGGGACTTAATAAGCCTTTTTAAAAATAAATATTTACGATTTATCAAACTTGAAATGCAGAACCCTGCTGAACGATAACAAGGACATAAAAACATCCTTTCACTCCACATAGTCTTACGTATAAGTAAGGAGAAATACACATTTTAATTTCACTAAGTTCACCAGCACATATCTAGATTAAAATAACTATTAAAATTATATTTAATTGATGAAGGCAACATTTAATTATTTGAAAATAGATCTGGGCCGGGCGCAGTGGCTCAAGTCCATAATCCCAGAACTTTGGGAGGTCAAAGCGAGAGAACTGCCTGAGCCCGCGGGTTCGAGACCAGCCTGGGCAACATGGTGAAACTTCGTCTCTACAATAAATAAAAAAATTATCCAGGCATGGTGGTGTAGGCCTGTAGTTCTGGCTACTTAGAAGGCTAAGGCAGAAGGATCGCCTGAGCCCAGCAAGTTGTGGTTGCAGTGGCCAGGAGCATGCCACTGCACTCCACAGACTAGGCGACAGAATGAGAGTCCAACTCAAACAAAAAGAAAAGAAAATAGATCTGATTTTACCAGGTGAGCTGTCAAAAAAAATTGGAGATACATTATGTCTAAGCGCAATTACCAATATAATCTAAGATATCACTGCCATCTTAAAGAAACAATATAATGAATGTAAACTGCCAACAAAGTAAGACGCTTAGGACAAATGAGCGCAGAGCCTCGCTTAAAGGTACAGTATGATCATACACCAAAGAAAAGTCTCTAAAACTAGAAAGGAAACTAACTGGAAGCATAAGTGACATATCTGTGGTGTAATGCAGTGGTTCTCAACTAGGGGAGATTTTTGTCTCCAGGAGATATTTGGCAATGCCTGGAGACATTTTTGGCTGAATGCAGGGAGAGGGGGGGTGCTACTGCCATCTAGTGAAGAGAAGCTAGAAAGGCTGTGAAATATCCTGCAAAGTACAGGGTAGCTGCCCAAAACAAAATTATCCAGTCAAAATTTCACTTGTGCCAAGGCTGAGAACCCTTGATGAAAACAAAGCTAACAGTAATAACAGCAAACAGGGAAAGATATTTAGTTCTTCTTTGTATCTAATAACTTAACGATTTTCATTAACTTCAAAGTAGGCTTCATCTATCTCATTTGCAAAAATGCAGTAGTAGCATTTTGCTTGCGTAAAACAGGATATCTAAACTAGAGATATCTCAAAATGCTTTGCAGCCCTGTGTTATTCCATTATTTATACTAGTATAATTTGAACAGTTATGTTATCAAAATATATATTCCAAGTCCCACCAATTTGCCTTCTTCACAGGGATCACATCTGAAGCTAAGAAAGATCCCTGTACTCAATATAACATAAGTTTTATCATTTGCTGTTGTTCAGCGTTTAAAGAAAACTGGAGAGAATAAAACAATGGAATCAATTATGAATGAACAATGCACATTCTTCAAGAATCTACTCTCTGCCTTCTTTTTATTGCCACTATATATAATCTACTCCCCTAAGACTCTAAACATACTTACAACGAACATTACTCCCAAATCTTTATCTCTAATCCTAATTTTTCCCCAAAGACATCTAGATACTCATTTTCCAACATAAAAGAATGTTGAACACAGGATTTCTCGTTAAAGCCCTACTGAAGTTTCTAATCTAAAACTGCATCAGCAAATCAAAACCACACTGAGATACCACCTAACTCCAGTCAGAATGGCAATTATCAACAGCTCAAAAAATAACAGTTGCTGGAGAGGGTGTGGCAAAAAGGGAACACTTCTACAGTGTTGGTGGAAGTGTAAACCAGTGCAACCTCTGTGGAAAGCAGTGTGGCAATTCCTAAAAGCTCTAAATATCAACCTCCCATATGACCCCGCAATCCCACTACTGGGAATATACCCTGAAGATCTCAAATCACTCTATAAAAAAGATACCTGCACACATATGTTTATCGCAACATTGTTCACAATAGCAAGGACCTGGAAGCAACCATGCTGTCCATCAAAAGAGGACTGGATTTAAAAAATGTGGTACATATACACGATGGAATACTACGCAGCCATAAAAAAGAACAAAATCATGAATTTCGCTGCAACCTGGATGGAACTAGAGTCTGTAATACTGAGTGACCTCTCACAGAAACCAAGATCCAAGTTATCACATGTTCTCACTCATATGGTGGACCTTGATCATCATCCAACGTTATACCATAAGAAAAAGACTGACAGTGGTGGGAAACTATGAGGGGGGGGAAGGGAGATGGGATTAATGGTAGTAAATATCTGTCTGGGGACAGGGAGACGCCCTTATCAACAAGAGTGCCTGAACGAAACATACTTGTATACCTAACCCTTAACTGTACCCCACAATATTATAATAAAAAATATTGATTATGAAAAAAATAAAATAAAAAATAAAACTGCATCAGTTACATTCTTAAACAAAAATCTAGTTCATCTCCATTGTGATTTCCACTTCTGATTAACACAAAGCTCTTCACCTGGCAGGTTCAAAATTTCTGAATCATCTCTGATGCAATTTCTGTTGCTTCCACATCCCATCAATTATCTCCATTACTTTTTTACCAGGCTATTGTGATAACCTGAATGTTAGCCCTATCATCAACAGGCCCTATCCTGAATAGTTCTGGTTAGGTGGCTTACCAGATACAAAACAAGTCTCTCAACATAACAAAGATCTCCCCCCATATCTAGTTGTTCTTGCTAGTTCTATCCCCGAATAAGCCCCTTACGTTGAATAATAAAGGTAGTGTAATAACTTCCAATGGCTAGCATTTACTAAATCTTTACTTTTCACCAGTTACTGATGTGAGCGCTGGTAAGCTATTTTATTCTCAGAATAGCTCCAACAGGTAGATTAATATAAAATAATCCTCCACTTTTTTTTTTTTTTGAGTTGGAGTCTCACTCTGTCACCCAGGGTGGAGTGCAATGGCACGCTCCCGACCACCGCAGCCTTGACCTGCTGGACTCCGGCGAGCCTTCTGCCTCAGCCTTCCAAGTAGCCAGAACTACAGGCGCGTGCTACCCCACCCAGCTAATTTTTTATTTATTGTGGAGACGAGGTCTCGCCAAGTTGCCTGGGCAGGTCTGGAACCCTCAGGCTCAGGCAATCCACTCGCTTCGGCCTCTCAAAGTGCTGGGATTACAGGCTGAGCCACTGAGTCTGGCCAAAATAATTCTCCTTTTTTACATAGATCATAAAACTGAGGCATAAAGGAGTTGTGTAAAATCCAGGTAGAATAGGTATCAAGTCCAAGTATTTTATTCCTGATCCTAAAATATATACTAACTATCACATTATACAGGGCAAATAGGAAGACAAAAAAGCTCACACCATACACAACAATCAACTCAAAATAAACTGAAGCTTTATACATAAAACTGGAAACAGTAAAACTCCTAGAAGAAAACATAGGGAAAAATCTGTTGACTTTGGTCTTGGCAATAATTTTCTAGATTATGACAACAGAAGTCCAAGCAACAAAAACAAAAATAGACAAGTGGGATTACATCAAACTCAAAAGCCTCTGAACAGCAAGGAATATAAAAATCCGTAATCCCAGCGCTCTGGGAGGCCGAGGTGAGTGGATTGCCTGAGTCCGCGGGCTTGAGACCCACCCAGGCAACTTGGTGAGACCTCATCTCTACAATAAATAAAAAATTAGCCAGGTGTGGTAGCGTGCGTCTGTAGTTCCGGCTACTTGGAAGGCTGAGGCAGAAGGATCACCGGAACCCAACAGGTCGAGGCTGCGGTGGCCAGGAGCATGCCACTGCACCACAGTCGGGGTGACGAAGTGAGACTCCAACTCAGAAACAAAACAAAACAAAACAAAAATGAAAAGTCAACTACAAAATGGGAAAAATATTTGCAAGCTGTATATCTGATAAGAGGCTCATATCCAAAATATTTAATTTAACCACACAATTCAATACTAAAAATACAAATAAATTTTAAAATGGGTAAGGGATGTGAATACACAGTTCTCAAAAGAAGAAATTCAAATGGCCAACAGGCACATGAAAAGGTGCCCAGCATCTCTAACCAGCAGGGAAATGCAAATTAAAACCTCAGTGAGACATCACCTAACATCTGTTAGGATGGCTGTTATCAAAAAGGCAAGAGAACAAGTGCTGTCAAAAATGTGAAGAAGGAAACCCTTGTCCACTGTTGCGGGAATGTAAATTAGTATAGCCATTAAAAGCAGTATAAAAGTTTCTCAAAAAATTAAAAGATGGAACCACCATATGATCCAGCAATTCCACTTCTGAGTATATAGTATGCTATACTTTCAAAAGTACTAAAAACAGGATCACTAAGAGACATCTACTCTTCCACATTCACTGCCGCATTACTCACAATAGCCAAGATATGAAAACAACTTAAATGTCCTTTGATAGATAAATGGATTTTTTAAAAATGTGGTGAGGCAAGGTGGGGTGGCTCACATCTGTAATTCCAGCACTTTGGAAGGCTAAGGAGACAGGATCATTTAAGGCCAGGAGTTTGAGACCTGCCTGGGCAACATAGTGAGACTTCATCTCTAACAAAAAAAAAAAAAAAATCAAAAAATGTGGTGTTGTGTACCTGGAGTCCCAGATTCTCTGGAGGATCACCTGAGTACGGGAGGTCAAGGTTGCAGTGAGACAGTGACCGTGCCACTGCATTCCAGCTTGGGTGACAGAGTGAGACCCCAACACACACACACACACACACACACACACACACCTTGCCAGAAAAAAAAACGTGTCTGTGTGTTATGTGTGTGGAATATTATTACTCAGTCTGCTTTAAAAAAGGAGTGGTTGGGAATCTCGCCCTTTGAGGCAACATAAATGGAGCTGAAAGACATTATACCAACCAAAATAGGCCAGACACAGAAACAGAAAGACAAAAAGAAATCCACATACTTGTATGCAGAATTTCACACAGTAGAGATTAGTGTGGTGGCTGCCAGAAACTGTAGAGAAATAGATATGAGATGATACTGGTCGAAGAGTACAAAAATGGCAACATCGTTATGTCAATTAACTGGAATGTGATGATCATCTCACAATGTATATCAAAACATCAAATTGTACACTTTAACTATATTTTTAATTTCAAAAATATCACAATTGTCACAAAATAATTTAAAAGAAAAGGGGTTATTAACACATCTGTTCAAGTATACTCAAAAGTGATGTAAATTCATGAATCTATACATCTAAGATAATATGAAGAAAGCAAAAAAATGAAATCCAAAGGCTACAGCAGAGTTCCTCAACAGCAGTGCTACTGACACCGGGTAGTGAAGTCTTCATCATGGGGTTGTTCTGTACATTGCAGGAGGTTTAAGAATCACTGCTTAGAACCACTGGTCTAAACTGTGCATCTGTTCTTTCCTTTTTCAACCAATATGAAATGATCAACTAATAGGTCTCTGTCAACCTCTATGCTAGAGGTCAGAGAGATCAAAGACAATGGGGGATTTAAGACAAATAAGCAGTTACAACAAACTGTAAAATTTGCTGAATTATCAAGTTCAGCATGCTATGACAGCATGTTATAGGAAACATAACACGTCAAAAAGATCAAGAGAAGCTTCCCAGAGGAAGTAAAAGCTAAGCTGAGAATTGTACAGGCAAGAAGGATGGGAGAAAATAGATACAAGAGAAAGTCCAGTGACTCTGAAGACCTAAGACATTCAGAATGCATAGCTATAATTCACAGTACTTCATACCCATCCCCTGAGAACCTACTGCTATAAGCACAAAAACATCAGAATGAATGAGACAAATATGGTCTCTGCCTTCATGGTACATACAATCTAGTAAGGAAAACAGTAATTTAAAAAATAACTAACAAACAATATGGTGTTAAATGCTTGAGGACCAACAGGAGTGAGAGCACAGGGAAGAGTCATGCTCACCTAGCCAGATCAGGCCTCCTGGGGAAGTGTGCCTAATTTGGTATTTGAAAGACATATAAGAGTAAAGAAGAAAAAGTACAGAAACAAAGAAAACAGCTGGAGGCAGAAGAAACAGCTTGTGTAAAGATGTATTTATTACAGACTATTTCTGTTTGTAACTCTTCCAAAAAGAACTGGTCTACCAGTAGAAAGAGCCACTATAAGTTATCACTGAACTTTGACAACAAGAGGAAGATTTTTCTTATTCTACATAAACAGAATGTGCACTTTGAAATATTTACTTCTGAAATTCAGAAGTGATATAAGCATAGGAATGAGAGCTATCAATAATAAGCCTTATCTTTTCATTTTGATTCCAATATGTCCCCCAGATGCACTAACAAAATATATATTAAAGATATACTTGACAAATTTTGAAAAGCAAAGTGCAAAATAATATGCTACCTTGTTTTAAATTTTCTTTTCTGCTCTTTTTTTCTTTTATTTGCATGCTACCTTTTCTCAAAAGTTGGGTGGGAATAAGACTGTGAAAGGATAAATAAAAACCTAACGATTCATGACTAGGAGAGGGGAAAAGTACTAAAGAGGGTCTTTCTACTATGTATCTTAAAAATACATGTTAAAACTTCTGAACCAGGTGAATATACTATCTAGTTAAAAATTGAAAATATACCACTATAAGATGCAAATTTTTAAAATCTACTATTAACGTTTCAACATTAAACATAAGTTATTGATTTAAAAAACTATCCCTAATTCGTTAAATGTTTAATATGTATCATGTATATGAGAACTTATTTTGTGGTGTAACAAAAAACCTTCTAGGAATTCACTGACCTTTCGATTTTGTGAAGTCCTTATTTATATTTATTTCTTCTTTCTCTGCTACCAATACATCATTATTAGTAATTGCTTTTAATGTATATTTACTTTATATATCTATATCAAGCTGAGACTAATGACAAATTGTTCATCTACAGCTGTTTATTTTGTCAACAAAATTCAAAGGAAAAGTAAATATTTACCTACAAAAAAACTATAACTGATGTTGTTCTTCCTCTTTTTCCTTACACAAAGCAAGCTAAGAATATTTTGCCATGCTCTAAAAGTTGAACAAGAAAGAAATTAAAAATAAGCAAGGTGTATTTTCTTTCTTGCACTTCACTATTATAATTCCTTGGAAATGATTATATTTTTCAATTAAAAAAAACACATTTTGAGAAAAATAGAAATACACTTTTCCAGCCTGCCAGAAAACAGAGCCCTTCTTCAATTGAAGACCTATCAAAATATGCAAGCAAATGTCATGGAAACAGAAACTCTCACCATGGTAACATCCTTGCTACAGAGGAAAACCACTCTAATTCGTCATGTACTTCAACACAAGGCATTAGATTAATTCTGATTTTCTTTTTACAATTTACCCATAACATTCAATATATCTGGCAGTACTAAGGATTTAATAAAAACATTAATATTTCAAAAGAATTCAATATTAAAACCAAAGCTAACTCTAAATTTACATGCAAACTGATTAATGCCAGAGACACAAAGTCAAGCTAATCCACCTCAGAGGGAAAATCAAGATAGTGATGAAAACATTAAAAAACAATTATATCTCTACTGCTTAAAAGTAAATAACTCTAAACTCAATAAAGAAACAACTTTGTGTTTTACCAACCACAGCAGAGCTAGTGGATAAAACAAGAAAAGTCAGTCATCATCCTAAATATAAAACAAACAAAAATACTTTCAAGATTTATATTCTTACCTCAATTATGCAATTCACTATATATAATTCTGTTTTTATTTCACAGTAATAGACTATTAATGGCATAAAAATTCTTGTCTAGAAACATAAGTGTGTCTCCAGACAATAAAAGCAAAATCAGAGATGATTTTTAAAGGTTAAAAATTAATCTGTTCAGTTATTGCCACATGTAAAGACTTAATATGCTACATAAATCACCATTCAAATGCTCTTGCAAAAGCTTCTAAACAAATAAGATTTCATTTTATTATCAACTTTGTAAATTAAACGATCGAATAGCTATCAAGTAAAATATCTGCTATCTGTATAACAAAATGCAAAACTGTCGTTTTAAAATATTCATTTTTGAGGGACAAACCACAAAAGATTAGCAATTCAAAAGGGCAATGAAATCACAGAACTGAAAACCATATAGATAGAAGTCTAATAAAACGTACTTGGTTTATGATGCAGACTGATAATAAGATGGAAAATTCAATTTGAAAATGGTTCTTTGAAAAATCTATCATTTCTGATTGATGAAAGCTGGATCTAGGTTGATACTGAAGATAAACAGCTAATTTTTCTCTTTGAAAAAAATAACCAAAATTTTTTCTAAAATATTTAAATATTTTCTCAGGTATAGCTTAGATTTCAAATTTGTAAAAAAAGCCATGCTATAGACCCCTCCAAGGGGTCCATGTCCCCTCCAAGACTCACATTTAAATCCTCACCCCCACTGTTAGTGATAAAATTAGGGTGACAGTATCAGGAGGTGGAGCCTTTTGGAGGTGATTAGGTCACGAGAACTCTGGACTCACGAACGGGATTAGTGCCCTTATAAAAGAGCCCAGGGAAAGCCCCTCTGCCCCTTCTGCCACATGGGGACACAGCAACAAGATGGCTATCTATGAACCAAGAAGCAGGTCCTCACCGGACACCAAATCTGTCCGCGTCAATCTTAGACCGCCTTGCTTCTGAAACTGTGAGAAATAAAATTCTGCTGTTTATAAGCAACTCAGTTCATGGTATTTTGCTAAAGCATCCCAAACTGACTAAGATACATTATTTGTGAATGACATAATTAAGCCACCTTTAAATTAAAAACATCGAAGTTATTTTTAAAACAACAGCAAAACATTTGGGGAAACCAAAATACAACATGCAATAAAGGAAAAAGTAAACTGCCTTCAAATCTAAGTTTGGTCTTTAACCTGAGAACAAGGGGAAAGCACAAGAGATTAAGTAAGAAGATCACTCTGGCAACAAAGAAAAGACTGGAGAGGGGAATGGATGTCGTAAGACCAGTCAGGATGCCACGGCCGTGGCCCAAGCAAGAGATAATGAATGACAAGTTGGATTAGAGTTGTGGCAGTGGTGATGCAAAAAAAGAGGAATAATGTAAGAGATTCTTGGAAAATAAAGCAAGACTTAGAGGTGGAAAAGGGGGAAGGTACCAAAGATGACCACTAGATTCCTGGCTTAAGTAACTCAGGTAGAAAATGCTGGAAAAGAACCAGTATGTCCAGTATGTATGTTTGCAAGTTCAGTTGTTTTAGGTGCAACTAGATCAAGTTTTTCTTTGATATACAAATGCCACTTGACTTACGATGAGGGTTACTTCCCCAATAAATCCACCAGAAAGTTGAAAAATCCTAAGTAAAAATATCATAAGCCAGGACTATCACTACTGCGTTTCTGAGAAATTCAAAAGGCGGTATCAGAATCAGGGTAGGCAATCAGATAACCAAACCTGGAGTTTATGTAAAACCAGAAGTCTGAGTACAGGAAAGAAGTAAAGTCACAGGTATGGACGAGATTCCTAGAAAAACAGCAGGGTAGAAGAACGAAGGTCCAGTCCACTAAACCCTGAGAACCCCACACTTCAATGGCCAGTAGGACAAAGAGTTTGACTGAGACGGAATCAGTGGCAAAAGACTAGAAGAAAATCAGGAACACGTGGTGTCACAGAAGCCATAAGAGAGACTTATTTCCACAAAGAGTGAGGTTGGGCACGGTGGCTCAAGCCTGTAATCCCGGCACTTTGGGAGGCCAAGGTGAGAGGACTGCCTGAGCTCAGGGGTTCGAGACCAGCCTGGGCAACTTGGTGAGACCCTGTCTCTACAATAAATCAAAAAATAAGCTGGACATGGTAGCACGCACCTGTAGTTCCAGCTATGTGGAAGGCTGAGGCGGAAGGATTGCCTGAGCCCAGCAGACCGAGGCTGTGGTGGCCCTGAGCATGACACTGCTCTCCAGCCTGGGTGATGAAGTGAGACTCCAACTCAAAAAAAAAAGGAAGGCCGGGTTTGGTGGTTCAGCCTGTAATCCCATGCCTTTGGGAGGCTGAGGTGAGTGGACTGCCTGAGCCCGCGGGTTCGAGACCCGCCTGGGCAGCAAGACCTCATGTCTACAATAAATCAAAAAATCAGCCGGGCGTGGTAGCGCATGCCTGTAATTCCGGCTACTTGGAAGGCTGAGGCGGAAGGATCTCCAGAGCCCAGCAGGACGAGGCTGCGGTGGCCGGGAGGGTGCCACTGCACTCCAGTCTGGGCGATAGAGTGAGACTTGGAAGAAAAAAAGAGAGAGAGAGAGAGAGAGAGAGAGAGAGAGAGAAAGAAAGAGAGAGAGAGGGGGAGGAAGGGAGGAAGGAAGGAAGGAAAGAAAAGAAAGAAAAGAAAGAGTGGATGGAATATAGACTTAACACGAGAGGGTCAAGTAGAAAAGGCTACAAAATCACCTTGATTTTGCGACGAAGGGACATCACTGGTGACCTTTCAAAAAAGTAGTTGATTCAAGTAACGTTGATTTAGCAGACCAAGCCCTCTGTAAAACATAAACTTATCTAGAAGTACAATATATACAAGTAATACATCAGAGCTGCAATGTGAGCAGATGCTTACCTAAGAACCTACTCCCCATGGAGTCCCTGAGGCTGTTCAACAGAAACCTAGAGTTTTGGAAACAATCTTTTTGAAACCAGTGGACTAGATAGCCCTGGAAATAACTTTTTAATCTCTGATTTTTCCATATTTCTTTTTTTTTTGAGTTGGGGTCTCACTCTGTCACCCAGACTGGAGTGCAGTGGCCGCTCCCGGCCACCGCAGCCTCGACTCGCTGGGCTCCGGCGATCCTTCTGCCTCAGCCTTCCAGTAACTGGAACTACAGGCACGCGCTAATACGTCCAGCTAATTTCTTGTATTGTAGAGATGAGGTCTCGCCAAGTTACCCAGGCGGGTCTCAAACCTGCGGGCTCAGGCAATCCACTCACCTCAGCCTCCCAAAGGCATAGGATTACAGGCTGAGCCACCAAGCCCGGTTTCCATACTTTTATAGATGCAATTTAATCTACTTTGTTTCCTTCAGGGCCCAGATGACTAACGAATGCTCTGTGTTCTGGTCAAAATCAGATACTGGTATATTTTTTTATAAACACAAAGAAATATCCTAAGATTTATTTCCTTCATAAAATCGCTGATTAACTTTGCTTTCTCTTTTTCTTACAAAAGTCGTAAGCAAACCGCATGCAATTGTGAATGTGTTTCATGGTTATGTCTCTGAAAATAGAATATTAAATCAAAAGCTAAACAATTTCTTTTAAGCTGGTTTTGAGGGTTTGTCCTCAAGGGAGTTATCATTTTAATATAGTGTCTTTATCACTATTCTTCAATATTTTTCTAGGACTGAAAACATTCTATTTCTCAACAGTACCTACACCTATCTTTCATTCCACTTCGTTTTATTCCTTATAATTAATTCACAGAGCAGAAGTAACTTCTTGCTAAGTTTTAAGTAACTGGCACCAAACACACTTAGACCAAGGAGCTTCTCCACAAGCAGATGCGCCAGGAATCCTCTTCATCTCTTGCCTTTCATTGCCTTTGGAACATTCCAGGTTAAAAATCAAGCTCTGCCTGTCCCTCATCAGGACTATTTCTCCAATTCACGTAGACTTGCTCTTTCAGATCACTAGGCTGTCACTCAAAACCCCCTTTCATGATTTACATGAATTGTTGCCTAATAGGAGCCAACAGATGCCACACCACACTGTAAGAAGTTGTGGAAATTCTCTACTAAATGCAGTGAGTTAAGCATGTGCATTTATATCCACTTTGATTTACAACCTCACTAAAAGGAGAGTTACAGAAAAAAGAGGTATCATTAGAAAGTGAAAAAGAAAATAGAGATGACAACAGCAGGGAAAAAAACATGGCAATACATTTTTGAAAGATGCAAGGTAGATGAAGACACTAAAAAAGCACAGAGCAAAGAAAACTGAACACTAAGTGCTTGCAGAGAAGGGTCCAAGGGAACAAGTCATTCCTACCACAAGAAGCAGTGCCCCAAAAAGGGCAGGTAATACAAGAAGCAGGTAGCCAAGGCTGCCAGGGAACCAACGGGAGGCAAGAGAAAGAAAACAAAGAGACCTGGGGGAGTCTATGGAGGGAGCATTAAGCCTCTAGCTTCCTTCCTCCACCCCAGGCAAAAGGCAGAAGATACGTTTCTTCTGTGAAAAAACTGAAGAAAAGCAGCTCCAGTCAGGAAAATTCACACAAAACAGAAGGGGAAAACTGAACCCTGCAGGGTTAAGTGAAAATTTACCCACTGAAGAGTGGACGCTAGCCCCTTTTAACTTCTCTACGCCAGGAATAACAACAGCTAGGCAATACCACCAGGCAAGAGACTGGAGAACTTATCTCTAGGCAGGCAGGAGAATTCCAGAGAAAAGAACTACAGATTCTAACATCTAGATGTCCCCCGATTTAAAAATAAAGAGTAAAACTTATACACATTTTTAAATTATTAAAAAATACAGGTTACCTCAAATATACTGTACTACTATTGTCATAACAGCATATCACTCACCCTGCACTTAATTATTAAAGTCTACATTGAAAAATTATAGACTTTTCCAAATGAAAAATTTAGAAATGTTGGCAAATTTTACATTAAAAGTTCTTGGCCTGACTTAGGATCCTAAACATCTCATTTAGAACTTGGTTTTAATAGAAAGCCCAACAACAAAAAGTTACAAAACTTACAAAGACAGAATTGTATTGGAGTCTACAGCTATTAGTTAGAAATGTCTCACTGAGCTATGATAACAGCAGTACACTGATAAATGGCCCCTCCAAGGACATTCAGGAACCTGTGAATGTTGACCTTATATGGCAAAAGAGACTTTGCTGGTGTGACTAAATTAAAGCTGTTCAAATGGGGAGTGGGAAGGTCCTGGGTTATGGCAAGCGTGTTTCTCAGAGGGAGATGAAGGGAGGTTTGACACAGAAGACGGCAGCACAACCACAGAAGCAACATGCTACACTGCTGGTGCTGAAGCGAGAGGAAGGGGACACAAACTGAGGAATGCAGAGAATGCAGCACTAGAAGCTGGAAAGGCAAGGACATTAACTTCCCCTCAGCCTTCAGAGGGAGCATGGCTCTGCCAGCACCTTCATATCAACCTAGTAAAACTGATTTTAGACTTCTGACCTCCAGAACTATAAGAGAATAAATGTGTGCTGTTTTAAACCATCAGGTCTGTTAGTGTTAAGGCAGCCATAGGAAACTAATTTAACAACTAACTAGTGCCATCGTGTTTTCTAAATTTTAACTTTTCATGTAAGAAGTTTATTATTTCTGTCATATTCAAATATCATTTAGCTAAATTTTAAAAAATTCATACACTCTAAAATTTAAAAAGTATATTTTTTAATGGCAACTTTAAGTTTCCTATCTTTAAGTAGTCCCAAAATTAGATGAGGTGGAAATTTGTAGTGATATTAAATTCCAGTAGAGATGTTGCCTATTGAATAGTTTAAAAGTGGGACCATACTCTTGTTGAAAAGAGAAAGATGAGCAAGTCTTAGATACTGAAAACCAGAAATAGACTTTCTCCTTATAATCTGACAGACTGGATAAAAACAGGAATGGGAATAAGTTTCTCACTGTAGGATCATCTAAAATCATATCTCTTCTGACCACCAGAAGCTACACCAATCTACTTGCTTCCTTATACATAAAACTTAGAGCAGGTGAAAAGGAAAATAAAGGTTTTTTCCCTTTGAATATACAAAAAGCAATCATAAAAAGACCATTTCACCTGGTAAAGAAAAGGAATTTAATGACAATGTATATGCACAAAATAAGTGAAAAAAACCTTAAGTATTCCCTTTTAAAACCATAAAGAAAAATCATGAGTCAAGATTAGAAAAATATCTTAAACTCTGCTTTATTTAGAAGATCATAAATATAATGTTCAATATCACCTATCTTAATAGAAACATACTTCCATTTTTTAAAAAGAGTAGAAAAGTCATAAATCTCTGTGTAAGAGCTAAGTAGAGGCTCAGTCTGGAGCTTTGGCAAATCTTAAAGTAGAACACATAAGTTGTGATGGTTGCCTAAGCTGAGGACACAGTAAGTAAAAACAGAAAAATCAGTCTTTATAGAAGAATGTAAGATTGAATTTGCAAAACCAAGAAAAAAAGAAAAATGGCTACACAATCTAATATAATTAAATTTTGCATCTGAGAGAGGAAACTGCCTCCTGCTTACCCTAAATGAATCAGGCTAATCTGGGGTCTATTCTAGACAGCAGAGTTAATACATATTTTTAATTAGAATACCCTGTAGAAGATTTAACAAAAATATGGTAGGAAAATAAAAGAACCACTGATTTAAATAGAATGGGCATGAAACTAAGTACCATAACCCTCTTACAGTCAAACGCTGTTTTGCCAATCACTGATGAAATTCCATTAAAGAACATATCACAGACACAATGAAAGATATATGTAAGTGATAAAAATTGAGTTAAAATTGGGAGGAAAAAAAAGTTAAAGCTGGTAAAGTAAGCTTTTAAAAAATAAGAAATTAGGTTGAAAATAATCATGAGAAATTATAACCACAAAAGAAATATATCAAGAAACAAAGACTCAGATAATTAAATTCACAGAAAATGAAAAAGATGGACCAGAGTAGTAACTATACAGTAGAACGCTGAACAACTGATTAAACTGCTACCAAAACAGGTAGCTGTGAAACATTTTTTCTAACGAGGTAAATATAAAGCAATCTAAGAATCTGTTATAAATAAAATAATAAATCTGTTATGATAAAAATAATGGATTTATATTTTCGGAAGTAATTGAGCATATCTACTGATAAGAAAAATGTGACCCTTTCAAAGCCATTCATTCCATATACTTGATAATCTTAACAATTTCAGAGATAAAATATATAATAGTAAAAATTCTACTGAAATTATGACAGAAAAAAATAGGACTATAGTCATGTAATAGTCAAATTATCAAACTTCAAAGATCTAGTTTATCTAATTGTTAAAATTTTCACTTAAGATATATATTACTTTTGGGAAAATAAAATAAGAAGAGCTTATTCTCTCTCATATTAAAAATTCACTACCTAGTGGATTTTCACCAGATATTGGCAGAAAGAAGAAACTTTTAAGTACTGAATTATATTCACTTACATTAATCATGTGACTATAAAAGACTGTCAAAGCTAAGCTGTTACAGCTTCTTCATTTTACAGATGAAAAACTGAAGAACCTCTGAGATAATCAGTGGCTTATCTTAACCAGACACCACTTCGAACCCACTAGGAAGTCCCTGAAGGAAGATGCAAAGGGCAAAGCCATTTGACTGTCTTAGGAAGAATGGTGTTTGGATTCTAGACTCTGCAAGGAAGCAAGCGGGAATTAAAGAAGGTCACTGAAAAGTTTCTCCAAAGAAAAAGCATAAAACAGATTATACATATTCATGTGCAGCAAGGAAAATAAAATAGCAACAAATTTAAAAGATGTTTGCCTACATCAGTAAAATATAAAACTAGTCAAATCTGAAAGACTAAGAAAAAGCACAAGGATGCATTCATTCATTCCTTTAGCAAACATTTTCTAACACCTACGGAACCAAACACTATCCTAGACCATGGAAGTTTAAAGAGAAGTAAGAAAGGAAAGGACTAGCAACCTTAGATAGACCCACAGATTTGGTCAGATAAACACAACCAACAGACACTTGTGAGGTGGCAGCATCTTTATCTAGTGTAAGAAACACCACGGCATTTTGAAAGAGGATTAGTTTTGCTTTGAGAATAATCATATCAGTGATTTGTTTTAGTTCTAAAGATATGTGGCAACTGTTCAAGAGGGAAGATAGAAAAAATACGTTACCTTTGGCTTCGAAAAGCAAACCACTCCCTCATAAGTCCTATCAAGTAAGGGACAGAGTGCACGTGGGAATCCAAGATATCATGAAGGCCCAACTACTTCTTGGTGGCCTCAGAGAGATCAGTTGCTACCTGAAAACCTAAAGACTCTGTCAGGGACTAGCAGAGTATGAGCTAGTAACCAAGTCCTAGACCATCATGGGAAAGATCTAATTCTGGACAAAGATGTGTCACTTCTGAACAAGCTGGTCTAAAAGTCATGCAGAGGAATAATTTTTCTGATGTGCATGTATCAGTGTTGTCTCCAGAGATATAAGATTAAATGTTCGTGATAAGGTGATGCGGAAGAAACCTAGCAACTATCTTGCCACCCTTGCGTATGCCCTAAAATACGGGAGTAGCTTAGAGATGCCAATCTTCAACAAAATCGACACAGAGTGCTGAAGGCAACAAATACAGGAAAATGGTGCCTCTATGAACTCTATGAACTCATCAGAGTTTCATCTGTCTTCAATCTGGAGACTGGCATCAGATTAACTTCACAAGCCCAGGACACAATTATGAAAGGGAAAAACCCAGGATATAAAAAGGGATCTTTTCAATACTGCAAAGCATTATGGTTTGGAAGGGGAGGAGTGTAGGGGCCAACCTATTTCGTGTGAATGAGAGAGAAACGCGATCTATTTTGTTCTGCAAGCTACAGAAGAAAAACCTGTCATTATGGAGAGAATTACAATTCAATTGAAGACCGTAAACGAATCATATACAAACGGTAAGGGCACATATGAGAAAGGGAAAACAAGAAGTAAATATACCAGCGCCTGCATTGCCAATACACGTGTGGCCACTGACGCAAGTCCAAGATGGCTATCAAATAGCTAGTACAAAAATAATACTAATAGTTTTTATACTGAGTGATAGTTGAAATGATAGTATTTTTGATATAGTAGTTTAAGAAAAATATGTTATTAAAGTTAACTTCCCCAGTTTCTGTTTACTTTTCATAATGTGACTACTAGAAAACTTTAAAGTACATATGTGTTTCACATGTGTGGTCTGTGTTGTATATCTATCAGTCAGTATTGGTCTCCCTATAAAGCCTTTCTTCCAGGATATAACTGCACTAGGTCGAAAAACAGGGGTGGACTGGACAGACAGCACAAATACAAAGAACAGGTAGGAAGCTACTGAAATAGCTTGAGTATAAAACAATATGCACTCAATGTGACATAATTAAAAATGAAATAGAGGCCAGGCATGGTGGTTCATGCCTATAATCCCAGCACTTTAGTAGGCCGAGGCAGGAGAATCACTTGAGTCTAGGAGTTCAAAACCAGACTGGGCAACATAGTGAGACCTCATCCCTATCAAAAAAAAAAAAATCAAAAAATTAGTCATGCAAGGTAGGATCACCTGAGCCCAGGAGGTCAAAGCTGCAGTGAACTGTCATCATGCTACTTTCCTTTAGCGCGGGTAACAAACAGAGTGAGACCCAACTCAAAAACGAGAGAGAAGAGATAACAAGAATAACGCAGAAGGACAAAGTGATGACCACTTATCAGACTTCAGTGACCATTCAAAAATAGAATGTCCCTAGTAGAAATGTATAGTATGAATGAAGATATGGAACACCAGAGGCAAAAGGTATGGGTTAAAGGTTGATTACATTGGGATAAAAATTTAATTAAAGCGATAAAATTATAGGAGGTAATGAACAGATTACAGACTACTGAGAACAACCTCTTCGGTTTACAACTGAAACAAAAGCTTCATAAATATAAGGACTAGTTTTTATAGTGTGAGGTTTTCAAGATCACTAAAACCAAAAAAGCAGAAAACATAAGATCCCAGAAGTGGTGTGATCCATCACAGAAGAAACAGTAAATGGAATTTCCAGAGTGAGCTAGTGAAAAGAAATTCTGACAAGAAAAAGCTATGCAGCAGGACTAGAGAACAGAGGGCTCAGAAGGAATACCGTCAAGTGAAAAATGGACCTCATGTATTTGATTGCACTGAGAACAATATAACAGTTCAGAAAGCTTAAGGGAAGTAGTATGGATAATCACAACAAATGAAAATATTCCTAACTCTAACAGAAAAAATTTTTGAAGAAAAGAAAACTGTAGCCGGGCTCGGTGGCTCAGCCTGTAATCCCACGCTTTGGGAGGCTGAGGTGAGTGAATTGCCTGAGCCCGTGGGTTCGAGACCTGCCTGGGCAACTTGGCGAGACCTCATCTCTACAATAAATCAAAAAATTAGCCGGGCATGGTAGCGCGTGCCTGTAGTTCCTGCTACTTGGAAGGCTGAGGTAGAAGGATCGCCGGAGCCCAGCAGGTCAAGGCTGCGGTGGCCAGGAGCAGCCACTGCACTCCAGTCTGGGTGACAGAGAGAGACTCCAACTCAAAAAAAAAAAAGAAAAGAAAATTGTATACTAGACACAGATGTGAACAATATTTATGTCACCATAAACATAAATACTGAGTATTCACTTGACCAAATATGTGCTATAACTATACTGGGATGACAGAAGGTGTGAGAGGTGTTGATAGAATTAGAGGGCTTGATCCTATTCTTCCACAGTAGACAGTAAGCAGCAAACCATGGAAAAGTAGCATGACTTTGAAAGAAATGCAGACGTAAAAGCAAAACAAAAACAACTAAAAAAACAGAAAGCAGCTGCCTCCTAAGAATGGCACTTTTATTTTTCAGTATAAATCATTCTATTTTAACTGATTTGTAAAATCATGTGAAGCATTATTATATATTACTTGCAAATTATATAATTTTTCCAAGATGGCTCACTGTAATCCAAGCACACTGGGAGGCCAAGACAGGAGAATTGCTTGAGCCCAGGAGTTTGAGATCAGCCTGGGCAACATTGATTGTTTCTACAAAAAAATCAAAAAATTAGCTGAGTGTGGTATGCATGCCTGCAGTCTCAGCTACTTGAGAGGCTAAGGCGGGAGGATTGCCTGAGCCCAGGTGGAGGCTGCAGTGAGCTGTGATCATGATGGTGCCACTGAACTCCAGCCTGGGCACCAGAGTGAGACGCTAACTCCAAAAAAAAAAAAAAGAAAAGAAGTTTACAATCATGATCAAGGAGCATTTATCCTAGGAATGCCAGGATGGGTCAACAACAGAAAAAGATCAATGTAATTTACTTCATAAATGATGTAAAAAAGAAAATGGCATGATAATCTCAATAGACACAGAAGAGGTATTAATGCCTTAAAAGGTATTAATACCCAAGACTTATTTTTATATATATATAGTTTATCTATATATATATTACAAGAACTACATATACATATAGTTCTTATAAGAAGAGAAAAAAATTTCTTAACATTGTAAGAATATCTGACTGAAATCTACCACAAACATACTTAATAGAGACAATCTCTCCCTCTTCTCCATTCAATTAGAATTCATGTTAAATTCAATGTCAGAGTTCCTGACCAATAAATAACATTAAACAATGATTAGAACTAAGAATATTCAGCAAGATTGTTGAATCAATAAAATAAATCAACAACGTGGCAGTGTACTAGAGGTAGCAATAAAAAAGAAAAGAAAACCATTTACTATAAAAACAGAAAACAATAAATATCTAGAAATTAGCCTAATAACAATAAAAACTTAAATAGAGAACAGAAAAAGACCTGAAAACTAACATTCACTGAGAAGATGCTTTAAACTATAAACAAATCAATTTTCTCCAAATTAGCCTAAATTTAAAGTCATTCCAATTAAACTAACAAAAGTTTTTAGGTAACATGACAAACTGATTCTGAAACTTACATGTTAAAACATATGATCACAGACATTTAAGAAAAGTCTGGCAAACGGGGAACTTGCCTTACCAGATATCAATTTCAAAGTCATTCAAAGTGTGGTTTTGGACAAGCACAGCGGCTCACACCTGTAATCCCAGCACTTTGGGAGGTCAAGGCAAGAGGACAGCTTGAGCCCAGGAGTTCAAGACCAACCTGGGCTACATAGTAAGACCTCGTCTCTACAAAAAAAAAAAAAAATTAGACAGGCGTGGTAGTACGTGCCTGTAGCCCCAGGTACTTGGGAAGCTGAGGTGAGAGGATCGCCTGAGCCCAGGAAGTTAAGGCTACAGTGAGCCGTGATCAAGCCACTGCACTGCAGCCTGGGGAAGAGAGTGAGACTCTGACTCAAACAACACTTGTGGTTACTAGAACGGGAACATACTGGCAACTCAACTGATTACTACACAAGGTATTCCAGAAAGAGACTCACATATTTGCCATTTTTCTTACATATACTGGAGTCTCAGTGCACAGGTCAGAACCATGGGTTTCACACACTGAAATTTTCTGAATTTACTGTTATATTTAGACTTGACTTCTTTCTATCTAGGGACATTGGGCCTGAATAATACTGGAACTCAAAGACGCAGCTTCCACCCTCCTAGGAGCATGTCCCACAATTTCTGGTCCCAATTGCTGGCACTCCTCCACCCCATTCTCCCTCACCTACAGAGGATATGCTCTTTCTCCTCTCTGTTTGGCAAGGAGGGCTGGAAGAAAGACAAGAAGTCAATCACATAATAACACTGTATTTAAAACTGCATCACAGCGGAGTTTGATTATATATGTAAAGCAAGTATCCTTTATCCACAAAGCTCAGGACCAGAGGTGGTTTTGGATTTTGATTTTTTCAGATTTTGGAATATCTGCATTATATATACATACCAGTTGAACATCCATTATCAAAAAAGTTGACGTCTGAAATGCTTTAATGAGCATTTCCTTTGAGCATTTCATATCAGCACTCAAAAAGTTTTGGATTTTGGAATATTTCTGATTTCAGAGTCTTTGGAATACAGATACTCAACCTGTATACAGTGTTTAATACATAGTGCTCAAATTATCGTCCCTTTCTATCCTTCCAAGTACCTTGTTTGATGTCTCCATATATAACTTATCAAAACCTAATTTCTTCCTCAAAACCCTAATTTCTTCCTTTTCAAAATTAGAGACAGGGCTTTGCTATGCTGCCCAGGCGGGTCTCAAACTCCTGGGTTCAAGCAATCCTCCTACCTTGGCCTCCCGAAGTGCTGGGATTACAGCGTGAGCCAATGCACCGGCCACAAACCTAATTTCTAAAAATAGATTACTGAAAGCAAAAAGCAGCACATGAAATACAACTCTTTCCTATACAGTAAGTGGTTCTCATACTTGAACATGAGTCAGAATCACCCGTAGGGCTTAATAAAACACAAACTGCTGGACCCCATTCCCAGAGCTCTAATCAGTAGGTCTGGGGTGAGGTGCATCTACAACAACTTCCTGGGTGGTGCTAATCTTCCTCCACAAACCACATTTACAGAGACACTGCCCTCCAGAACAGCAGTTACCACGTGGGGGCAATCTTGCTCTCTGTGGGAAATTAGGCGATGCCTGGGTATGTTTTGGTTGTCACAACTGAGAGGAGGGGTACTGTTGGCATCTAGAGAGTAAAGACCAAGGATGCTGCGAAACATCCCACCACACACAGGACAGCTCCCACAGCAAGGAATTATCCAGCACAACACATGAAGTGTGTTGAGATTGAGAAAACTTGCTAGAGAGTAAAACACAACTTACTCCAGATATACGATCTGACCATTAACTTGGTGAAAGTTCTTCAGTGCATTGCAGAAATCTGACACGAAATAAATATTCAAAAATTCTGGTTTTTTTTTTTTTTTTTTTCAAGTACTGCCAACTCTTTGAGTTTTACTCACCTACAGCAAAATGAAGTTTTAGACATAATTAATGCTTTAAGGTATACTGGGCTACAAAAGCAAGAAAGCATTTACTCAATATTATTTGTAGAGATTATAAAAAAAGTAATTACATAAAAACTTCTTTGAAAAGTAATCACTAACAATGTTAATTTCTTAAGCTGAGTGAAGAGCAGACAGATATTCACTTTACTATTATAAATATATTTAGATAGAAACAAAATCTTTCATAATGAATAATTTAAGGAAAAGCAGCAATCATCCCTAAGTAATATGCCTGAGGCAAATGTACTTTATGTATACATGTGTATATAAATGTATACACATAACACACACACACACACACACACATGAACTTACTCCAGGAGGTTGAAAAATAAGTCCATCCATTTCATGGCTGACTTCTTTGGCAAAATTTCCTTCAAGTAGCTATAAAATAAATACACATATATCCTTTAAAAATACAATAATCAATTTAAAATTATCTTAATTTTTTGGTAAGCTTTATGAAAACTTAGCATGCAGCTGTGAGAACTGAAATACAAAATGAAAAGGGGTGGGTCTAGGGGATCTAAATGAATGCACTGTCAGATTTGTGGAGAAAAACACATGAAGATTCCTGCTCCACAGCAGGCTAGGTATTCTGAACAACAGTCCTAACCACAACAGACAAAATAATAGATAAAGTGCTTAAAAATGTACGTTTTAATGTATTGCGAAGCCAGCCCAAAAGAAAAGAAGACATCGAAGCCAAAAGCAAAGTGAAGGCAGAAACTCTGAAAAGCAATAATAAAGGAACAAAAACCAAACCCATACACACACACACACACAAAGACAGGAAAGACACTCGCTTGGGGCCAAGAATTTATAATCACAAATTAGCTCAAACATGAGGATTATGGTCCAAAAAACATCAAATAGTTTCTTTAATCTTTCTTTTTTGTTTTGGTTTGGTTTTTAAATATTTTTTTTCAAGCAGAGAATTTCACTGCAAGGGACACACAGTTCAAAATACAATTGACAGTTTTTTCAATGCCATATCTGCTAATAAGCAGTTATAGACCCAATACCTTCTAATTAATTCTGATCAACTAGTTATAAATGAGAAAAGAGAACTTTCACAGATACTTATTATTTTAAATAACCCAACATGTATATCACAGATGGAGGCTCAAAACACTGAGAACAAAACATACTTTCACAGAGCCAGGTAACATCATGTTTTTCAGAATCTGGCCAACTAACAGAAAACCCAGGAGAGTTCTGGAAACCAAATATGTCTTGAAAACTTTGAACATGCTGTGTATTATAAATCCCTTTTGTCATAATCACATACACTTGAAGGCAGAATGCTTACAAGGAAATTTGCTTTCCAAAAGCAACAATCAAACCTCAAAAAAGTATTTTGCATACAACAAAATCTGTGATTCTCCTCCCAAAAATTGACTTCATTTTCTCTGCCATTTCATCCTTTAAAATCTGCTATTTCCTTAAACTGGAATCAATTCAAATTTGAATGTAAATATCTACATTTTCTTAAAATTTTCATGTTCCTTAGTCACATTCAGAGACAGAAATTAGACCAGTAGTGACTGCCAAAGGCTTAAGTGGACAGAGGGTCATGTTTCATGAGTTTCAGTTTTGAAAGATGAGAAAGTGCTGGAGGTGGATAACAGTAATGACTGCAAAAAAATGTGAACGATGCTTTATGCTTAAAGTTAAAATGATACTGTATACTTAATAGTCAAAATGGTAAATATGGCCATGTGTGGTACCTCACACCTATAATCCTAGCACTTGGGGAGGCCAGGGCAGTAAGATGACTTGAACCCAGGAGTACCAGACCAGAGTAGGCAACATAGGGAGACCTCATATCTACAAGTAAGAAAATTAGCCAGGGGTGAGGGTGGGTGCCTGCAGTCCCAGCAACTTGGGAGGCTGAAGCAGAAGGATAGCCTGAGTCCAGAAGATCAAGGCTGTGGTGAGCTGTGATTGTGCCACTGCACTCCAGCCTGGGTAACAGAATAAGACTCCATCAACTAAAAAAAAAAAAAAAAAAAAAGATGGAAGTTGCCTGAAAGCAGTATATCTGAATTTGAAACATTAGAATAGAAGTAACAGTTAGGAATGAGCTTCTGAAGTTCAAGTGGGAAAGTCACTGAGACGAAAATCTCAAAGAAATGGAAGGTCAATGTCAGAAGTAAGTCAAACCAAACACAGGGACGTTGTAGTCAGCAAGGACGGGATGCGGCCTTGGAGCACAGTCGGTCAGGCACAGTCTTCATGAAAGCAGGAAGAGTTACCAAAAACAGCTGGATATATTTAGTTAAAACAGCAAAACGTAAAAGGTCAGGTTTAATTTAATAATTTAAATATCAGACATAATTTGAAACTCACTTTGATATTCTTTTGTCTCAAATATCTTATTCCAAAATAAAATGTCCCATACTTTTAAGGTCTTTTCCTCCTTTCCTAAGTAAAATTTATTCATGAATTGCAGTGGCATCCTAATATGAAAAGTACTACACTAAGTTTTTCTTAGATAATTTACTGAATGATTAAGATCCCAATAAAAATGAAATTTCACACGGTGGTTCAGATATTTCCTGACTGCCTTTCAATGCTAGAAATCAAGCCAGTAATAGGAATCTGGGGACTCAATAATAATATAAGTCTGGGCCACTATACCTAAACAATACCTTAATTTTAACTTAACAGTAAAAAAATATTTAAATGCAATGATGCAATGGCCCATATCTCCTTGTCAATCTTTCTTCAGAAAAACAGTTCTACTTAAATTAATTAATATGTGGGCCAAGTGTGATGGATCATGCCTGTAATCCCAGCACTTTGGGAGACTGAGGCAGGAGGATTGCTCAGGCAACATAGCAAGACTTCATCTCTAGCCAAAAAAAAAAAAAAACAAAAAATCGGCGGGGTGTGGTGGCCCATGCCTACAGTGCCAGCTACTCAGAAGGCTGAGGCAGAAGGATTGCCTGAGCCTGGAAGGCGGAAGCTACAGTGAGCCATGATCATGCCACTGCCACTTGAGGTGACAGAGTGAGACTTCAATTCAAAAGAAAAAAAAAGAAAAGAAATTGCCTAAAATGTCTTTAAAACACTTCTAACAAATAAAAGATCTTAGTTTAGAAATATTTCATTGCAAAATCTTGGAGAAAACCTAAAGTGGAATATATGATTATCTTAATCTAGGATACAATCCTTTCATAATTACAATTTTCTTGATGATTTTTTTTCCAGATAAAATTAGAAGATAACTAGATGAAAGGTAAAAGAGTAGACATAATATATCAGATATTAAAAATTATATGAGATAATTTTTAATAAAGCATCATAGTGTTTCATAAGGTTTTCCTGTGAAACTTAAATTTGCGCATTTATGAACATAATCCTATCACTTGAACGCCATATGAAATATGCTACAGAAGACAAAAAGATAAATGATCCCCATCTTTCAGTTCTGGTCTGTTCTACTCAGAATTTTCTGAGGAGATATTCCCACATAGCCTCACCTCACTGCCTGTAGAAACTGTCAAAGGTTACTACACATGATGTGTGACTCTGAGTTGATGTTTTATATGTCTGTGAATCATGAAGTAATTTGAAAACCAAGTCATTATAAATGCATAAGCAGAGAAAGATAATCTAAAAGGCTTGAAATTAGAACCATGAGAAACAAAAAAGAAACTGCAAAGTAAAGTCATAGAAAGCAGCCTTTTAAAAATAATAAGCAAAATGACAGTTTAAGACTACAGTGAACAGGAAAATGAATCTCCAATGTTATTAGAAATACAAATTGGCCAGGCACAGTGGCTCAGCCTATAATCCTAGCACCTTGGGAGGCCGAGGATAAGAGGATTGTCTGAGCCTGGGGATTCGAGACCAGCCTGGGCAACTTGGTGAGACTTCGTCTCTATAAAAAAATCATAAAAATAAAATAATAATAATAATAATAATAATAATAATAATAAACTAGCTGAGCATGGTGATGTGCATCTGTAGTTCTAGTTACTTGGAAGGCTGAGGCGGAAGGATCGCCTAAGCCCAGCAGGTCGAGGCTGTGGTGGCCGTGAGCATGCTACTGTACTCCAGCCTGAACGACAAGAGTGAGACTCCAACTCAAAAAATAAAAAGAAAGAAAGAAAGAAATACAAATTCGCAGTATCAGTTTGTTACAGCAGAGAAAAATACAACAATGGAATATGTCGACAGAAAGATAAACGATCCCCAGCTTTCAGTTCTGGTCTATTCTACTCAGAATTTTCTGAGCAGATATTCCCACAGGCTCTCCTACGGCCTAAGAATACTCAACATAGTAACTTCTACTTCCTATTTCCTGAACTCTTTAATGTGCTTTCATAGCGTCCCTAAAATCCAAGGTTTCATTTTAACAATCCCTCAAATATGCAAGTTTGCACATACTTGGATATTAATCTTCATTTTTTTCATTCTCAAAGTCTAAGCTCTGGTTCAGGTTAACATTATTCAGTGCCTCTGTATCCAATATTATTCTAGTCAGTAAATAATAATTCTATAAATCATCTTTCTTACTCACCACAAAGCCACCATCATTATCTTCTTTTAAAAAAGAATTATTTAGGCCAGGCACGATAGCTCATGCCCATAATCCCAGCACTTTGGGGGACCAAGAAGGGAAGTCTGCTTGAGGCCAGTAGTTCGAGACCAGCCAGAGCAACATAGCAAGCCCTCATCTCTACAAAAAACATAAAAAATTAGGCAAGCATGGTGACATGCGCCTGCAGTCCCAGCTACTCAGGAAGCTGAGGCAAGATCACTTAGGTTGAGGCTGCAGTAAGCCAGGACTGTGCCACTGCACTTCAGCCTGGACAACACAGCAAGGTACTGTCTCTAAATAAATAAATAAAGATTTGATTGCCATTATTTACCAATGATGCCTAAACAATTATGCTACTACATTTAGCTAATCAAAATATAAATAGCTTTTCTAATACTATCATTGGCTCTTTCACTAATCCATATTATTGCAATTAAAATTAGGATATATACATTCTTGTGAATCTCATTTGACAAGTGAGAAAATTTAAAAACAAAATTTATCCAGGAAATATAATTTATTATTTTTGGTTACTGTTAGCCTTACCAAAATCTCCCCATGATTTCACAAAGAAGCAGTCAATTACACTCTCATGGAAAAATAAAAGTTCTTTTTGTCAGATATCCAAGTTTTCTTTTTAATTTCATACTTTGGCTAGGTACAGTGGCTCATGCCTATAATTGCAGCATTTTGGGAAGCCAAGATGAGAAGACTGCTTGAGGTCAGTATTTCAAGACCAGCCTGAGCTACATAGTGAGACCTCATCTCTACCAAAAGTTAAAAAATTAGCCAAGAGTGGTGACACTCCTGTAGCCCTTGGAGGCTGAGGCAGAAGGATCGCCTGAGCCCAGAAAGTCAAGGGTGTAATAAGGTGTGATCTTGCCACTACCCTCCAGCCTAGGAGACAGAGCGAGACTCCTACTCATAAATTAATTAATTAATACATTCATTCATTCATGAGTTAAGCCTCATTCATTTATTCAACAAAGATTCACCTAGTGCCACTGCCCTCCAGTATGGGCAATGGAGTGAGGCTCTAACTCATTAATTAATTAATTAATTAATTAATTAATTAACACATGATTTAAGCATCATTCTTTTTTTCAACAAACATTCACCTAGCACCAGTAACTGGCAAACACTCTGTTAAGTGAGGTTTTTAAAAGATCAGTCAGTCTCTATCTAAGAGGGAATAGCAGGGTCTAGTGTTGGGTCCCAAACTCACATGTCTACAGGTGCCAGCCCATGAACCTGAACTGGAGAGGTTATATGGTAAGTGGGGCCCATGAGATTTGTGACAAACTGGAGTGGATATCCTCATCTACATGCAGTCAGATCTGCACTTTACATGAGCTCACACTTTATCAAACTCACCAGTTTATGACTTCCAGTTATTATGGACCCAAATATACATAACATAGTTATATAAGTGCTTTTAATAGAAGTGTTTAAACACATCTAAAAGGAAAGCAATTATATTTTCAAATATCAGTTGTAGATGTATTCAAATGTTTAATGAGTACTAATTATATGAGAAGAGAAAGGGAAGAAGAGGTAACACATATAAAATTATGTGCCAGTCCAGTTCTAAGCACTTTACGCATGTTAAGTCATTTTGGCCTCATAATAGTCATTCGCATGGGGACAACTGTGATTCTCATTTAAAAAGTGAAGTTAAGTACCTGCCCAAGGTCACACAGCAAGGAACTGAGAACCCAAATCCATTCTGGCTCCAGAGTCCATGTTCTTAAGTGCTATTCTAGAAAACCACAGACCCAGAAATCTTCTCCTAATTTTTGGTCTAGGTTATTCATTCAACATACAACGAAAGCACCTGGTGCTTTCCGGCATCGTAGGCTTCTCTCATCTGTTTGACTACTAAATTGACCTGCAGGCTTTTCAAGATCAGGAATCATGTCTTGTATTCATTGTATCTTCAGCGTCTATTATGGTAGCTGGTATACAGTAAGCTCTCATTCAACAAATATGTGCTCAATAAATATCATGTGAATAACACAGTACAAATATCTACAAAAAAAAGCCAACATGGTTAGGTTATAACCATAGGTTACAGATTAGGTAGAAAATGTATGGAATGTGTTATCTCAAGAGGTTGCGTAAAATGAAAACAAAAAATTATAAAAGAAATGTAAAAGTTGTTGATTAGACTCATGTACAGATTAGAAAAGAGATAAGAATGTTTTTAATTCTAAAATCATCTCTCATAATTAATAACATTCTCTCAAAACATTCTTTATTACTTATTGTCTCCAGAAGGGACAATAGTAATAATGTCCTAACTAGACATATGATGTTGCTTCTCGGTTAACGTCCTTTCCCCAATCTATTTCTACTAGCTATTGCTAAAATTGACTTTCTAAAACAAAGAACTTGTTATGTGTCACAGCCATATCTAAAAATGTTTTGAAGGCCCCTCACTGTCTATAATCGGAATTTCTTTCACATGGTTTTTAAGGTCCCTTTTTTCCAGGCAAACTCTCCTGGGCATATCTATAATCTAATCACAACAAAATGTTCCTTTCTCCAAAATGTTTATATACTTTGATATCATTAAACCTTTGTTTGCTATGTTCTCTGTATCCAGACCGCAGCTGGTGGTAAGAAAGTTAAGTTGATATTTGCTTTGTTGGTAGAGAAGCATGACCTAGTAGTTAGGAAGAATATTAAGCACTTTTGGAGGGAATACAAGCAGACAATAAATATTTTGCCATAAATATATAATGCAGTAAAAATAAAACAAAACTATATAAATGGGTGGTGAATGTCACAAAGGATAAAAAGTAGAGATATAAACAAAGGAAAAGATGAAATAGTTCTAATTTGAGCATAAAGGGAAAATCATATCTACTTGTAAAATAAAATGTCAGGTTTTCAAAGAAAGAGAAAACAGTATCTCATTCAAAAATACATCCTCTGTGTAAATAAGTGTGCACTGAAGAACTGACTTTACCCAAGAGAGGTATGATCTTTGCCCTCAGCTATGGGGAGATGATCTCCAGGCCCCTGGATTGTCCTGCCTGATACTTTTGTTTAACTGGTGGGCTTGGCCACTGGAAAGTCTAACAATGTGATTTATGATGGGGGGTTCAGAATAAACCATATTAATTCTGACCTCCAAAGGAACTGGAGATGAAATGCACAGGCCTGAACTCCTAGGTGGTGATAAAGACTAAAGGTTGGACACACAGGCAGTACGTGATCATGGACACCAAAGGCTTGAGTGAGTTTCTTGGGGTTTTCACACATCACAGCCAGGAGGAGGTAATGCCATCCATGACTCCACGAAAAAGGGAACCAGAAGCTCTGTACTTGGCCCCTCCAGATTCTGTCCCATGCCCCTCTCCTTTACATAGCTGGTTTTAATGTGTATCCTTCCATTTCAGTAAAACTGCAATCCTAAGTATAGTCTCTCGAGTTCTGAGAGTCATTTAGTGAATTATCAAATATGAGGTTGTCGGTGGGGACCCCAGAATTTGCAGTAAGTAAGCCTGAAAGGTTTACTTAGGGATCCACACAGTTGAGGCTGGTGTCTGAGGTGAGAGCAATCTTGTGAGAACCATGCAGTTGGTCCCCATAAACATACTGCACTAGGTTTTTGTCAGTGTATTTTTCAAGTTGATACAATTTAGGCTGTCCTCAAAGTCACACCCATCAGCAGGAAAGCTTATGACTTCCCCTATGGGGCATTATTGCCAAGAGGCTGCTCAGGAAGTGGCAGACTGTAGAATGATGCCATAAGTTGCCCTCTCTGTTAATGAGTAAAGTGACCCAGTTAGCCACCACAGATGAGACCTTTAGCTTAACTTTAATAGACACTGAGTATCTCCAGATGAGGACAACCCACACTGGGATACCAAATGGCATTAAGTTGTAAACGAAACATGTTCTTTAAGTTAAAAAGAAATACCAGGAAATTAAAGTAAGACTTTAGAAAATAAACTTTGCTTCCCACAATATAAAAAGCATGTAACATTTCCCTATTATTTGTATCAATTTTAAGCTAGAACAGAAAAAGAAAGTTCAAAATCATATAAAAATAGGACCCAAGATTTATATCTAAAATGGTGGATGAAATACTTCATAAACAAAATAGCAAACCATGTATACTTCTGCTACAGTGGTTTTATTTCCTGTACTTAAGTTAAGCATTTGTCAACAATTTAATGTAACAAATGAATAAATGATTTGCTACATTAAATTGTTGATATGAATACATGATTCATTGGGGTTTTTACCTAACACCTTTCAAGAATACTGGCTTTACTAACTGTATTGTCATGAGACTGCAATGTTCAGCTAGAAGTTCCTATTTGTTCTCTTCTATGCATCTACACGCACGTTCTCCCCCATAAAGGCCCCCACCTGCTTCAGCCTAGTGAGCTACAATCTTCTTCTCGTGGGGTTCACACATGTGTGCATATATGAACATATATATGTAAACATAGCACCTAGGCGAAGATGAGGAATTCCAAGGACTTTCAAAAAGCAGGGTAAGTATTTTTAAAAGCAGAAGGAAATGAAAATCTTTTTGAATGAGGAAAAGGAATGTATACAACCAATTGTAGAAACCCATAGCATATGATGGGATATTTGATATAAATCATTAGGTTTCAGCGGCAAGACCAAGAAAGGTATATTTTAGGTATTGGGAAAGCAATGCACTTAAACCAATAACACCAATTTGAATTTATTACTCTTATCTTTAAGCATAAGCAACTATGAGTCATTCAAGTTTTCATTTGAAAATAATATTCAAAAAAATTTTTGTGAGACTCCTAGAATCAGTAATAACATCTCTTTTAACTATATGTGGACAAAACAGTGATTCATAAATACACTAAAACTTAGAAAAGGTGACCCAGATAGGTGAGTACTAAAAATCTCAACATCACTGTTTCCTGGATGTAACTGTAGTCTAAGGGGAGTAGGGATGGGGGATGGAGATAGAGAGGGTGCACAGGCCAGGGGAGACTTGCACTATTTCCAAACAATAATATGGAGACTTTAAAATATCAACATACAAGTCATCACTGGAACGGTGAACTCCATCCTGAAAATGTGGCCAGTGAATACAGTCCTGGATCCAAAGTGCCAGAAGATGAGTTTTAGCTTGTTGAAACTCTAAAGACATGGTCAGAAACAAGGTGGCACCCTGTACATCCTACAGCAGAAACAGCTCTGGCCTAGTGCACCTAAAAAGTAACCATAAACCTATAGATGGCTTTCGTTTAAACCCCTTTCTAGCTGGGTGTGGTGGCTCACACCTGTAATCGCAGTCCCCAAGAAGCTGAGGCAAGAGGATTGCCTGAGCCCAGGAGTTCAAAACCAGCCTGGGCAACTTGGCAAGACCTCATCTCTACAATAAACCAAAAATGAGCCAGGCATGGAGGTGCACACCTATAGTTCCAGCTACTTAGAAGGCTAAGGTAGAAGGATCGCCTGAGCCCAAGTAAGCCAAGGTTGTGGTAGCTGTGATCGTACTCCAGCATGGGTGACAGAGAGAGACACCAACTCAGGAAAATAAATAAATAAATAAATAAATAACCCCTTCTCAGACGGCAAAAAGTAACAAACAAAATATTCAGAACCTTCTCATTCTATACATCTGGACTAAGTAACTACAGTCATCTCACCTTATACACATCAGAAAGATAGGACTAAAAAGCTACATTCTTGGATCTTAAGAATGGTTTTTCTGGTCATTCCATCAAAAATTAGGGGTGTATATACATATATATATATATATATATATACACACACATACATATTGTTACATACACATTTTCCAACAGCTAAAAAACTAAGCAAATTAACCACTTTGAACTATATCACACCTCATCTCCTCACACTAACCTGCAACCTTGGCCCTGGTTCTGTTCAGGTACCATGCCAAACTACAAACCTAAACAATGACCAACCCAACCGACCCCTATACCTCCCTACCAACCAAGTCTATTTTCAGTCACCTTCAAATCATTCGATCTGTACAGGTGTAAAGTGATTCAATATTTAACAGTTTAATTTCCTCTATCCATCTGTAATTTCCATGAGGTTAAGTATCATTGTCTAATTGCTCCTGAGTATTCTTAAACTCCTGAAAAGACAACCAAAAACACTATCATTTTTTTAAAGTCAATGTACTAGGAACATAAGCTCGAGGCATCAGGTGAACCTGGAACATAATTTCCTTGAGTTTGTCCGGGTAGAACCAAATCAAGGCAGGCTAAAGATTAACGCACGTTTACTGATAAAATAAGGCTATGAAATTAACTGCCAAGCCATCATGAGAGTGATAACACTGTTTTAAAGTGTTGCCACTGTGCTGCAAAAAGTCATAATTAATCAACAAAGGAAAAATAATTTTGATAAAACTAAGTTGAGCTCTCCTAAAGCCAGCAATAAATGTGATTTTGCAAAATTTACTCATTATGTCTTTTCTACATGCAACTTATTTACATCTCCAAAACTATGTGACCATACATTCCTCTTTCTTGCTCAGGGTTATAATAAATAGAAGAAAAGTAGACTTTCTGTCAAAATTCTTTTCTTGCTGAAGGGTACAATTATATCCACATCATAGTTTCAATAAGGATAATATCACTAATTCTTTAATATCTTCAACCTACTTTCTTTTCATAATTCAACAAACATGGAAAATTAATGAAAGACACCAATTCTGAAATATACAGTTAATACAACACCTGTGAGAACTAGAACACAGTATTTCATATCAAGAATAGTGTTCCTCATAACCTTAAGTATTCCTCACAATTACACAAAACTTTAAAAAATATTTTTAAGATAAAGTGAATAATATAAATTACGTTTTCCTAAAAGACTTCTTAGCATCCCAAATGAACTACAGAAAAGAGAAGAACATTAAGCAAGAGGTTTCAAGTGGGAATGGTCTACGGCACCAACAGCCACAGTAACAGAGAAGGTGGGGCTCATTAATTGAACAGCTCCAAGAAAAAAAATGGAAAAGGTCAAGTTCTGAAATGAGTGCTGAAAGAGCCCATGTAGCTAATAAACACACGTCCCACATAGCCACCACCCAAATGGTACGATCTTAATTCTCCTAGCAATTAAATACCTTTTCCAAGGCTTGACTTATCTGTTTTTGGCATAATATCCACCAGCTACTCTAGTCTTGCCCTAATTTTTTCAATGCCATCTATCAAACTACCAACAAGGACTTCAGCACTTGAGCCATCATCATCTTCATGTGTGCCATCATCTTGCCACCATCCGTGTGGACAACACCCCACAGCCTAGAGTCCAAGTTCAGCTCTACTGACATTCCTTTCTACTCTACCTCATTAGCCCCTACCAACAGACAGTTGCTGAACCCTTCATTATTTCAAACTACTCCACCTCAACTGTGTTTTCCATTAGCTCACTCAACATGTCTCCCATCCAACAATGAAAGGGGCATTTCTATCTACCTGCTACAGCTACGGAACCTTATTTTATCTTCCAAAAATTATTCTGCCTGCTAGGTAGGACCTGATAGAAACATTTCACATACTACCTCAAACTCTATCCCACAAATGCTCCTCTGATATTACAATTCTCAGAGCTGCAATAGGACTAGAAGTAGGACTGTACAGAATGAGATATGGAATGACGAATTTTTTAAACATATTTATTTCTTTGAGTTACAGTCTGACTCATCACCTGGACTAGAGTGAAGTGGCATGATCACAGCTACCGCAGCCTCAACTTGCTGGGCTCAAGCCTTCCAAGTAAATGAGACTACAGGCACGCATCACCACACTCAGTTAATTTTTTTATTTTACTGTAGAAACAAGGTCTCACCATGTTGCCCAGATTGGTCTTGAACTCCTGGGCTCAGGCAATCTTCTCACCTCGGACTCCCAAAGTGCTGAGAATACAGGTGTGAGCCACCACATTCATCTGGAATGGTGTTTTCGATTTGGAAAATGAAGCTGAGAATATGAAGAGGTTAAGCCCTGAAAAGCCACAAGTGCATTCTGAGGGCCGAACTTATTTACCACAGGAAAACCTACAAACTGGAAGTTCTAGCTAATGCAGTAAAACAAGAAAAAGAAATAAAAGGTGAACAAATTGGGAAGGAAGAAATAAAACTGTCTTTGTTCATAAGTGACATGATGATCCATGTAGAAAATCTGAAAGAATAAATTTTTAAAACTCCTGGAACTATTAACAAATATAGCAAGATTTCAGGAACAAGGTTAATATACAAAAATCACCTCACTTTCCTATATACCAGCAATGAACAAATGGAACTTGAAACTGAAAACAACACCATTTACATTAGCAACCCCCAAAGTGAAGTACTTGGGTATAATGTAACAAACTGTGTACAAAATCTATTAGAAAAACTATAGTATTAGAAAAACTATAGAGCTCTGAAAAAAAGAAATCAGAGAAGAACTAAATAAACAAAGCTAGCCCATGTACATAAACAGAAGACTCAATATAGTCAAGATGTCAGTCTTTTCAACTTGATCTACACACTGGACACAATCCCAGTCAAAATTCCAGCAAGTTTAATTTTTCGGACCTCAATAAACTGATTCCAAAGGTTATATGAGAAGTAAAAGACCCCAAAAATCCAGTACAATATTGAAGGAGAAGAACAAAGTCAAGGTCTGACATTACCAGACACAAAACTTACTATAAAGCAACAGTAATCAAGACAGTAAGATATTGGCAAAACGAACAGACAAAAAAAATCAACTGAAAAGGTTGACCATGTTGGCTCACACTTAAAATCCCAGCCCTTTGGGAGGTCAAGGTGAGAATATTGTTTGGAAAAAGGAGTTTGAGTCCAGACTGGGCAACATGGTGAGACCTCACCTCCACCAAAAAAAAAAAAATCAAAAAATTAGCCAGGGGTGGTAGCAAGTGCCTGTAGGGTAAACTGAAGAATAGAGCCCAGAAATAGAACCATATAAATATAGTCAAGTGATCTATGATTTTAAAAAAAAAGCAAAGGTAATAAAATGAACAAAAGATAAATCTTCTCAACAAATGGTGCTGGAACAACTGGACATCCACTTACAAAAAAAAAAGAATTACGTAGCTGCAAACTTATGATTCATGCACGTTTCAGTATATGTTTTACATCTATGAAAGTTTGTTTCAAAACACTAAATAATGTGCTAATTAATTTTATAAAACATATACTTCATATTCTCAAATTTCTGAAAACCATACTAAATATATGGAAAAGAATCGACCATGCTAAAAACCAGATGTGTGAGATACGGAGCATTTTGAGAAGCTACCCGATGATATAACAGAAGAAAAACAAAGAAATGAAAGTTAAAAAGATAAAATACATAGAAAATTACATGCTAAAACAATTTTTAAGCCAGACACGGTAGCTCAAGCCTGTAATCCCAGCACTTTGGGAAGCAGAGGCGAGAGGACTGCCTGAGACCAGGGGTTTGAGATCAGCCTAGGCAACTTGGCGAGACTTTGTCTCTACAATAAATCAAAAAATTAGGCAGGCATTGTAGTGCATGCCTGTAGTTGCAGCTACTTGGAAGGCTGAGGCGGAAGGATCGCCTGAGCACAGTAGGTTGAGGCTATGGTGGCTATGGGCATGCCACTGCACTCCAGCCTGGGTGAAAGAGTGAGACTTCAACTCAAAATAAAAATTTTTTAATTGATAACAGTATATGATCAAGCAAAGATATATTATGAAAAAAGTTAAAAATATTTCCAAGAATATGACTAAGCAAAATTCAAAGTAAACAAAAGAAATTAATATTTCTAAGCAAATTATGCCTAAGTAACAGGAAAAAAATGTCAACTTATTTTGATAAAATTCAGAATGGATAAATAAGTGACAAATACTTATGTGCTGAAATTTTTGATATGTTAGAAAAAAGACAAAATTTAATAGCACTAAAAGAATTAATAATCTTCTTTTTATAAAATTAGACAAAAAAATTCACAGAATGTTTATAAAAAGTTAGGCCACATTTTTTTAAATCCCAAAAAAGTATTAGATTATATCAACTACATTCCCTTATCACCGAACAAAAAAGAATTTATAACTAAGAAAAACAAATAAACCGAAAACCAAGGGGGGAAAGTTGATAAACCAGAGTTTTTAAATCATTCTGTTAAGTGCTGTTCAGTAAAAGTATATGAAAATTGCAAGGCCGGGCACGGTGGCTCATGTCTGTAATCCTAGCACTTTGGGTGGCTGAGGTGAGAGGATTGCCTGAGCCCAGGGGTTTGAAACCAGCCTGGGCAACTTGGTGAGACCTCGTCTCTACAAATAAATCAAAAAATAAGCCAGACATGGTGGCACACACTTGTAGTTCCAGTTACGTGGAAGGATCACTTGAGCCCAGCAGGTCGAAGCCGCAGTGGCCATAAGCATACCACTGCACTCCAGCCTGAGAGACAGAGTGAGACTCTAACTCAAAAAAAAAAAAAAGAAAAGAAAAAGGAAATTGCAGTGATCCACTTCTGGGCACCATAAAGTTCCTCATGGCAAATAACTCCATCAAAAGAAATAACTAAAAAGTCCAGGAGTAGGGAGAACGGAAAGAGCCCCAAAGTGAGTTGAATGGATACAACCAGTTTTCCTCAGGGAACTTCCTAACTCTAAACATATGGCAAGACAGAAAATAGAGATTTTTCCCCTGAGCAAAGGCTGCTGCTGAGGGACAGAGTAACAAGCAGACATTGGGCTGGACTCGTGGGAAGAAAGAGACAAGTTTGGGAAGGGATTCAAACACAGAGTTGGGTTTCTCCTCAAAATGACAGCAGCATTCTAAAGTTACACAGCTATACAGAAAGCAAAATTTAAAAGATAGCATAATGCCCAAAACCAAAACAGTTTAAATTTGTAATGAAATGGATAATTTTATAAATAGTACATATTAACAAAATTGACTCATAAAAATGTCAAAACTTGTTAAATGCGTTTTCAAAGAATGTCCTCCTTAAAATGTTCTAAAGATTATTTTAGAACTGAGTTCATCAAACTTTCACAGAACAGTTCACTATAGTGTAAGTAAACTGTTTTCTATTATAGAAAAAGTGACAATCACTCAATTCATTTTACATAATAAAAACAAAAAATTACAAATTTATTATCTGTCTACTGTCAACTACAGAAAACCAATCTCTACCATACATTCAGCAGTTCCAGGAACTAGTAATACAGTAGCAAATCTTCTATCATATTATCTATTTTATCAGAATGTGTGCCTGTATCACATAAAAAAGTGAAAATGTATAGGATACCAAATGAAAACAGGTGATCAACCTTTTAATACATCAACATACATAATACAGTGATTCAGTTTTTGATAAAGGTGTCAATGCAACCCAGTGGGGAAAAGAACATATTTTCAACAAATAGTGCTAGATGGAATAACTAGCGGTGGCGAGGAACAACCTTAATTCCTACCCTCACACTAAAAACACAAAAATTAATTTGAGATGTACCAGACATAAAAGCTAAACCACAAAGGTGTCAGAAAAAATACACAGGAGAATATCTTTCTGTTCTAAGGTTAGGCAAACAGAGGTTTCTTAAACAGGACACAAAAAAAGCACCAGCCATAGAGAAAAATAACTGATCAATTAAACTTCAGAGCATTTAACAACTCTTGCTATCAAAAGCCGCTGTTAAGAAAATGAAACAGCAAGGTACAAAGTTGAAGAATATTTTAGGAAACATACCAAAAGACCAATACCCAAGACTTATAAAAAACTTCTCCAACAAAATATAGAGATAAGCCCAAAAAAAGAGGACTGAAAATAAGTAGAGGTCTATGGATTTACTTTGAAATGTATCCCCCAAAAATGGACTAATGGATGGAGACAGGAATAGAGAAATTAATTAACATGTGTTCAGCAGGTACAGCAAAATGTAAAATCTAGATGCTGGTATAGGAGTGTTCACAATAAAGTTCTTTCAATTTTTCTGTATGTTTAAATTTGTGCTTAACAAAATGTTGCTGAAAACAGAGATCACACTCACTAAGCAGGTGAGACTTAGCTGAGAACTACAAAGAGGCAGCCATAAAATCTAACAGCAGGTCCAACCAGAGCCCAGCATGAAATAAAGTATCACCTGTGGGAATACAAGAAATAAAAACATTGGTAATAAGTGAAAGAGAAAGTCATAGACCATAAGCAGCAAGGTAGGCAAGAACTAGATCACACAGGTCACTACACATCAAGATAAACAAGTGAGATTTCACGTCAAATGTAAAAAGAACACATGCCAGCAGCATGGACCCCAGGAAGCCCAAGCAAGGCCGCCAAACATGCAGGCAGAGGGAGCGAGAGACGGACCCCTGCCTTGGCCTCCAGGGTCTCCTGCAGCTGCATCCTGAACTTGGCGAAAGCAGGGGACGCCAGTGCCATCCATCATCCCGCCCAGACTGGGCGAGACGGCACACACGAGACCCGTGGGAGGCTGCTGAGGACCACCAAGCCGCACTGTACTGCCTGCAGACGAGCGCAGCTTCCTGCCACACAAGGACCCGGTGGCGCCGAAGGGGGCCCTGGACAGCATCTTCTGCAGACTGGCAAGCTGAGAGAGAAAGTGGCCAGCCCGCACCTGGAGGGATCCCTCCTGGAGGAAGAGTGTGAAGGCCCAGCCCAGGCGGCATCACACCCACCATCACACCTTGGAACACAGCACAGGCTGCCCCGTCACCCACAAGCCATCCGTCAGCCCTGGCTTTGAGGACCTGTGGCACATCCGGCCCAGCTCCCCTGCATCAGTGGCCACCGACAGACGAAAAAGGAGACTCTGGGTGAGCAGCCCTGCCGGTGCCTTGAGCGGGCTCAAGCCAGCAGCAGCCCTCCCCAGGAGTCTGAGGTGGCAGGGAGAAACCCCATCACACGAGCATCAGCTCTGTCATCCGGGGTTCCTAAGGGGACCAGGCTTTCTCCTGCAGGGTGTGGAATTCTTGAGTGTCTTTAATTCCGGTTCCTTCCAAATCTCTCTCCTCTGTAGACCCCTCTGCCATGCCGGGGCACGCCCATCCCACCTGAAGTCCTGGCCTGGGTATGAAGGAACTTTTTCAGAGCCAGCCTGAGGTCTACTCGGAATCACACACCAAAGGCTTCCCAAGACCAGAGCCACCTGACTCCCACTCCCTGGGTAAGACCTCCTTGAGGCAGACAAGCACCGTCACATCTGAGTGCGACTCAGTTCACCGCTGCACCCACTAATTCTGGGCTCCCTGCCCCTTCTGCCCACAAGAGTATTGAACACTTTCTCTGATTAGCATCTGACGGAGCTTTCCAAGACAGGTGGAAGGTTCAAGAGGAAAGCTGGCCATTCATTCAGCCATGAGTCTGACAGGGCCTGTGTTCCTCTGAGCAGAGGTGTGGACCCTGAGCAGAGCAGGCCTCTCCCAGGGTCTCCATGGAGGAAGCCCAGTCACCTTGGGAAAGAGTTTAATGGACTATTTTTGTAGCCAATGTTTACAGATGCTGCTGCTGCTGCTGCTGCTGGGAAGTTATCAATAAAAAGACTCCATTACCAAAAAAAAAAAATCTATGATACAGGCACAAAAATTCTAAAAACCAGCAAATAAAGCTAAATGTAGTCACACATCATTTCACAGGAATGCGTTCACGAAAATGTGTTTCATTAAGAGATTCTATCATTGTGTGAACATAACAGAGTTAACTTACACAAACCTAGATGGTGTGTAGGGCACTACACACCTAGGCTGTAGGGCATGGTCTATTGCTCCTAGGCTACAAGCCTGTGCATCATATTCCTGCCCTGAATAAAATACAGTAAAAACCAAAAATTGGGATACCTGTATAAGGTGATTCATTATAATCATGTGACTGCTGTCATCTATGCGTTCCATGTTGATCGGAACATCATTATTTGGTGCATGACTGTACGTGAAAGCTGTGTTATCCAAAATGACTGTTCTACGTGGTTATGTAAGTTTAAACTGAAAAGCTAGTTGCTCAGTTGCACTAGCCATAATTCAAATTCTACTCAACAGACATATGTGGCTACTAGGCACTGTAGCAGACAGCATAGATTACAAATTTCCATCTCACAGAAAGTTCAGCTACATACGTATGCTTTGGGAAAAAAAGTAAATATCATGAACAGAATGCCAACAAAAGAAACCATACAAGAAATCGAATATGTTTTCTTAAAAAAAAGGAAAAAGGAAAGGCAAAGAATAATCTAAGGTCGGGCGCGGTGGCTCACGTCTATAATCCCAGCACTTTGGGAGGCTGAGGTGAGAGGATTGCCTGAGCCCACAGGTTCAAGACCAGCCTGAGCAACTTGGCAAGACTTCATCTCTACAATAAATCAAAAAATTAGCCAGGCCTGGTGGCATGTACCTGTAGTCCAAGCTACTTGGAAGGCTAGGGCAGAGGAATCACCTGAGCCCAGCAGCTTGAGGCTGTGGTGGCTGTGCGTGTGCCACTGCACTCCAACCTGGGGAACAGAGTGAGACTCCAACTCAAAAACCAAAGAATAAACTAAGAAAAACTATTTGCAAAATGCCAAAATTCTTAACAAATGAAAATGCTTAAAGAAACTATTGGTTGGCAGCAGACACCAGACCTTCTTGCTGTTGTACTGCCCGTTGTGCTCTTCACAATGTATCTTTCTTTTAATAAATCTACCTTTCTTAATTTGTAAAAGATGAAAAAAAAGTTGCTGGTTATCACAGAGAATACAGTGAAAGACGCATTCAGAGCTGAGGCTACAAAGTGATCGTCGTTACAGTGTCTCATCCCCCTTGCTATCTACTGGCGAGGAGAAAGCTACAGATCCCAACCACACTGAAGAGGAGGCGATCACACAACGGTCACTGGGGGTCACCTGAGAATTCTGCCCACCACATGAGTAGAGGCGGATGGTGGCACAAACTTTCAAGTATGCCTGGCAGCATAGATTAGAACCTAAAATGCAATTTTTAGAAAGTATCCTAAAGAAATACTCATCCGTGTTCACTATGTTATATAGAGAACTATTCATAAACACATTAGTAACAAAAAATTCAGAGGCAACCCACATGTCCAATAAAGGAATAATAGCTTACAAATCATTTTTAAATACAAACAGCCTATTTTCCAATTCTGAGTGTATATATGTTTGACACATACACCTTTTAAAAGTGTTTCTTTATTTGAATACACACAAATCTTACCTCTGTTTTGTGGTTGCAACCACACTTTGTTATACCATGGTAATGGTGTTTCTTCCATTGCAAAGCATGGTGTGTTCTACTGATCATATATTGCAATAGTTCACTATTGCTCTCTACCCGTCACTGGCTATAAAGAATTGATCTGATTACGAACATTGTTTTTATTTTCTTTTATGTATTCACCTTTTTTTTTTTTTTTTAAAGTACAAGTCTCACTCTGTTGCCCAAGCTGTTGTGCAGTGGCATGATCATGGCTCACTGCAGCTGGACCTCCCGGTCTTGGTGATCCTTCCACCTCAGCCTCCCAAGTAGCTGGGACTACAGGCACTCACTACCACACCTGGCTAATTTTTTTTTTTTTTGAAGAGAGGAGGTTTTGCTATGTTGTCTAGGCTGACCATTGACCATTTTAAATGCTTCCTTTGCACATGTTACCTATAGCTACCATATTCCATGTGTTCATATAAACATTGTTTATATTTCCCACTATTCACTGAACCTGTATTCAACTAAGGCAAGACTGATGGCACAGTGATAAAAAACAAACACATCAATGCTGATCTCAGTCTAATCTACTCAAATGCCTGGTTTATCTAAATCAATTTCACAAGTAAGCATTGAGAAAATATAGGGTTCCTCTCTCTGTTAGGAAATAAACCCTTCTCTATTTCACAGCCCACATGTTGACATCTCTGAAAATAGTATGTATCTAACAATCAGTGACAAATCACAGTTTAACTGGAAGAGGGATCTCTTATTCGGTGGCATATAAAATAAGGGCATGCTCTTGCAGCTAATGACATCATATTTGGTAAACAAGACACAGAAACCTGGCTTGTGAAAAACTTATCCTACAGCTTCCTTGAACTTCATTACAGTTGCCGAATGAACTGTGCACTAGAATCACATCTGGGATTTACAGTTTGTTTTCTTGCATTTGTCTTCAGAATCTTGAACCTTAGAGAGGTTGCTAGAGTTGAACCTATGAGTCTAAGGGCTTCACTGAAGTGATTTACAAAGGCATTTTCATAAGTAACTATAAAACCACATCCAATTAATTACATAACAGAATTACGCCACGTATCGGTGGTAGTGAATCTGTGACTCTACAATCAAATTAAGTTCTTCAATGCTTCACGTGCACCAACACAGAATGAAGATTCTATGACTAAGCATTCTACAATATATTAGAAAATAGGCCATGCTTTTGTTAAGCCCTGGCCCAGACATGTGGCTCTTTGAGCTCTGGCTGGGCCATGTTGTCCTAAGCTTTGGTCCCTCTCCTACCTCGGGGAGGTGAATCTCCTCTCTCTCCTTCTCCAATTTACATTCTAAATAAACTACATTTTCCAATCTAAATAAATAAATAAGGCCAGCCACGGTAGCTCATGTCTGTAATCCCAGCAATTTGAGAGGACAAGACAAGAAGACTACTTGAGCCTACAAGTTGGAGACCAGCCTGGGCAACATAGCGAGTCCCTGTCTCTTAAGAAACTTAAAATACAAATAAAAATACTGCAAGAAGTAGAAAAACACATAAAATTGAGGGCCACGAATAAATTTTCCTAGATTTTTTATAAATTATTTTAAAATGTTACTGCAATCCTTCAGTGACAATACACAAGTTTTCTATATTCTACTTTTGGCAAGACTGGCTAGATGTGTGTTTGATACCAAAAAATAAAACCTAGATAAAAAACATATGTCCCTGATTTTTCTTATCCACTTCAGAAGTTCACAACTCTCAACTATGTTTGAAAGTCTATTCTCATTTATATATCACCTTTTCAGTTGGGGGAGGGGGGAGCCAATATGCTACAGATTTAAGAAAGTCTAAAGTTCTTCCAGCAATATGAGGGCAGTGTATATTTTGTTTAATTTAAAAAATTAAGATTTACTATAAAAATTACTTTTAAACTAATATGCTGGAATTAAATACCTCCATGATTTCAACAATGACCTATAGAAGGTTCACCTAATTTCTGTGCAACTGTAAATAGCAGAAGCCATCATTTAACTATATAGTATTTTACCTTAAACTTCTAGTAAACCCACTAGGTCAGCCATGAACACAAAAGTATTAGCTCATATTGTTGAGAGCTACACTTTTTTTTTCTTTTTGAGTAGGAGTCTCACTCTGTTGCCCAGGCTGGAGTGCAGTCTCACGCACACTCACAGTCACCACAGCCTCGACCTGCTGGGCTCAGGTGATCCTTCTGCCTCAGCCTTCCAAGTAGCTGGAACCACCGGCGCTTACCACCATGCCAGGCTAATTTTTTGATTTATTGGAGAGTCGGGGGTCTCACCAAGTTGCCCAGGCTGGACTTGAAACCCTAGACTCAGGCAATCTTCTTGCCTCCACTTCCCAAAGTGCTGGGATTGCAGGCGTGAGCCACCACACCTGGCCAAGAGTTACACACTTTTCCCCAAAAAAAAAAAAAGGAGGCCAGGCATGTGGCTCATGCCTGGAATCCCAGCATTTTGGGAGGCCAAGGTGAAAAGACTGTCTGAGCCCAGAAGCCTGAACAACATGGCAAGTCCTCATCTCTACAATAAATCAAAAAATTAGCCTGGCATGGTGGCACATGCCTGCAGTCCCAGCCACTAGGAAGGCTGAGATGAAAGGATCACCAGAGCCCAGCAGGTCGAGGCTGTGGCGGCTGTGATGGTCCCACTGCACTCCAGCCTGGTGACAGAGGGAGACTCTGGCTCAGAAAAAAAAGTGTTCATCTGAATTTAAACATAGCCATATTACATATGTCAATCCTAAGCCTCTCTTTATCTGCAACAAACCCACAACCCCAGATGTTCAGAACAATCAATTGATTAGATTTAGACAGTGACTGCCTCTTAATCATTCTGGAGGCCAATAATCATTCTTTATCCTCTACATCTATAAACAGGTATCTCTTGAATGCAAACTGGAAAAAAAAAGTAAGCTATCATACTTAGCAAACAAATACCAATCTCTCCATGCTACAATTATAGATCTGTCATTAAAACATTTAAAATATAAATGGCCCAAGATAAGACGATTTCTTCATTTTTCAGTAGACAAGATTTACTATTCTAAATGCAACTTTCTGGGACAAGAGCTCTTTGGGCCCACCATACAAAAGCAATTAAGAACTGCCTTGAGTGTGCATTACTATGATTTTCTTAAATTTTCCTATGAAATGGTAAATGAGTGAGGCTGACAGGATCCATCAGGTCATATTTAACAAAAATAATGAATGACATGTTACTAGACTAGATAATGTAAAACTGAATACTACATATATGATAATACAGTTATCTTCATTTTATCTTGCATCTATCTTCAGGTCAAAATGCTGCCTCATCAGTATATCTGTAATTACATTAAAAATTAAGCATAATCACTGAAAATCTCTATATGTGAACAATAGATCTTCAAATTTAAGTCAAGTTTTTTTCTTCTCTTCAACCACAGTTGCAATAACAAACTCTCTAAGGTTCTTTTTCTTTTGCCATAATACAAGTAACATAACAAAAAGTCACAGAACATTGGTTTATAAAAATAACAAACCGTATGGTTTTCAATATGAAAACCATGCAGAAATACAGAAAGATAAGCAGAATATAAAAATAACAAACCGCCGGGCTCGGTGGCTCAGCCTGTAATCCCGCGCCTTTGGGAGGCTGAGGTGAGTGGATTGCCTGAGCCCACGGGTTCGAGACCTGCCTGGGCAGCGAGACCTCATCTCTACAATAAATAAAAAAATCAGCCGGGCATGGTAGTGCATGCCTGTCATTCTGGCTACTTGGAAGGCTGAGGCGGAAGGATCACCAGAGCCCAGCAGGTCGAGGCTGCGGTGGCGGGAGCGGCCACTGCACTCCAGTCTGGGCGACAGAGTGAGACTCCAACTCAAAAAAAAAAAAATAACAAACCATGGTTTTCTGTATGAAAACCATACAGAATGCTGGACTTTTAAAAACTATAAATTTGGCAAGGTCACCAAGTCTACCCAGAAAGCTCAGAAGGCTAAATGAATATTATCCCCAATACCTGCCACCCCAGTCTTAATCAGTGGTGGAAGAACAGTCTCAGAACTGTTTGTTTCAATTGGCCATTTGAGTTTAATAGTAAAAGACTGGTTAATGATAACAATGCATTGGAAAACTTTCAGAAGGAAAGGAGAATGTTTTGTGGACCATTTGGGGTTTTTTGTTTTTTTTTTTTTTTTTTTTTGCGTGTGGCAGTTTTAAGTTATTAGTTTTTGAAATCAATACTTTTTAATGGAAACAACTTGACCAAAAATCTGTCACAGATTTTTGAGACCCATTATAACCAACTTTAATGAGGAAAAAAAAAAACAAAACTATAAATTTTCTGGGCTTGGTGGCTCAGCCTATATAATCCCGCGCCTTTGGGAGGGTGAGGTGAGTGGACTCCAGTCTGTGGGACAGTGAGACTCCAACCTCCCAAAAATATATAAATAAATAAATAAAATAAAATAAAAACTATAAATTTATATTTAGTGATAAAATAAGAAAAGCAAGGTAGTACTCAGAAAATAAATCAAAATACCAGTAAAATACACATATTAACATAAAACTTCAATTCTTATAAAATAAAGTATGCAAATAATAGATAAATATTTATAAAATTTTAAAATTAAATGTAGTAGAAGAATAGCTTTTGCATTTGTGTTTAATTCTCTCAATAGTTATTAGAAAGTAGACTTTAGCCGGGCTCGGTGACTCAGCCTGTAATCCCGCGCCTTTGGCAGGCTGAGGTGAGTGGATTGCCTGAGCCTGCGGGTTCGAGACCCGCCTGGGCAGCAAGACCTCATCTCTACAATAAATCAAAAAATCAGCCAGGCGGGTAGCGCATGCCTGTAATTCAGGCTACTCAGAAGGCTGAGGAGGAAGGATCGCCAGAGCCCACCAGGTCAAGGCTGCGGTGGCCGGGAGCGGCCACTGCCCTCCAGTCTGGGTGACAGAGTGAGACTCCAACTCAAAAAAAAAAAAAAAGAAAGAAAGTAGACTTTAACATGTACTACTCTTTAATCCTACATAGCAAACATTTTACTTTTGAAACATCAATAAACAAATTATTGTAAAAATATTTTCCACAAATTTTTCTAGTCTAACTGGACAAGAGAAAGTAAAATGACTTCAAGCAGAGAAAAGTTTTACTACTAGGAACTTCAAAGGAGATGACGTGGTGTCTTCTTCTTCTTCTTCTTCTTCTTCTTCTTCTTCTCTTTAATTTGAGCTAGTGGGATGGGGAAAGGGGACATAGGCTTGCTTACTTGCTTTAAGCAAGCATAATCTCCTAAAGCCATTCAAGAGTGATTCCTTGCATGTTCTTTCACTTGATCTTAACTCTACACAAATGACTCTCCAAGGAAAGTACAGAGTTCTGTGAGACAGGCAAGCAGGAAATTTTTAAAAAGACAACCTGCTATTTCAACAGAAATGAAACTTTACAAGTAGGAAATAATCCAAGATTAGGCTTACTCACATTAAAGTAAAAATGGAAGTTTATAAAAACAGAGAATGAATTCTTATTTTTGCCAATTGAGAAGAAAAAGAAATAGATAATTAAACAAGAATATATTAGTCGATTTTATCACTTTATAAATGGCTACAATTTTATCCATTTACATACACAGTTACTATGCCCTGAAAATAAGAAAAGGGAAAATAATTATAACATGTAAAAAGTAGCTTCTCAGACTAAGCAAGTAATAACAGAGCTTTCCAGCTTAAAAAATCTTCTGGGCCAGGTTCAATGGCTCAGCCTGTAACCCCAGCACTTTGGGAGGCCAAGGCGAATGGACTGCCTGAGCCCATGGTTTCAAGACCAGCTTGGGAAACTTGGCAAGACCTTGTCTCTACAATAAATCAAAAATTAGCCAGGCATGGCAGCATGCATCTGTAGTTCCAGTTACTTGGAAGACTGAGGCAGAAGGATAGCCAGAGCCCAGCAGGTCGATGCCCCACTGCACTGCAGCCTGGAGGATGGAATGAGACATAAATATATATATTTTTTCTGTCTAGCAACTCTGATACAAACTTTACAAAACACCTACTAAAACACTTATGAGAAACACAGGATGAAAACATTAAACCTCACACTATCACAAAAAGTCAATATGCTAACCAGAATTTCACCGCAGATCGATCTGTACTGAAAAGCATCTTCTAGGTGGCTTTCAAAGTCAACCTATGGACCCGTGGGGGTCCCTCAGTCCTTTTCAGGCGATCTATGAGGTTCAAACTATTTTCATACCTCTACTACTAAACAATTTGCTCTTTTCACTCTCAGTCTCTTCTGAGTGTACAGTGAAACCTTTAAGAGGCTACATAACGTGTGATAACATAACAGACTGAATGAAAAAGAACATGAGACTCCAGCTTCTTTAAATGAGACATTTTTAACTGGCAAAATAAAATCATGCCACTCTTTGTACTAAGGTGGTTTTTGCTTTGAAATATATAATTTTTCTCACAAAAATGTTATTCCTTTTATACAGTAGGTTTATTATTATTCTTATATTAATACATACTTTAAATTTTAATTTCTATTAAAATATGGCAAATATCACAAGATATAAGCCACATAAACAAAAGCTCTTTGAGGTGCTCCATAAATGTTGTGAGTTCTGAGACCAAAAAGTCGGAACTGCTGGTCTAAGCGGTACATAAGCCCTTTACAGAACTTCACCATTTCCTTTCCTGACACAAACAGCGAGTCCAAGAAAATAACTCGGAAGGACAAATATGTTTATTACTTTTGTGGTCACTCATAATAGAAATGCAATAATTGAAAAAAGGTAGAGGGAGTCAAGAAAACAGTGTATGCTGAAAACTACAATTTTCATATGTCCCATATGTACCAATGATCATGCAACAGAGAAGAATATTCCATCTCGCCCCAGCACAATCCCAGGTAGTCAACCACCAAAGACTGTGAACCAGCATTCCAGCTGAAACTTAAAGAGGGTGCAAACATGAATGATTTACATGCTTGTCAACTAACAAGCAGTAGGACTGGGTGAATCTTTCATCATTTAAGGAAGAAGAAATAATATAATCATGAAAACATACAGAAAAAGTAGAAATTTAAAAGTTATTTTAAAATTCCATTAAAAGGGAATAAATTGTTAGAAAATTTCTGTATCCTCAATGAGATGCCAGAGAACAAAACAGCTTAGGGGAAAATAAAATCTGGTAATAAGAACATAATTAAGTGAGAAAAAAATAACAGAATGAGATTAAAAAGAAGGTAGATAAAGCAAAAAGTAAATATTGCAAAGAAGAAGAAAATTTCATAGAGAAAAAATGACACTGAGAAAAATGAAATCTTTCATTTGATGCCCTCGCAACATTTCCCAGAGTGTTAATCAAGATTCAAGATGATAATTTTAAATACATCCAAAGGAACTAGAACACTTAGAAAGAATGCAGAAAAAAAGTTCCACAACATCTTTCTTAAAAGTGTATTTAGAACAAAGAACAGAGTACCATATGATCTCACTCATAAGCGGACCCTGAACAAAAACCATAATACTTTAAGAAAAGGATTGGCAGTAGCGGGATACTACTGGGGCAGAGGTGGCAGGGGGATACAACATCAACAAGGGTACCTGATCTCAAACCAGGCAAGGTGGGGACCAAAGTGAGGCCTAAACCTTACCTGTATGATGACCACTTGTATACCTAATCCTGAATTGTACTCCACATCATTAAAATAAAAAATAAATTTAAAAAAAAGAATTGAAAGATTATGGTATGAATGGATACATGTAGATACTTAGCTAGATGTGTCTATCTTTCCAGAAATTTTTATCTACAAGGAACCCTAGCAGAAGCTACTCTTCTATAAGCTTGATTTCTTTCTAACACTGAAAAACACAGAAGCTGGTAAAGGATTTTTATAAAAGTTGTACCCCAAAAATGTATCATGCGCACACCTTTTGACTAAGCAATTCTACTTCCATACTTGCCTTATAAACATAATTGTTATATGCAATGACATATATACATGGATGTTTACTGCAGTATCATTTGAAATATAAAAACCTGTAAACAAGAAGAACAGTGTTTTTTTTGAGTTGGAGTCTCACACTGTCGCCCAGACTAGAGTGCAGTGGTATGCTCACGGCCACTGCAGTCTCGAACTGCTGGGCTCAGGCGATTCTTCTGCCTCAGTCTTCCAAGTAACTGGAACTACAGGCGCATGCCCAGCTTATTTTTTGATTTATTGTAGAGACAAGGCTTACCAAGTTGCCCAGGCTGGTCTCGAAACCCTGAGCTCAGCAATCCTCTCACCTCAGTCTCCCAAAATGCTGGGATTACAGACTTGAGCCACCACACCCGGCCAGTAAGGGCATTCTTAAACAAATGTTACATTTGTGGCCCTGGAATACAGAACACATATTTGTATTATGCATACACCGTGAAATAGTGTTCAGCCATAAAAAAGGAAAAACAATTGTTTTCAAGTGTATTTAGTGAGTACTATGGACAAAGATGGCATGTACTTCACCTCATCTAATCAGAAACCAATAAAACGATAGGAATTTTATAAAAATATAATAAAAAGCAACTGGAGAAGGACCATCAGAAGAGAAAGTTTTCAACACATTTATGAAGTGTAAAATAAAGACAGAAACCTTCTGACAGACAAAACAGAGCACCCCAAGAACAGTGGGGAGAATTTCACTAAGAGGGAAGAGCTGCCTGGCCATCAGTGAAGCGGCCGCTGAGGAGCAGTCCCAACCTGCCAGGACATCAGGCAAGAACAAGGAGGATAGGATCAAGCACTGTATTTGGAGGCATCTGCCATGTTTGTTCCAGAACTCAAAAACTCGTGTTCCTATGACTAGTTTGGTATATTTCTACCTTCAATACTGGCGAATGCCTTCAATTTCCTTCATCTACCAACAGCAAAATAAATTCGAATGACACACAGGCCCATGCCCCATGGGGAAACGCGAATGGCGATTCTGTCTACATTTCATTAGTCAAAAATAAGCTGCATGATATACCAGACCCGAATGTCAGGTGGAACAAACACTGCGAATCTGCCCAGTGCTTTCATCAAACTCAGGCTTCCAAATCACTGCGGCAGAAACATGGATGCAGCTTTCCCCTCCTCCTTCGGAAGTCACTCGGAAGGAACAGGGAAGTTTCACGCAGACAATGTAACCTCCGTTTTCAGCCAAACTCAGAGGCAAATACAACCCACTGACTCTAAAATACCACCACAGGCCACAAAAAGCAGTTTGAATCCTAGAGAAACCTCAGGAAAGAAAAGGAGAAAGGGAGGCTTGGGGTGTGGAAGAACCAGAAGCACACCTCCGAAACTGTACACAAAAGTAGATACTCTGAAAGTGCAAGAGCTAATTTCAACATCTGAAACACTGAGCGCAAAAATCAGGGAGAAAAGAGGTGGGGACTGTAGCGCCCCAGCTCTCTAACCAGCTCAGAACAACAGAATCACACAAGAAAGACACGCGGCCTGAACCCGTCTAAGCCCACAGCAGAAGCGAACACCGGGACAGCACGCGTGATCTGAAACATCATTCCCAACTCCCTCTGCCCAACACGAAAACGCCCAATGAAAGAGGGGAGAAACGCAATACTAACAGGCAATACAGGCTGAATGAAAGTTGCTGTCACAGGAGACTGTGACAGTACTGTCATTACCACGGTACCAAGAATTTTCTCAAAGTAATCAAAAAAGTTATTTTCACCAAGTAATAAAACTCTCACTGTTTAAAGAACAATAAAGCAGAAATGAAAAGGCTCAAGAATAAAGATGGTAAAAACAAGTAAATAAAAAATAACATAAAATACCAGAGAAGAGTTCAAGGGGAAGAAGTCATCTTCACAAAAACGAAGACACAACAGAAACAATATAAAACTTTGGCTAAACAATAATAAAGAAAAGGAAACAAGATAAAATGCAACTAAGGAAAATGCAACTTAAAAAAAGAGTTTACAGGGATTTGAGAATCAGCCTTAGCTTTAAAGAAGTGTTCCTGAAACAGGGTCCCTGGACCAGCAGTAGCAGTTTCACGTGGGAACTAACAGATATTGCAAGTTCTTAGGCCACACAAACTACTGAAATCACAAAATCTGAGGGTCAAAACCAGTCATCTTAACAAGTCCTCTAGATAATTCTAATACAAACTAAACAGTGACAGCTACCACTTAAGAAGATGGAAAAAGAAACACAGTAAGCATAGTCAGAATGTCTGAACAGAGAAATGAAACAATAAAATATCACAAATACTTAAAAGATTCAAGTCTACGTGTTAGAGGGCATAATAAGTGCCAGAGAGAATCGACCTGGCACAGTTAACCCCAAAACATCTACTTAATTACTAAACTTTAAAGACGAAGAAATAATCTTTTGAGTAAAGAGAGGGAAAAAAAGCTGAGTTAATTAAAATGAGGGGAATCAGATGTAACTTACGGCTTCACAGCAACACCAAATGCTAGAAGACAATGGAACAATATTACAGGTTCACTGTTAGCCAAGAATTTTATGACATCCAAACAACTCTCTAAAAATAAAGGTTACAACAAACCTTTTTGAACATGTAAGAACTCAGGGACCACTCTTCTCCTGAAGTATTCCTAAGAGACAAACTTCAGCCAAGCAAAAAATGACTTCGGAAATTACGGCAAAAGAATCGATTACAAAGCGTTTAAGACCAACTGACTATAAACACTAAAACAAGTATGGGATGAGGATGAACAAACAGAAGATACTGCCCGGTCGGGAAGCTGTCGACCGAGCCCGTCGGACTTCGTGAGTGCTGGTGTGAGGGAGGGGGGGACTGGGGGTGTGGAGATGTCTGTGTACGTGCTGGTGAGCGAGTGGGCGTGGGCGTGGGCGTGGCTGACTGAGTGGGGGCCAGGGCTCTCCTGGTGCCACCGCGGCTGGGCCTGGACCCTAGCAATTCCTGGGACACCGAGCGCCTTTTCCCTTTTTTTTTTTTTTTTTTTTTATCCACAAAGCCCTTCCTGGGAAGAAAATGCTGGGAGAGACTGTCTAAGTGGGGGCTCGTGAGCAAGTGGCCAGGCCCCTGGTGCAACAGCTGGTGCTGCAGTTTCTCTGCTTGGTCCCTGGTTCTTTCCCAGGTTGCAGAAGCCGAGCGCCATTCTTTGTCCTAAACGGACAACAATTTTCCTGTGAAAAAGCCGCAGGAAGAGACCACTGCCCCAGGCTCTGCCCCACCATCGCAGCAGGAGAGACTGTGGCACCAGGCCTTGCCTCACCGCTTCAGCGCCTGGCAGGGCACTGGCAGCAGGGGCTGCAGAGGGAGTCCAGAGACAAAGTCCCACGGAAGAGGACAAGGGAAGCACCCCACCCCCATCTTGAAAGGGGGGCAGGAAAGTGCTCACCACGGAACAACAGACCCGACCTCTGTGACTGGAGGATCAACTACTCAGGGATTGATCACGATCCAGAGGGAATATCCAGAAAGCACAAACTACGGAGGGACCTGACAAGTGCTGAGTTTCAGAAACTGCATCCCCTACCCTGATCCAGCCACAGGACAAAGGGTGCGGACGGAAAAGGCGAAGGACTCCAAAGAGATCAGCGGTGAGCCCGGGCTGACCCAAACCCTCTCCTCCCAAGCATTCCTCTGAACGTCAGACACATAGCTGGGCCACAACTGAGAGGGACAAACCCAGGCAGAGCCATCAGAGAACTCCATTCCAGGATAGGCCCGGCTGGGGAACCCCCCCGCAAGTGCACACCTGGGGAAGAGACAGTCACGCACCTCACCACTGCAGGAGATCTCCTGACCATCCCAGAGTGGAAGGGGAGGACTGCAGTCCCAGCGACCTCCACTGCCCCTCCTCCTTCCCTGCTCCAGACAGAGTGAGAGAGGTGGCTCTGCAGGAGAGACCCGATTAGAGGAACAATTACAGAGCCTGCCACAAGAGGCAGGATTTTTTTTTAATTTTAAAAAAAATTTTTTTTAATTTTTTGACTGTTTGTTAGTTCATCTATTTGTTAAATATTTTTCTTCTGTGCATGAATGTGTATGTGAGGGCTTGATCTGCATCCTCTCCCAATTTTTTTTCTTTTCTTTTTCTGTATCTCTCTTATTTGTTGTTTTCCGTTTATGTGTGTATGTGACTGCCTAAGTGTTCATCTTTCAATTTTGTTGTTGTTGTTGGTTTGTTTTTGCTCTTTTGTTTTTCTGGGTTCTTTTATTTTCATTTTTTATAGTTTAAGGTATGTATCAATATTTGTGTGAGGGTTCGATCTGAACTCCTTTTTTTAGTTCTGGTCTTTCTGTTTTTCTTCTCTATTTACTTTGTGCTAGGCATGTGTGTGTATGTTTAGTTTTCTTGGGTTTTTTTGTTGTTGTTTGTTTTGTTTCTCCTTGTTATTCCAGTTTGTTTGGGGGTATGTGTGTCTGTGTGTGTGTGTGTGTGTGTGTGTGTGTGTGTGTGTGTGTGTTCAACTGTTTTTTGCATTGCTTTCTGCTTTGCATCATCATATAGAGTGGTGGTGGGAAGTGGGTCTCAGGGAACACATACCACAATCAGTGAACATTGTAATCTGCAAGTAGTTTCTGAATCCTAGCGACCAATCCCCTACTTTATTCAAATTTCAAAAACTACAAGAGACAGAAGAGCTTCCCATCCACCATTCCATTTCAAAATAGAACAAATTCAGAGCCCAGATCAGGGAAGAATAGAAAACTGAGCAAACATCAGAAGGGAAAGCCTCTCCCACTGACACTGAATAACAGAACTAAAGAGAAAAAAAGAGATCTGTCACAAATGAGGAAAACCCAAAGGAAGACCTCAGGCAATTTCAAGTGTACCAAAGACAAAACTCCTGAAAACTCAGACCCTGGTACCCAAATAATGAAAGCCACCAATGACTGGCCTCAGAATACGACAGGGATTAGGGAATGGATGGAAAGAGTGAATAAGACTCAAAAACAAGATGCAACACTGAAAGACCTTGTGACCGAGATTTTGGCAATAAAAATCTTCATCCAGGAAATAAATAACAAGATGACAAGCATGGAAAGAAGAATTAATCTAGCTGAAGAAAGAATCTCAGAACTTGAAGACCAGAACATGGAATTAACTCAATCTATAAAAAACATAGAAAGAAGACTGAGAAAGAAAGAACACAGCCTACAAGAGATTGACAATTATATCAAGAGGACAAACCTACGCCTGATTGGTATCCCAGAAGAAGAAAGGGAAATGGAGAACAACCTGGAGCAAGTATTCCACAAGGTAATCCAAGAAAACTTTCCCCATCTCACCAGAGATGTGGCCAGCCAAGCACAAGAGATACAGAGGACCCCAAGACATCAAATGAGAAGAACGACCCCTAAACACAGAGTAATTAACCTACACAAAGTAGGCACAAATAAAAATCCTAAAGGCAGCAAGAGATAAAGTTCAGAATACCTACTGGGGAAAACCAATCAGAATACTAGTAGACCTATTGGCAGAAACACTACAATCAAGAAGGCAGTGGAGCCCTATATTCAAAGTCCTCAAGGATAAACAACTTAAACCAAGAATGTCCTATCCAGTCCAACTCAGCCTCATCAGTGACGGAGAATTAAAATCCTTCCAAGACACCCAATCCTTAAGAGATGATGCAGCTTACAGACCAGCTCTACAGGAGACACTTAAAAAGGTATTAAGCACAGAAGAAAGAAAGAAAAGAATGCCCACACACTTTCCAAGAAAACAGCAGAACATAGACTCAACAGAGAGCACAGCGCAACAAGAAACTTGAAAACACACACCTATATCAACCCCAAAGCCAAAACAAAACAAGCAAACAACAACAAAAAAACTTTATAAAAAGCTAATGACAGGGATAAACAATCACATTTCAATAATCAGCCTGAATGTGAATGGACTAAATTCACCACTAAAAAGACACAATGGCAAACTGGATAAGAAACCATGACCCAATTATTTGCTGCATCAAGAAGACTCATCTCACTACAAGGGATGCACATAGACTCGAAGTTAAAGGATGGAAAATGAGTTTCCAGGCAAATAGATCACAAAAGAAGGCAGGAGTTGTAATCTTAATATCAGACAAAACAACCTTTAAGCTATCAAAAATTTAAAAGATGCAAACAGACACTACATAATAAAAGGTTCAATCCAACAACAAGAAATATCCATCCTAAACATATATACACGCAACACAGAAGCACACCAGCATTTATAAAGCAATTACTAAGTAAACTAAAAAAGATATTGATACTAATACTATTACAACAGGGGACTTCAACTCCACTAACAGCCCTAGATAGATCATTGAGGCAAAAAAAATCAACAAGGAAATCCAGAATCTAAACTTGACACTCAACGAAATGGTTGAAATCTTGCCATGCACATTCTCAAACCACAGTAGAATAAAAATAAGTATCAACACCAACAGCATTTCCCCAAAGCCCATAAAGACGTGGACACTAAACAGCATGATGCTAAAGAACTACTGGGTCAACAATGAAATCAAAGCAGAAATCAAAAGATTCCTAGAAACAAATGAAAATGAAGAAACAACTTACCAAAACATCTGGGATGCCATGAAATCAGTTCTAAGAGGGGAATTTATATCTCTAAAAGCACACATCAAGAAAACAGAAAGATCACAAGTGAAGACCCTAACAAATCACCTAAGGGAGTTACAAAGAGAAGACCACCAAAACCCCAACTTTAGGAGAAGAATCCAAATTATCAAAATAAGAGCCCAAATACAAGACACAGAAGACAAAAATATCATAGAAAACATCAACAAAACAAAAAGCTGGTTCTTTTAAAGAATTAACCAGATTGATGGACCCCTAGCCAGAATGACCAAGAAAAAGCCCAAACATAATCAGAAATAGAAAAGACTAAATCACAACTGACCGTGAAGAAATACAAAAGATTATCAGAGATTACTATGTATACCTATATGGAAACAAACTTGATAACCTGAATGAAATGGAGGACTTTCTGACATCACACAACTACCCCAGGTTGAAATAAGAAGACACTGAGACACTAACTAGACCAATAAAAATGAAGGAAATTGACTCTGTCTTACAATAACTACCTACAAACAAAGGCCCTGGACCAGATGGCTTTTCAGTAGAATTCCACAAAACGTACAAGGAGAAGATGATACCAATCCTATTGAAAGTATTACAGGCAACGGAGAAAAATGGAATTCTCCCCAAACCATTTTATGAAGTTAACATTACACTGATACCCAAACAAGGTAAAGATTCAACAAAAAAGAGAACTACAGGTCAACATCCCTTATGAACATGGATGCAAAAATCCTCAACAAGATTCTACCAAATCAGATCCAAAAACACATCTCAAAAATCATCCACCATGACCAAGTAGGCTTCATCCCCAGGATGCAGGGCTGGTTCAACATTCACAAGACCATAAATGTCATTAAATACAACAACAGATGCAAAAGCAAGAACCACATGATTATCTCATTAGATGCAGAAAAGGCTTTGGATAAAACCCAGCATCCCTTCCTGATAAAAACCCTCAAACACCTAGGAACAGAAGGAACATACCTCAAAACAGTAACTGCCATCTACGATTAACCCACAGCTAACCTACTGCTAAATGGACTGAAACTGGAAATAATTCCCCTGAAAACTGGAACAAGTCAGGGCTGCCCACTCTCACCCCTCTTGTTCAACAGTGTGTTGGAAATCCTAGCTCGGGCAATTAGACAAGAGAAGGAAATCTGGGTTATGCAAATGGAAAAAGAGGAAGTCAAGTTATCCTTCTTTGCTGATGATATGATCCTACACCTTGAAAATCCAAGAGAATCTGTTAAAAACTGTTTGCACTGATAAAGGACTTTGGCAAAGTCTCAGGGTACAAAATAAATGTGCAAAAGACAGTTGCATTCCTATACACCAACAACAAGCAGGCAGAGACCCAAATTAAAAGCACAACCCAATTCACAACAGACACACAAAAAATGAAATGCCTCAGCATCTTCCTAACCAGAGAAGCGAAAGACCTTTATGAGAACAAAACACTGTTCAAAGAAATCCTAGAAGACATAAACAAATGCAAAAATATCCCATGCTCACGGATAGGAAGAATCAACATTGTTAAAATGTCCATCCTACCAAAGGCAATCTACAGATTCAACGCAATACCCATTAAGTTACCAACATCGTCCTTCTCAGACCTGGAAACGACAATACAGAAATTCATATGGAAACATAAACAACTATGAATAGCCAAAACAATCCTTAGCAAAAGAAACAAAGTAGGAGGGATCACACTTCCAAACTTCAAACTTTACTATAAGGCTACAGTAATCAAAACAGCCTGGTATTGGTACAAGAACAGGCATAGAGACCAATGGAACAGGATAGAGATTCTGGAAGCAAAGCCTCAATTTCTCAACTCATCTTTGACAAAGCCTCCAACAACAACCACTGGGGAAGAGGAGAACCTATTCAGTAAATGATACTGGGACAACTGGCTAATCACATGCAGAAGATTGAAACAGGACCACTACCTATCACCGTACGCAAAATTTAACTCTCAAAGGATCAAAGACCAAAGCATAAAACCTCAAAATACAACAATCTTACAAAATGCAGGAGACACCCTTATGGAGATTGGAACTAGCAACCAATTCCTATTCAGAACCCTAAATGCCCAGATCTTAAGAAATAAGATACACAAGTGGGACCTCATCAAACTAACAAGCTTCTGCAATGCAAAGAAACTATCAAGAGAGCGGGAAGACAGCCCACAGAATGGGAAAAAATATTTGCCAACTGTATATCTGACAAAGGTCTAACATCTAGGATCTATAAGGAACTCGAATGCGTCAAAAGTAAAAAAAAAACAATCAGCCCCACTAAAAAGAGGGCAAAAGACATGAATAGAAAGAAGATATACAGGCAGCCAACAGGCACATGGAAAAGTGCTCAGCCTCACTCATCATTAAAGAAATGGGAATCAGCCGGGTTCGGTGGCTCAGCCTGTAATCCCGCGCCTTTGGAAGGCTGAGGTGAGTGGATTCCCTGAGCCCGCGGGTTCGAGACCCGCCTGGGCAGGCGAGACCTCATCAATACAATAAATCAAAATAAAAATCAGCCGGGCGTGGTAGCGCATGCCTGTAATTCAGGCTACTCGGAAGGCTGAGGTGGAAGGATCGCCGGAGCCCAGCAGGTCGAGGCTGCGGTGGCCGGGAGCGGCCACTGCACTCCAGTCTGGGCAACAGAGTGAGACTCCAACTCAAAACAAACAAACAAACAAACAAATGGGAATCAAAACGACATTGAGAAACCACCCAACCCCAGTAAGAATGGCCATCATTAATAAAATAAACAACAATAGACGCTGGCAAGGATGCAGAGAAAAAGAAACAGTTCTACATTGCTGGTGGGAATGTAAACTAGTGCAATATCTCTGGAAGACAGTGTGGCGATTTCTGAAAAGATTAGAAATAGACTTTCCATATGACCCAGTAATTCCCCTATTAGGAATATACCTGGAGGAACTCAAAATCATTCTACAAAAAAGATACCTGCACACATATGTTTGTTGCAGCTCTAGTAACAATAGCAAAAGCATGGAACCAACTATGTTGCCCATCGAAGCTGGACTGGATTAAAAAAATGTGGTACATAAACACAATGGAATATTATGCAGCCATAAAGAAGGACAAGCGTGTGGACTTCGCAGCAACTTGAATGGATTTAGAGTCGACCATACTCAGTGATCTATCACAGAAACAAAGAACAGAGTACCATATGTTCTCACTCATAAGCAGACCTTGAGCAATTATAATACTACAAGAAAAGGACTAGCAGTAGTGGGACACTGTCGGGGGTGGGGGGGATTGGCAGTTGAGGGAAACTGCCAGGGGAGGGAGGGGCATACCTCATCAACAAGGGTACCTGCATAATCAACAATTGTATACCTAACCCTGAACTGTACCCCACATCTTTATAATTAAAATAATTAATTAATTAGTTATGTTTCAATTCACCAGTTTAAAAAACACATAAGTATATACCCCCAATAATATGAAAACAGTATAAATAAAAATTGAGAAGAGGGCTGGGGTTCCAAGCTTATAATTTAATGCTAACAAATCAAGAACTAGAGTATAAGCATATTTAACAGTAGGAAAGTACAGTTGAAAACTAGTAGCAAGCCACCTCAGTGGCTCAGCCTGTAATCCCACACCTTGGGAGGCCAAAGTGAGTGGATTGCCCGAGCCCACGGGTTCGAGACCCACCTGGGCAACTTGGCGAGACCTCATCTTTACAATAAATCAAAAATCAGCCGGGCATGGTAGCACGCGCTGGTAATTTCGGCTACTCGGAAGGCTGAGGCGGAAGGATCACCGGAGCCCAGCGGGTCAAGGCTGCGGTGGCCGGGAGCGGCCACTGGACTCCAGTCTGGGTGACAGAGTGAGACTCCAACTCAAAAAAAAAAAAGAAAACTAGTAGCAAAGCAGTGAAAGTAAAAAGAGTGGGTAAACAAAACGCCGTACTTCCACACAATGAAGCATTATTCTGCCATTAAAAAAATGGAATGATGTACTGATACACGCTACTACATGGAAACATCAATTCAACCTTGAAAACATTAGGCTACGTAAAAGAACCTAATCACAAAACCATTTTTTAATTATATGATTTATTTGTATAAAATGTTCAGAAAAGGCAAGTCTATAGAAGCAGAAAATAGACAAGTGGCTATCTTGGGCTGAGAGGTTGGGGGAATCAGGAATGACTGCTAACAGTCACAGAGATTATTTTGAAGGTGACTTAAATATGCTAAAGTTGATTGTGGTAACAGCTGAACAACTCTGTGAACTGTGTATTGACTTGAATTCACTGAAATTGTATATTTTAAATGTGTCAATTGTATGATATACAATTATGGCTCAATAAAGTTGTTTAAAGTTTTAAATGATGGTAAGAGTTACAATGTGAATCACAAAGAAAAATATCTCTACTTTATACAAAGCACACACCTAAAAATAGCGTGATTCAAAAAAAATTTAGATGGTAAGATAGACAAAGGGAAAAAAGGCTTAAAATATTAGCCACAATCTTACATGTTAAGACAAAAAAATTAAACAGAAAAAAGAACAGTTTGTAATTCTAAGACATATAAATTCAAATGAGTAAATAATATCTATGAATATGTTAACACAAAAAATAGTATGAATATTCATAAAGATGAAATTTTAGGAGATATTATTATTAGCCAGGGATTGGCATGCACCTATAGTCCCAGCTACTTGGGAAGCTGAGGTTGGACGAGCACTTGAGCCCAGAAGTTCGAGACCGGCCTGGGCAACATAGCAAGATCCCATCTCTATTTTTAAAAGTGAATTAATAAAAATTGATGGCACTGGCCAGGCACAGTGACTCATGCCTGTAATCACAACACTTTGGGAGATCAAGGAGAAAGAAATGCCTGAGCCCAGGATTTTGAGACCAACCTAAGCAACATGGCAAGACCTCATCTCTACAATAAATCAAAAAATTAGCTGGGTGTGATGGCACGTTCCTGTAGTCCCAGCTACCTGGCAGGCTGAGGTAGAAGGATCATCTGAGCCCAGCAGTGGGCATGGCCCTGCACTCCAGTCTGGGTGACGGAGTGAGACTCTGACTCCAAAAAAAAAGGACACTTTAAATAAATTCCAAAAAGCAGAAAAAGTACAGACAATATTTTCTCATCTCAGTATAATAAACTTAAAAATTTTAAATTAAGAATAAACTCAGAAAACAAAAATTCCTTCCACTAGAAACTGTAAAACTCTTATGGCTTGGGAAAGAGTTTTCAAAGCCCCAAAGTTGCAGAATTCTTAAAAATATAACAAAGAAATAATCAGAAATTCTACTCTACACAATAGATTATGGCAGTCTCAGAAAGAAATTTTAAGTACTAATATCTAAAGGAAAAGAATACAAATTAATAAACTCAAAACATACCTACTTTCAAATGTTAGAAAAGGAAAATAAGTACAAAAAAATTAATAAAAATTGAAATAGGCTTTGCTTAGGAAAAGAGCAGAAGTAAAAAATCTAAAAGCCAGCTAATTACAGGAGAAAAAAATTAAATATCTACCATTACTATCATTAATTTTTTTTAAGAATCACTTCTCAGTCTTTTGACTAAGACCAAGTGTAAAACAGAACAGACATTCAGCAAAAAAAAAAAAATGACACAAAATAACCACAAAAGATATTTAAAGTCTTATAATCAACAAATATTTTACAAGGAAATCATAATTCACTAAAACAGATTCCAGAAGGAAGAGAAAATCTAAACATACCAATTTTCATAGGAGAGACAGAAAAGATGCTAATCCAACCCCAAAGCAATAGGCCCCAAAGAACTTCATGGGGGAATTCTTCAAAACCGAAAAAAAAAAGCAGACAATTCCAATATTTATATTAAATTAAAACTGTTGGAGAACACACAAAAAAGAAGAAAAAAAAACCAAGTTCTTTTTATGAAACTGAATATAACACTGATGTAAATGTTTCCAAAGATTTACAGAATAACCAAATGATTAATGAACATCAATGCAAAAATCCTGCATAAAATGCCAGGAAAAAATGAACAGTACATTTTTGAAAATATTATATTAATAAGAACAAGTAGGGCTTATCCCAGGATTGTGAGAGTGATTCAACATCAGAAAATATTTTCATCTAATACATGAGATAAACAGATCTAAACAGAAAAAAATAATCGCATTCTACCTATAGTAGATGAAAAGTCATAGGACAAAACTGAACACATTATTGATTAAAAGTAAAACCACTCAGTTAAACAGAACCAAATGGACACTTGTTTAACCTGATAAACAGATGTCAGACTTAAAGGCAGCGTATCATAGTCTGAAGAAACACTAGAAGCACCCCCACTCAAATCAGGAATAAGACTAGAACCCCTATAACTATTAACACAATTTAAAGTTGTATATATGTATAATCGAATTAGACAAAGTAAAAGTTAATATTTTTTAAAAACCAAAGAAAAGGTTAAGATATTACTATTTACACTTAATATGAGCAAATACCTTAAAAAAAAAAAAAAACCCTACAAAATCAACTGAAAAGTATTACAGGCAACAGTAAAATGAAGTAAGAAAGTTATATATACATAAGATTAGTATGTCAAAATCATCAGCTTTCAAATCTAAAAACGAACCCTGTATAAAAAGTATCTATACTAAAGTCTTACAGCTAACATCATATTTAATAGTTAAATCCAAAATTTTCCTGATAAGAAAACAAGACAGAACTGTTCACTCTCACTGCTTCTATTCAACTTTAAATGAAAGATTCCAGCCAGTGCAATAAGACAAGAGAATGAAATAAAAGGCATTCATACTGGAAAGGAACAGTGGTGTCTTTTTCCCACAGAGCATGTGACTCTGTGTGTAAAATTCATTAAATCCACACAAAATTATTAAGGTAATGAGTGAGTTTAGCAAGACAAAGATAAAGCATCAATATATAAAAATCAATGCACTCTTCTGGGGAAAAAATTCATTATATTTCTATATACTACAAACACTCAAAAACTGAAATAAATTTATTTATTTATTTGTTTGTTTGTTTTAAGTTGGAGTCTTACTCCGTCACCAAGGCTGGAGTGCAGTGGCATGCTCACGGCCATCCCAGTATCTACCTGCTGAGCTCCAGCAATTCTTCCGCCTCAGCCAGAAATACAGGTGCACACGCACCTGACTAATTTCTGCTTTACTGTAGAGACGAAACCTTACCAAGTTGCCCGGGCTGGTCTCAAACCAGCGGACTCAGGCAATCCACTTGCCTTGGCCTCCCAAAGTGCCGGGATTACAGGCTGGGTCACCGAGCCCAGCCTGTAGTTTATTAAATACTATTTACAGTAGTATCAAACAGTAGTATCAATACTATTTACAGTAGTATCAAATAAATCTGAAAGTGAATGAACAATACTTAATATTTAAAACTACAAAAATTGCTGAGAGACAATTAAGAAGACCTATAAAAAAGGAAAGATATACTAGGTTGATGAAATGGAAAATTTGGCATTGTTAGGACTTCTCTTCAATAATTGACCTATATATTCACTGCAATTCAACCCAAAATTCCAGTCAGCATTTTTAGAGAAATTGACATCTGAGTCTAAAATTTACATGAAACTCTGAAGGCCAATGGGGTATGGTGGCTCATGCCTGTAATTATTCCCGCACCTTGGGAGGCAGAGGCAAGAGGACTGCTTGAGCTCAGGAATTCAAGACCAGCCTAGAAAATACAGCAATATCTCATCTCTGCAAAAATCAAGAAATTAGCTGGGTAGGGTAACGTGCACTGATAATCTCAGCTACTCAGAAGGATAAGGCAGAAGGATCACCTGAGTCTAGGAGGATGAGGCTGCAGTGGGGCCTAGAATAACCAAAACAACTCTGAAAAACAAAGCTGGAAGATTATACTACTTGATTTCAAGAGTTATTATAAACACGATCAACCAAGATAGCGGCACTTGAGTAAAGACAGACAAATAGATGAAGGGAATGGAGAGTCTAGAAACAGTCCCAGACATACACAACTTATTTTGGATAAAGGTACAAAAGCAATTCAATGAAAAAAGGATAGTTTCCTCAGTAAATAATGCAGAAACAGTTGAATATGCATATGCCAAAAAAATTCCATATCAACAAACTAAGAACAACCCAAATGCCTATGAGATAGTCAATGATACACTGATAAATGAAAAGCTGTACAATTAATACAAAGAAAAAAAAAAGCCTATAATCCCAGCCCTTTGGGAGGGCAAGGCAAGTGGACTGCCTGAACCTGCAGATTCGAGAACCACCCGGGCACCTTGGCAAGACCTCATCTCTACAATAAATCAAAAATTAGCTGGGCGTGGTAGCGTGTGCCTATAGTTCCAGCAAGGAAGGCTACTTGGAAGGCTGAGGTGGAAAGATCGGCGGAGTCCAGCAGGTCGAGGCTGCGGTGGCCAGGAGCATGCCACTGCACTCCAGTCTGGGCAGCAGAGTGAGACTCCAACTCAAAAAGTAAAATAAAATTTAAAAAAAGGAATGAGGATGATCTCTGTGTACCAATACTGGGGCAGAAGAAATCAAGGTTTATTGTTTAGTTAAAAAAAAAAGGAAAAAAAGCAAGATACAGAACAGAATATAAAAAGTCATGTCTTGGTGGAGGTGGTAAGAATACAAATAAATGTATTAGTTTACATATGCATAAAGAAATTCTAGATGGATGCTAAAAGCTAAAAGCTAAAAGTTACTTTTCTGAGAAGGTGATAGATGGAGAACATCCAGGGAAACTTTTGCTGCATGCTCTTAAACTTTTGCTAGCCATATTTAATCTATTTAAATAATTCTTTTTAAACTGGCCTTCAAACAGAAAATGAAAATAGAGTTATAATTTGAAAAATCGCTACTTCTTATTACTATTGGAGGCTATATATACAATAACGTTAAAAACTAAACAGCTCATTATCCTTTCGCTGTATCTGATGGATAAAATCAGACAAAATAAAGAGGTTGTTAACAGAGCTACATGAATAAAGTCCTAAAATCAAATTTATAGTCAAGATTTTAAAGATATACAGAAATAAACTCTATTATTTTCTATAAAAATAGTATACATGTAGCCTCAACTGCATGAAAACTAGCATTGCTAAAAGAAATTACCTGGAATTCCCTGAGAAATGCTGTATTGTTCACAATATCACAATTTTACCATTCCAATTAGCAAACACAGAAATCACAGTAATAACCTGTCAACTATAGTTACTATCCTATAACTGGTGCTACTAAGTCTTGTATTTTAAACCAATTCTGTTGCAAAATGTATTTTCTTTTGATATGCTATGACCAAAACCACTCTGGTAAGAGAAATTAAAGACAAAAAACAATAGTAAGAAAAGAAAAAAGGAGGAGGGGACTTATATTTAAAATTCCAAAAATTAGAATGACTTTTTAAAAAAAGAATATTCTGTGATTTTTCAAAAGGAGTTACATAAGCTATATGCCAACAAAGATGTAAGAGCATTGTGTCTTTCTAGTGAAAAACTATATAAACAGTGGTTCCACATAACCACCTCAAGAGCCCCTAAACAATAGCTCTGATGTCATCCGCTGGCAAATATTTCTAAGCAGTACTGATTTTGACTAATGGAATTATGCTACCTACGACACATGTTCTTAAGCGCAGAACTCTGAATTATGACAGCACAAGCTGTCAAATTAATTTTTCTAAATGAACGCAAACTGAAGCAATCTGACTTTTACCCAACTTTTACACTGTATTTACAATTGAGAAAATATTTCCATAGAGTACGTAGTTCCAGTTAGTAGATTTCCACCATGGACATGGCCCATGTTACGTGTTCACTTTATCATCACTTGACCTATAGGAAAGGGCACAGTAGTACACAGGTTCTTGAAGATACCTCTAACACAGCCCTGCAGCCCAAACCCGACACAAAAGGCAAGCAGTGAACAGTGAAAAGATCATAGCAGCAGTCCAACAGTCCCATGCCAAGCAGGTGTTATAAAAGTACTAATAAAAGTAGAATGAGCCGGGCTCAGTGGCTCAGCCTGTAATCCCGCGCCTTTGGGAGGCTGAGGTGAGTGGATGGCCTGAGCTCGCGGGTTCGAGCCCCGCCTGGGCAGCGAGACCTCATCTCTACAATAAATCAAAAAATCAGCTGGGCGTGGTAGTGCATGCCTGTAGTTCCAGCTACTCAGAAGGCTGAGGCGGAGGGATCGCCGGAGCCCAGGGGGTCGAGGCTGCGGTGGCGGGGAGCAGCCACTGCACTCCAGTCTGGGCGACAGAGTGAGACTCCAACTCAAAAACAAAACAAAACAAAAACAAAAGTAGAATGACAGCTCTGTATCTGTTAAAATGAGAAAGAAAGACACTCAACAGTACTAAGGTTACTGCTAATATATCCAAAAGCTATTACCAAATTAAGTGTATTTGAGCAGGAGAAAGCTGAGTTTAAACATAATTGTATATGTTGACATATTTTCCATAGAATTGGCTCATAACTACTCCCACTCCAAAAATATTAATTCTACAGCTGCTCTTCTATGATGACCAACTTATATATCTCTACTAACTAGAACCACCAATTAGGTTTTAAGAAAGTTAAGCACAACCAAAGGCAAGAATGCCATACAGATATTCAAACTGCTAAGAAATAATAAAAAGAGATGGAAAGGAAAAGGGAAAGACAGAAGAGAAACAAGAGGTGATGAATCAATATCCTAACACATAACAAGGACAGAGAACACACTGTATGTAATTTATATACAAAGAAGAACCCCACCAAAGCACTAATGAGAAAGAGATTCAGAAACCAATGAGTCAATATGCAGTTTATACATCATGTCTCAACAGCTAAAACACTAAGATACGTTTGCTTTTAATGTTAGATATGGTGAATATCCTTGTGAAACCAACAGTGCAGTAGCAGTAGCAGCAACAGTGCCAATACTAGTGATACTAAAAATGAGAGGAGTAAGAATAGGAAAAAAGAAGCCAATGAACAGGAAAACAGGGAGATGGGACACAAACAGAATTAGTGTGTTCATGTGAAAACTCAGGGCATGAAGAAGAGAGAGCAGTAGAAGAAACCGCTAGATGCTAAACAGACCATGGAAACAGAATGAAAGAGTAACAGAACACCTGAATGCCCTACAAATGAAATCGTAACAATATTAGAAAATAATTTATAAAAACATTTTGGAGATGAAGTATTTCCTAAGCAAAGCAGAAGAACCAGAAGATGGAAGAAATATATTGCTAAATTTGACTACATAAAATTGAATTTTTCACCTATGAAAAATACTATGTTAAAAAAAAAGCACAGTAACAGACCTCAAGAAAGTATTTACAATTGCACATAATAAAAACATTAATTGGTATTGACAGGATGCCTCCAACATGTCAGATGTTTTTCTAAGGGCTTTATATGCAATGTTTTATTGAACTCATGTCACAACTCCTAACTTATAACTCCAAATTACAAATGGTTAAACATTGGGGAAAAAGCTGCAATGGTCTTGGAAAAGATCCAAGCCAGTAAGGGGCAGAGCAAGGAGCAAACCCAGTCCTCTGTTCTAGAACTTATGCTCCCCTGCATGCTTCAGTATGCTGCCTTGCCTACAGGTCAGGAAGGAAAAGATTGGTAGTGGATGAGGAAATGAGCTCTCTCATCTGCTGGAAATGGAACCACTTTATTTGAAAGGGAATTTGGCAGTAGTTTATTGTCATAAATTACAATCTTTAAAACAAAAGTTCTACTTCTACCTGCCCTGAAGTAAAAATGTTCACTGAAACAATGTTGGTAATAGCAAAAGACTAGAAGCAATCGAAAAAAACCATCAATAATAAAATACAATAATGTATGGTGCATCTTTACTAACAAGACCATGCAGCACTTAAAAAAAAAAAAAAAAAATCACAGGACAAATTGCTATGCATTGATATGGAAATATCTCCAAGTCACTTCATTAAGTGAAAAAAAATTTTAATAATTCATTTTTAAGTCAGAACAACAAAAATAAGAAAACCTTCAGAATGTGTGTACATGTAAATATACACATGAATATTTTTAATAAGAATATGTACCAAGCAGTCTACTTTCAGGAGTAGAAGCAGGAGGAAAAAGTGATTTTCACTCTATACAATTTTATATTGCTTTTAGCTTTTTTTGTTGTTGTTGTTGAGTCAAAGTCTCACTCTGTCACCTAGACTATAGGTGCGCGTCTCCTATCTCAGCCTCCCACAGTCCTGGGATTACAGGTGTGAGCTATCGCACCCGGTCTAGTTTCTAGCTTTTTAAAAAAACATACTATGGGTTGGGCACAGTGGCTCAGTCTGTAATCCCAGCACTTTAGGAGGCTGAGGCAAGATGACTGCCTGAGCCCAGGGGTTCAAGACCAGCCTGGGCAACTTGGTAAGACCTTGTCTCTACAATACATCAAAAAATTAGCCGGGCATGATGCAAGCATATAGTTTCAGCTACCTGGAAGGCTGAGGCAGAAGGATCTCCAGAGCCCAGCAGGTCCAGGCTGCAGTGGCCAGAAGCGTGCCACCTCCCTCCAGCCTGGGCAATGGAGTGAGATTCCGACTCAAAAAAAAAAAAAAAATACCGTGACCAATGGTTGTGAATCAAAGACTATTATGAGAAATGGGGAAACAACCTAGTTCAAATTTCCACCACTGAGAATCTTACTAGAGAGAAAAGGCCTGGGAGTCATATGTGTTTGACCAGAACATTGCTACGCTCAAATCAAGAGGTTTCTGGCAAAGCCCAGACAACTGGGATGCAAAACGCCGCCCACACCGCCTCACAAGGCGGGCGACGATGGGCGACGACACGAGGTCGCAAGCAAGGGAGCGGCCCTTACCTTCCTAGCAGTGCTGGTATCAAAGAACGGCTTATGCCTGACACCAAATGGCTCCTGCGTCTTGTCAATCAGCCCAGTCTTCAGTTTTTCTCGGCGAGGATTTATGATTTCTCGTTCTATACACTGCAGACGAACGTTAAAATCACAATCTCCAACTGGCTGTGCCTAAGTAGAGAAATAATTATTTAAATGTCAACACCAACAACTCTCTTGCCAACACAATTATCCAGGTGGTTACAAGGTCTGTAGCAGTCTATGTGAGTAGCATTTTGGGGGTTGTCCAGTACACGGCCTGCACAACCACACATGCCAGCCCTAGTACTATTACTTTAACTAATGATAGAAGTAACTAAGCACACATACACAGACCTATTTTATTATTATAACTGCATAAAATAGTATGGGAATGTGGCACGAATCTACTCTAAGTTGATCCAAAGATTAAACATCTGAATTAAAGTATTAATATAACTCATTAGAGAATTTATTATTTACATAAATTAGCAAAATGCCTATATAAAAAGTAAAACCCATATAATTCAGGAAAGCACAAGCAAATAACGCATCAAAATAAGCAGCATGGTTATCTACAGTGATTTTGTTATTTAAAGTGCTAACGTTTTACAGATATGTATTAAACAAATCCATTCTCAACTATGAAAACTAACACAGAAAAAGCTTACACGATATCTTCAAAGTTATAGTCATAAAGAAATAGTTTTCTTCTCCCCAATAAATGTTCTCTTTAGTGTTCCTAAAGCATATGAGGCTTGAACTGTGAAATTAAAAGTGCATGGACACTTTTGTATGAGTTGGGGGGAGGGGTTGCCCTACCACATGGCATATAAGAACATAGCTATAGCTAGAACATATCCCCTGGTTGACAGTAATCACTCAGACTAGTAAGCATCACCTCAAGGGCATCCTTTGGTATACTCTTCCTCTGTACGTGCCCTTTTTCCCCTCATCTTTTCTGTCTTCTTCCCTTCTTCAATCTATCTTCTCCAACCTAACATTTACAAAGAGATAGCAGCACTTGCTTAAGGAGTGAACAATATTAGAAATGCCTGAGGAATGTCTTTTTCTCAACTTTGGAAGGATGACAGCTTTGATACTCAGCAAAGAATAAGCAGTAACACAAAGTAAGCAAAAGCCAGGTGTGAGGTGGCACATACTCTCTTAACATAAAGGAATATAACTGTCTGGAAAGGGTGTTTATTTAGGAAATACTAGTAAATAACCATACAGGCCATGTGTGATCTTTCCTATGCAACTCACCATCATAAACAAGGTTCAAAAATCCTAAAATGAGCCGGGCTCGGTGGCTCAGCCTGTAATCCCGCGCCTTTGAGAGGCTGAGGTGAGTGGATTGCCTGAGCCCGCGGGTTCGAGACCCGCCTGGGCAGCGAGACCTCATCTCTACAATAAATCAAAAAATCTGCCGGGCGTGGTAGCGCATGCCTGTAATTCCAGCTACTTGGAAGGCTGAGGCGGAAGGATCACCGGAGCCCAGCAGGTTGAGGCTGCGTTGGCCGGAAGCAGCCACTGCACTCCAGTCTGGGCGACAGAGTGAGACTCCAACTCAAAAAAAAAATCCTAAAATGTCGAGCCTGTTTCTGAGACTTACTAGAGGAATTCAGACCTCTATAAAATTAAAGTGGAACAAGGAAGCCCTCTTTTTTCTTCTAAGAAAGAAAGCATCAACTGTAAAAATAAGTGTAAGTGGCCTAAATTCCCTTCTAGATGCTTTTCACCTTTATATATAAATTTGCCAAAATCACACAAACAGACTGAAATAAAGTTCACCTTCAAATCCACAATGCCTATAGGCAAAGACGTTCTCAATAAATAGGTGTTGAATCGCTGAGAACACACCAGAGGAAATACTATTGACCACCTGGCCTGTTTTCAGTTCCTCCTCACTTCTAAACACTATCCATGATGCCAATGGAGTTATCCTTCAAAATAATACAAGTAAACTCATAATCACCACCATAACTAAAATCCTTCAATAGTGCACCATTACGTAAATAACTAAGTTTTGGTCTTTGGTGTTTTTTTTGGTTTTATGATTTGTTTGTTTGAGTTGGAGTCTCACTCTGTTACCTAGACTGCAGTGCAGTGACACAATCTTGGCTACCACAGCCTTGACCGGGGGGGGGGGGGGTCAGACAATCCTTCTGCCTCAGCCTCCTTAGTAACTGAGACTATAGGCACTGTTACCTGGCAAAAAATTTTTATCTCTTGTAGAGACAAGGTCTTGCCTAGTTGCCAAGGCTGATCTTGATGTCTTAGGCTCAGACAATCCTCTCGTCTTGGCCTCCCAAAATGTGGGATTACAGACATGAGCCACTGTACCCAGCAAGAACCAAGTTAAATTGCCTTATTCAAGTAATCTGGCCCTCTACTCAACAAGCCATTCTCATTTTCTCCTCCGACCCACACCTCACCATATATCAAGTATGCTAACAAACCATCCAATGCCCCTGACCTCCACGATCCCATTCCTCAAAATTAATTTATGTCACTTTCTCTACCTTCAATTCCACACTTATATAGATGACTATACCCAGGAATGTTGGAATACTTCTACCTCTCTACTACCAAGAAATATTACAATTATTTCTTTTTGCATTTCATCCAGAAGAAGACTAATTTGCAAATTTGCTTTGATTTTATATCCAATCTAAACCCCATCCTAAACAAGGTACAGTATATGTATATTATTCTTTAAAAATCTGTATACATGTAAAACTCTATAATATATTCAAAAACAGACAAAAATAGAATAAACAAATAGATTTAAAAATAAACAGAAGTTCTATGTTCTTTCTAAATACCAGCAAACTTTCTTGGAAGTGGCCTTCTTTGGAGGCCAGCACATTAACATATAAATTCCTTAAAGGAAAGAAATTATGTCTTATTCATCTCTGTATACACAATACCTGGAACAGTACTTGATGTATAAAAGATGACAGATGAAATTCTTCCCAGAAAAAACAATAAACTAAGGGATGGAAAAGTTCTTAATTATTATTCCAAAAATTTTTTTTCTAATAGTGGCCTGGATATGGTGATACAAAATAAACAATGTGATTAATCCTCTATGAAGGCTCCAGAGTAAATTAAAGTATTAAATATATGATGCCTTCAATTATAAATGCAACCTAATATCAGAAATGTTAAAAAAAAAAGTAATCATGCAACATGGTAATAGGCACACAATAAAAATGCATTGAATAACAATTATAGACCTAAAGAGGAAAAGCGAAACAATCATTTTTAGGAAAAAATTTGGATAAATTTCTTAAACAAGATACAATCTTTGAGATGGTCTGGCAAGTTTGATTTCATTAGAATTTAAAACTTCTGTACATCAATAAACACTAATTTGGAAAATATATCGTTTGCCACACATATAACTGAGAAAGAACTAGAATACAGAAAAGACAACTGATTCCTATACATCAGGAAGAAAACAGGGCCAGGCACAGTGGCTCATGCCTATAATCCCAGCACTCTGAAAGGGCAAGGTGAAAGGACTCCTTAAGCCCAGGAGTTAAGACTGCTTAAGACCAGCCTGAGCAACATAGTGAGACCACTCTACAAAAAATCTAAAATTGGACAGGCATGGTGGCATGCACCTATAGTCCCAGCTACTTGGGAGGCTGAGGTAGAAGGATCCCATGAGCCCAGGAGGTTGAGGCTGTAGTGACTAGTCAAGATCATGCCACGGCACTTCAACCTGGGCAAAAGAGTGAGACCCCCTACTCAAAAAAGAAGAAAAACAACCAAATAAAGCAATTAGAAATTTATATAAACTTGCAAGTAAAACACAAAAGAAAAATCCAAATGAATAAAAATAAACCTATAAAATATGTTCAACTTCATGAGTAATCGGGGGGGGAACAAAGAGACAAGTAGAAAAAAAATCAAAGAGTATATCAGGATTATACAAAACTGCAATTAGATCACAAACAAAAAATTCCAAACAAGTAAAAACAAGCATATAAAACATGCTAAACTTCATTAGTAATCAGGGAGAAGCAAATTAAAACAGATGGGATACCATTTAACACACATCAAGCTGGCAAAAATTTAAATATTTGTTAAAACCAACGGTGGCAAATTGATACAACTATTTCTGAGAGGAATTTTACAGTGCAGTCAATAAGGCTGAAGTTGCTGATTCAATCAGAATCTTCAAGATGTGGCGATAAGAGATTGGAATTTTTAAAACATCTCCCAGGTAATTACATCACAAAAATAAGAACAAGTATACTAGAGACACTTTCACACATGTGCACAAGGAAAAACATAAAATTGTTAAATATAGTAGCAATATAATAGCAAAAAATAGAAGCCCAAATGCCCATCAACAGGAAAAAAGATACACTCTGTATGTTTTTACAATGTACTACTCAAGGTAATTAATGTCAATGAACTAAACTACGCTTATTAACACAGATAAATCTCAACAAGATAATGTGGAGGCAAATGCTAGGTAACACACTATAGTACAATGACATTTATATGACATGAAAACTTCACAAAAGAATACCACAAATATTTTATGGACACACAAATAAATAGTAAAAGTATCTAAAATATTCATGAGAATAATAAACACCAAGATGAGAGTGGTGCAACACAGTCACTTCTATTGGATTTGTAAATAATTATTTCTTATTAAAAAGAAAGTGAAGCAATTAAGTATTAAGCTTTAACATGGCCAGTACACGAGTATTCCTTATAATAATATTCTCTGTATTCTTTTGTATGCTGAAATGTGCCATACATATTTTTTAAGTATTAGAAGGCTGCTATCTCTGACAGAGTTCCCAGACTAAGGAGTGAGCCCACGCTGGACACATACTAAAGCAGAGCTCAGTACCAAGAGGCAAAGGAGATAGCACTTCCCTATTCACAAAGAAACAAAGCCACCCAACCCCTTATGTCTAGTTAGAGGCCAGTGAATGCATTCCGAGATCTGTGATAAGATTAAGCCAATTCTGGAAAGCATTACTTTTGAGGAATACAGTAGCTACCAACAGAACAAAATAAAAACTTAATGTTTTCTGGCCTGGAGGTTCTTAAATTTGAAACTATGTTGGAAATATAGAAAGCCAATTAATAAATGAGATGTGTACACTGAAATTTTCCAGAAAAAAGCAGGCTCTCAGTAACCTGGATAATGATATTCTGAATCTTAATACAGTGATGTATTCTACATTCAACACCTCATAATCAGTTTCTCTTTTGTGTGTTGCTGTTGTGACAAATGAAACTTCTGGGCTTTTTGTTTTTTTAAGAATCAAGCATGAGAGATTACAACCAAGAAATTTTAATTTTACAAAATTCTGTCTTATTTTATTAATTAAAAATATACCTATTACTTCAGTGACTATTTTATAAATTATAAAAGGTACTTACATTGAATTTAATTATGTCATATATCAAATATCTAGGAACAGCCTGTCCATTTACTCTGTCAATAATCATTTCCTTGAAAGAGAAAAGAAGTTAAATTCTCTTACTTTAAAAGAAATTCCTTTATTTGAAATATAGCATACACATATGTAAGCACATAAATCATAAATATACAACTTGACAAAACTTCAAAGTGAACACACTTGTACCCAGATCAAATCAATAAATTGTCAGCCCTTCAGAAATCCCCATCATGCATTTATTCTATATTGAAATAAAACCAAATGACAATATCTCATTATAATTCTTATATTTGAATTACTATGTTACATTTCATGTTATGTTTGAATTGTTAGGCAACAATTAAGGGTAAAGGTACTATAAACTTTAAATTCAAAAAATCAGGGTCATTTTAAAAATAATTTTGTTTACAGTATTGCTTTAAGTTGTGTTAAATGCCAATTACTTTAATCATAAAATCTATAACTATAAATGGCACTCTCATTATAGATTTTGTTCCCATGCGACCCATGTAATCTTTCTTGGTTTCGTGTCACTTTACTAGACTTCGATCAAAAGGAACAGGGCACGAGAGTATGAACAGATCAGTGCAAATCTACCACAGTCATTAAGAAGTAAAAATAAATTGTGCAGTCTCACAGAAAGAGAGACGGGCACCCAAGGATGATTACAGGCATATAATGTAGCATTCTATAAAATTTTCATTATTAATAAGTTTTGACCAAAATTATATTTTCTTCTCATATTCTCCATAGGAAACTAAGCAGGTTTTCTTGCTATCTAATTTCATGAAAGAATCCGCACACAACCATCGAAAATTACTAAGAACACACTGATTTAGAAAAAATACATTTTGCTGTTGTAGGAAATCATCACCAATTAATATCTTTCCTAAATATATGTTGCTAAACTATGAATTTACTTATGGTTATCAGCTTTAAGCCAATGCTTGACATAAAAAGTCATATTTGGTGTTTTAAACTTTATTAAAATATTTTTATTTAAATACTTGTATCTGAGCATTTTACACACCAACAAGGTGGTGCCAATAATAGGTTCTGATTATTATTTTTAAGATGTGTGGTTGGAAATTAAGTGGACTTTTCAGTTCAGATAGCAGACATCACAGAATTGCCCTCTCAAATTCCTCATAAAATGAGCAAGAACATGTTTCCTTTAAACATCATTTTTAAAAAACCAAAAAGAAAATTTACTATCAACAACCAAAACCAAAGAAATAATCAAATGATTAAGCTTTAAAAATTTACAGCCAAGGACACTACCAAGATTCTGGTAAAACAAAAGGGCACAGCTGGTCAACCAAAAGCCCACTAAACCCCAGAAGCCCTACGTGTAAAATGGCAAATTACTCATCACTTTCATTATTACAATCAAATATACATAGAAGCAAACTCAGTGGCTATCTTTGTCTTCTTTTTTCCCTCTTCTGACTGAGGAGTAATAAAAATAACTGAACACTTTCTTTCTGAAATGAAGACTCCAGGAATGCACTTTGAATTGGAAAAATAATGTGAACAGTAGTGGAATAAAATATGGCTCCCAAGTGGGTGAAGACGACATTCACCAAAAGGTCTTAAGAGAGAATAGAAAACCTACATAGTCTAACAAAGACCTAACACCTGAGCTGGTAATACCAAAATACTGGGATCTTCCCAATGACCCCACCATGACAATGTCCCCTTCCCTACAGCTGCCACTACTGTCCTGGGCTACAGAAAAGCAGATTAAGATAAAATATGTAAAATTAAAACTTAGTTAAGAAAAGTGCATCCTTTATGCACTGTTCGTGGAATTGTAAAATGGTACAACAATGGAGCAGTATGGCACCTTCCTCTGAAAAAATTAAAATTAGAGCTACCATATGATTCAGCAATCTCACTTCTGGGTATACAGCCAATAGAACTGAAAGTAGGGTGTCAAATAGATATCTGTATACCCATATTCATTGCTGTATTATTCACAACAGCCTAGAGATGAAAGCAGCCCAAGTGTCCGTCAACAGATACACAAAATGAATATACACAATGGGGGTATATACCTATAATGGAACATTATTTAACCTGGAAAAGAGAAGAAATCCTGTCATATGCTATGAACCTTGAGGACACTATGCTAAGTTAAACAAGTCAGTCACAAAAAGAAATATAATATACAACTTCACTTACATAAGGTATCTAAAGTAGTTAAACTCATAAAGAGAAAGTATCATGGTGGTTGCCAGGGATGGAGGTGGGAGGCGATGAAGAGCTGTGCAATGACCATGGAGTTTCGGTTTTACAAGATGAAACGTTCTGGAGAGCTACTGCACAATAAGGGGAATATACTTAACATCATTGAACTATACTTTCTACTTGCTTTCTAAATAAACTATGTTTTCAACTCTTTAAAAAATGGTTAAGATAGTAAATTTTATATGTTTTTCTTACAATTAAGAATTTAAACTATGCCAGGCACAGCGGCTCGCGTCTGTAATCCCAGTGCTTTGGGAGGCTGAAGCGAGAAGACTGCCTGAGCCCAGGGGCTCAAGACCAGCCTGGGCAACTTGGCGAGAACTCATCTCTACAACAAATTTAAAAATAAACTAGCCGGGCGTGGTGGCACGTGTCTCTGGTTCTGGCTACTGTGGTACCACTGAGGCAGAAAGATAAACTTAGCCCAGCGGGCCGAGGCTGTGGTGGCCATGAGTGTGCCACTGCACTCCAGCCTGGGCAATGGACTGACACTTCCACTCAAAAATAAATACATACATACATACTATTGAAACAACAAGATATCCTTAAAAAAAAAAGAAAAGATGGTATGGGGTAAATGGACCAAAGTCCAGTATTTATAGTGTAGGGATCACAATCAAAGATGAAACTGAAGATACAGACTTGCTCCAGATACAAAGAATATTATTTGGAGTAGCTTGGCAATAGAGAACCACTGAGGGGTTTTAATGAGAGAAGTAACCTCTTGACTCTCATTAACTGTTCTGTGAAAAACCTGTGAGCCATCAAAGCTCATCTTCATAACCCATGCCTTGAAATCTTTCATATAAGATCCTTTTGGTTCTAATTATCATAGTCCACTTAAGTGATGAAATGTTCCAGAATTAGACAGTGGTAATGGTTGTACAACCTTGTGAATATACCAAAAATCACTGACACCTTAAAATGGTGAATTTCATGGCATGTGGATTGTATCTCAATTGTTTTAAAAAACTAAATTTAAAAAATCCTAAAAGCAGGTCTTCAGATTGAAGGGAAATGATGTAACCCCAGATACACAACATATCTTAAATGTCAGCTATACACGTGTTGGTTATACATGCTATAGAAATACAAGTACAAAAAAATAACTAAAACTATATTTCCTTTTGACAGCAAAATGTTAAAATGTCATCTCTTCTTGACTGTTGAATTTTCTCTATAATTTACAGACTTTCTAAAACCTCAACAACAAGCATGCATATTCTTTTATTAAAAACTTAATAGTAGAAAAAGACATGGAATACTTCCAAGATTCTTGCTATTAACTTTAATGCTTAACTGTTATATCCTTCTCTTCGCCTTAATATTAAATTGATTAAATTTCACTTATTTGTTTCAAGTGAATAAATGTCATATTTCTAAACTCCTATTTTCCACATTTTATAGGTCAAGGAACATAATTTAGCAAAGCAAAACAAAAGCTTCAATGATTACATCTGACAGTCAGACAATTAGGTGGTTTGAGTTATTCTTGGATTTGGAATTTTACAAAGACAATTTGAAAATGAAAATGCAAAAGAAACAGGAAACTACAGAGCACTGTTTTAATTAACTAACTGAAAAAACAGATATGGCAACTATAATTCAAGTCCAAGCAAATTGACATCATGAATCATATTGCTATTTTAAAATCCTACAAGAATCTATTATGCTACTCTCAGTTATCCAAATCTGGGGTGAAAATAAATAGTATTGCTAAGTTAAATCTGCAGATGGTTAAACATCTAATTTTTAAGCATTATTTCCTACCTGGAATGCCCTCAGCCCACGTCCATCAAAAATCTCTGTCTATAGAAATCTTTCCATTTCTAATGCCAACTCCTACATAAAACATCTTTAGTTCTTGACTAACTAGATGTGATTATTTCTCCTCTAAACTGCCAATGGACTGGCTTTAAATACCTCTCTCTGGGTTATCGTTTTATCTGGCGGTCTCTTCCATCACTATCAATCATTCTGCCCTCTACTCAAATAAGTAAAATGTCGCGAGGGTGGGGCCTTCTCCTCTACCCTCTAAGCTTGCTTGTCCTCTTGACACAGCAACTTGAACAAGACGGGCATGCAACAAATATGACTTCAATGATAAACTATACTAAACTTTGACTGATGCTGTTATTTAAGTATTTTTCTTTTTTATACTTTACTAATTATAATACTTTAAAAATTGTACCTTAAATAAAAGGTAACAAAAACTAAAATGTTCCTGCTGTTCCCATGAGCCAACACCTTTAGCTGCTACAAATGTCTATGACATTTATATGCTGCACAATTCCAGGGGTGCCAGTTACATCAACCATGATGTGATAGAGATTTCTATATAGATATGTAGAAATGCACACACATGCCCAAATATCTAGTATCATTTTCATTAGGAAATGATTGGCCGGGCTTGGTGGCTCAGCCTGTAATCCCAGCACTTTGGGAGGCTGAGGCGAGTAGATTGCCTGAGCCTGCACATTCAAGACCAGCCCGGGCAACTTGGTGAGACCTTGTCTCTACAATAAAATAAAAATAAAACATAAAAAATAAAAAGTAGCCGGGTGTGGTAGCACGCCTGTAGTCCCAGCTCCTTGGAAGGTTGAGGCGGAAGGATCACCAGAGCCCAGCAAGTTGATGCTGGAGTGGCCGTTGAGTGTACCACTGCACTCCAGCCTGGACGACAGAGTGAGATTACAACTCAAAAAAAAAGAAAAGAAAAGAAAGAAAGAAAACAAGAAATTGATTACACACTGTCATAGAAATGAACATTTACTAGAAATAGAAAAAAGAACCACCAAAATGTTCATCAAAAGAGGACCGGCCAAATAAACTACAAAACTATTTCTCAAACCTGTCTAATTAGAATAACTTGGTCACTTCTACAGACACTTAGGCCTCTGAGAGATTCCAGTCCATGAGGTCTAGGATAGGAAATTGGAAGGAGTCATATATTTAACAAGTATTTTTTTAACCCAATAATTTTTACAATTAATATAGTCTAGAAACCCCAAATTATGGTGCTTATATATACAGTGGTATGCCATTCAGAAATTTATGTAAAAAAAATCCAAAACAAATTGCTAAGTGGAAAAAAAGACAGGTTATGAAACACATGTAACACGTGGTTCTCTTCACGTAAAACTATGTAACTATCCCTATGTGTACATTTCTGACCAGAATACTCATTTTCAACCAGAATAGAGGTACCATAGTCATAGGACTATTCTACCTCTTTCTGGGATTGATATGGGTCCCCCAACTCCCTAAAGATTGTGACACACTCTCTATTTAAGAATCTGTGCTCTGAGTTGCTATTATTAACATGAGTGTGCTGTATCCCTCAAGAACAGATGTAAGATTGAGTACTCTAGCACTGAAAAATGTCTGAAATGATGGTCATCAAAACTGTAATGGGGCATGGTGGCTCATGCCTGTAATGTAAGCACTTTAGAGGCCTAGGTTTGAGGATCTGCTTCAGGTCAGAAGTTCGAGAGCAGCTTGAGCAACATACTGAGACACTGTCTCTAAAAAAAAAAAAATCAAAAAAATTAGCCTGTCGTGATGATACGCACCCACAGTCCCAGCAATTTGGGAGCCTGAGGCGTAAGGATCACCTAAGCCCAGGAGGTTGAGACTGAGGTGAGCTGTGATCATGTCAATGCACTCCAGCCTGGGTGACAGAGTGAAACTCTGATTCAAAAAAAAAAACAGGTAATAGTGTTACCCAATATTAGGAGTGTAGATAATTTTTACCAGCTTTTTTTTTTCCTGCATTATTTTAATTTTTATTTAAACGAGCCAGTATTTTTAGAACTGGGGAGGGGAAAGTTATTTACATGGAAGAGAGTTAAAATTTTTTAATCAAGTAATTTTACAATTATTAAATACAAGTTTTTTGGAATGGGAAATTCTTATCAGCTTTAAAGGTTCAAATGTAGAAGTAACTGGTTGCTTTCAAAGGTATGATTCTCTTTAAACAAGGACTATGAGTCCTTACAGTTAAAGAGCCAAGGGAAAATGTGATATATAAAGTATTACATAATTAAATCTCAACCGACAAGTTAAATAATACAATAAAAATACACTTTTTTCAGTCACAAAGAACACAACAAATTAAGATTTAATTTTGTTCACCTATTCTCATACTGAGTGACAATGATCAATATGGAATTCATTTAACTTCATTTTCATATCTTCAACAACTTTCTCCACTCAAGAAACATCTAAAAACCCTACATATGTTCAGAGATTAAGTTGGCAGACCCCTCTTTAAAAGGATCTTAATTCAATGTAAGTACAGGCTAAAGAAATAAATATCAAGCCGGGTACACTGGCTCACGCCTGTAATCCCAACACTTTGGGAGGCAGAGGCGACTGGCTGAGCCCACAGGTTTAAGACTAATCTGAGCAACATGACAAGACCTCATCTCTACAATAAATCAAAAATTTAGCCAGACATGGTGGTACACACCTGAAGGCTGAGGCAAAAGAATCACCTGAGCCCAGCAGGTCAAGGCTGCGGCAGCCGTGAGTGTCCCACTGCACTCCAGTCTGGGCAAGAGTGAGACTCCGACTCAACCAAATCAATCAATCAATAAAATAAATCGCATTTAAAGTCCTAATAAAAACTAGATTCAATTCTAAATTTCTCTTCTTTGGTAGAGGTGTGTCTATGTTGCCTAGGCTGGTCTTGAACTCCTGGCCTCAAGTGATCTTCCTGCCTTGGCCTCCCAAAATCCCAGTATTACAGGCATGAACCACCACAGCCATCCCCAAATTCCTTAATGAATAAAAGTATACATCTATATGCAAGGAAAATGCCAATGTTTAAATTAAATATATATATAATATATATTATATAGATAAAATATGACTTACCCCATCCAAGAGAGTATTTGATAAATGTATACGATGGTCTTTGCGAAATGGAAATTCCAGATTTGAAACATGAAAGACTGAATTGTCTCTATCAATCATAAAAACTTCATTTGTGCCATCAATCAACATCATGTAACTGTAAATGAAACATTAAGAAGGTAATATTAATAGTATAACATCACAAACAGGATCAGAAAAAATATCAGTTAAACCTGTTTTCCTTAGACTTAAAACATCTTGGTGAAGTAATGTTCACTGGGGTCCGTCTCTCTATATCAATTTTCACAAAATTTTTTCATTTCCTATGGCAAACACAGAGCAGGGGGAAACCTAAATTTTTGGTGAAGACAATATGATGGCCAGGATCAACCTTATGAATCCCTCTAAAGAGTGAATGGCATCCTATTTTTTATTAGCTAGCCTTTTTTTGTTTTTTGAGACAGATCTCACACTGTCACTCAGGTTGGAGCAGAGTGGCGATATCCTGTCTCACTGCAGCTTCCAATTCCTAAGTTCAAGAGATCTCCTGCCTCAGCCTCCTGAGTAACTAGAAGTACCGGTGAGTACCACCATGCCCAGCTAATGTTTTTCTAATGTTTTGCAAAGACAGGATTTCACTATGTTGTCCACCCTGGTCTCAAACTCCTATCCTCAAGAAATCTTCCTACCTTGGCTCAAAAGCACCCGGGATTACAAGCATGAGTGACTTCACCTGGCCCTAATTTTTAGACAATCTCAAACATCAAAATCTTGCAAAGTCTACAAAACACATACACACATAGAGAAATACATTTTATGGGCCCAACAACTATATAGATTAGGTATTAGTGTCTCCACTTCGAAGTAGGGGGGAAAAGTGAAAAAAGTGATCTGTCATTTGCCAGACCTCAAACTATCCAATGCTCTAACACAACAGTTAACAAAACAGCTAATCCCTCTCTTTGAATCAACATGATAATATAACCAGATATCACAATTTCAGGTATAATTTTTCTTCTAATTCATGACTATAAAGTTAACGTATTTTTAAACACAAGCCACAAGGCTTTTTTTTTTTTTTACTTAATTTTTACTTATTTATTTCTATTAGCCCTTCTTAAACTCATTCAATATATGGGGGAATTAGTACAGTTAATAATCTGTCATTCTTCAGAAGGTCAAGTAACCATCACTGTTCTCCCATCGGCAGATCATCAAGAATGAAGCTCTATTTCTCCCCACGTATAAAAATAAGGCCCAGATGAATTCAAGTTGAGGAAATTCCAGACTGAGACTATGCTGCCAAATGGACAATGGCAAGATTTAGAATGAAAACAAAGATCATATCCAGGTACCAAAGTCTTCAAAGAATGAGAGAAAGTTGGCAGCAAAAAGAAAGATTGTACCCCACATCTATATAATTTTTTTTAAAAAGGCATGAGCCTCAAAGAAACAGAATCATTTTGTTAGGCTGTTTTTCCTTAGTGGTGTTCAGTGAAAGAATGGAACCATGGCCTCGATGTATCAATGAAAACTAAACAGAACCCTAACCGGCCATTCAGCCTCCTACCCACAAAGCACATAAGGCATGTCAGAAAAAGGCAGTAACAATGGGAAGATGGAGCTGAATAGGGGGGCAGGAGAGACTAACTAAAGGGATGCATACTAACAGAGCATGTGGGACCTGGCATAATACAGGCTAATGGGCCTCCAATAAGCCAATGTTCTAATGAGCAAAGTGCACGTTTAGATAGGGGAGGGGAAAGAAGAGAGCTGACGAAGGTAAAAAGAAGCGTGCAGCAAGGAAGACCACGGAGGCTCACACTTCAGAACTAGCTGTGGAGCCTGCTGTGCTTTGCTGTTTCCAAAACAATTAGTTCCAGCAGATTCCTGGGGAGGGGAAAGAGAGCTCAGGCCCTTGCCACATATTGGAATAGCTGATGCCCTGGTAGATGGAACGTGTGGAGACTCGGGTTTCAACAGGAAAAATAAAACCACACTCTCTCTGGCCTGACTAAACATCTGAGAGACTCCTCCAAATACCAAGCCAGCCGGCTCACAGACAACAGGAATACTTAGTTCCCAAGGCCCTCTAGTACATGTTTTTCAAAAGCAGCAATTTCTGGTGGATAAAAATAATCTAAACTTCTGTCAGGAGAGGTGGTTCAGGCCTATAATCCCAACACTTTGGGAGGCCGAAGTAGAAGGACTGCTTGAGCCCTTAAATTTGTGACCAGCCTGGGAAACATAGCAAGACCTCGTCTCTACAAAAAATACAAAAAGTAGCTGGGTGTGGTAGTGTGCACCTGTAGTCCCAGCTGCTCGGGAGGCTGAGGTAGAAGAATCACCTGAGCCTAGAGGTCCAGGCTGCCGTAAGCTGTGACGGTGCCACTGCACTCCAGCCTGAGCGATATAAAGTGCAACCTCCAACTCAAAGAAAAAATAAAATAAAATGTTTTTATTGTTTTTATTTTGTTTTTATTTTTTTATTTTTTGAGTTGAAGTCTCGCTCTGCCGCCCAGACTGGAGTGCAGTGGCCGCTCCCGGCCACCGCAGCCTCGACCTGCTGGGCTCCGACGATCCTTCCGCCTCAGCCTTCCAAGTAGCCGGAATTACAGGCAGGCGCTACCACGCCCGGCTGATTTTTTGATTCATTGTAGAGATGAGGTCTCGCCAAGTTGCCCAGGCGGGTCCTGAACCTGCGGGCTCAGGCAATCCACTCACCTCAGACTCCCAAAGCGTGGGATTACAGGCTGAGACACCGAGCCTGGAAAAATAAAATTTTTTTAAAAGAATGTAGGCTTCTTGAAAGAAGTAAACCTTGCCCTGGATTGTGTTTCAAAAGGAATTTAAATCCATATAAGAAAAGGTTAAACAAACAGCAATTATGACATCACCAGCAAAAATGGTATGGAAGACACACACCCACCATATTGTTTATGGACTCAGGCCAGTACTTTTGCAAATCCTTGATTTAACAAGCATTTCAAGGCAAAGTAAGTTAGAAAAACACTGCCTTTCTCTTACAAACTCTAGATATATGTTAGGATACTTAAAGTCACAAGAAAACACACAGATAAGTCTATTTATCTAACCTGTGAGCCCACCATTTCCAAATTTAATCCCACTGTTAATATTTGGCAGAATTATTGTTCCATATTTACAATTTGGGAAAAAATTGACTTGTTTTTTCCTTTTTCTGACTTGGAATTCAGAAAAAGGAAATGGTTTGCCTCTTCTCATCATATGATGATAACAAATTATATTTCCATTTTCACTGGCTACCTAGAAGTTCAGAATTAAATTTAATGCTCAAAGAGAATAATATAAAATCCAAGGGTGATGGTATACTTATTCTGTGTTTGTGTGTGTGTGTGCTCGTGTGTGTGTCTTATTATCAAGTTTCTCCTTCAAAATCATGTAAAGTATCAATTAAAAGAAAACATTTTCTGGGTGGGCACGGTGGCTGAAGCATTATAATCCCAGCACTTTAGGAGGCCAAGATGAGAGAATTGCCTGAGCTCAGGGGTTCGAGACCAGCTTGCCTGGGCAATGTGGCAAGACCTTATCACTACAATAAATTTTTAAAAAACTAGCTGGGTGAGGTACTGCGCGCCTATAGTTCAGTTACTTAGAAGGCTGAAGCAGAAGGATAGCCGGAGCACAGCAGGTCGGGGCTGTGGTGGCCGTGAGCATGCCACCGCACTCCAGCCTGGGTGATGGAGTGAGACTCTGACCCAAAAGAAAACATTTTCTGTCTACACATATATATAAACAGATATAAAAGACCAAAGGAAAAAGGCTTTGCTTGTTTGTTTGCTTTTGTTTTGAGTTGGAGTTTCACTCTTGTCACACAGGCTGGAGTACAGTGGCACACTCACAGGGACAACAGCCATGAATTGCTGGGCTCCGGCAATCCTTCTGCCTCAGCCTTCCAAGAAGCTGGAACCACAGGTGTGTGCCACCATTCCTGGCTAATTTTTTTATTTACTGTAGAGATGAGGTCTCACCAAGTTGCCCAGGCTAGTCTCAAAACCCTGGGCTCAGGCAATTCTCTCGCCTCTGCCTCCCCAAAGTGCTGGGATTACAGAAGTGAGTCACCATGCCTGGCTGAAAAGGCTTCAAAGAGTAGAGTTTACTACAAAGAATTACACAGCTCACATCTTACAAATACCAGCGAAATTACTTTGCAGTTGGTATTTAGGGATTTTTCTGCACATAAAAATTGACAGGTTGTGGAATACAGTTTGGGGGCTATAATGTTTGGTTTGAACTTGAGTCATTACAAATCGTATGCTCTTTTGTTATGTAATACTTACAAAAGACATTTCCTGTTAGGGAAGGACGGCAGGGAATGTGTAAATATATCCACATCACTCCAAAGTCTCTGAAAGCAGTTAGATTCTTCAAAAAAGAAACAACTTTCTCACACAGTATCAACAGATACTGACTCAGTATATAACTGTGATTCTACATTCAGTGAATATGAATCACTAGTATAGCATAATTTCTTATTAATTAGGAAAACATCTCAATTGCAAATTTAACTTTCAGGTTTAAAAAAAAAAAATTCTCACTCTGTCGCACAAGAGGGAGCGGATGATATTATCACTGGTTCACTGTAACCGTGAACTCCTGGGCTCGAGCGACCCTCCCACCTCAGCCTCCAAGGTAGCTAGACTACAGATGTACGTCATCACTCCTTTTTGTTTCTTTGTAGAGATAGAGTCTCACTGTGTTGTCCAGGCTGGTCTCAAATTCCTGGCCTCAAGCAATCCTCCTGCCTCAGCCTCCCAAAGCACTGGAATTATAAGTGTGAGCCACTGCGCCCAGCCAATATTCAGAAATATTAATAGGTATTTGTATTGTATCCATTCTCATTAAAAGACAAAATTTGATCAATTTACTTTTTTTCAGGAAATATGTAAGATATATAACCAAGCAAAACTACCAAAGATACACTGATAAAATTTAGAAAACATATAATTAAAGAGAAGGAAAACTGGCAGAAATAACGGTAACCAATAGCACCTTTGAGTTCTAATCTAACTCACATTCCTACCAGTAGCCTGAGAATAAAATTGATCTTGAAACATCTCACAATTTGAATTTATCACCAATCAGACCCAACTTGGATCATCACCTCTAGGAATTTATCTTAAACTCCATGAAGGTAGAAATCTTACCTGGATCGTTGTTTCCCATAGATTAAGTGCCTTGCACAGTCTCCCTGAACACACACAGAAGGTACCCAACAAAGACTTATTCAACAAGGCTGTATGCACGAGAAAGTTCATTACAATATTTTAGAACAGTGAAAAGGTAAAAACTTAAATATCTGTCACTCAGCAGGTAGGTTAAAAAAATAAACAATGAGAAAAAATATTCACTAGTATGGAAAGAGACTTACAATACATAAAGTAGAAAAAGCAAGTTTAAAATCAGAATGCATACTATGCTACAGGGTAAAGCTACGCGTATAGAGCAGACAGATTAAGAGTTGCCATCTCACCCAAACCAGGTAAAGATTCAACAAAAAAGAGAACTACAGGCCAACATCCCTTATGAACATGGATGCAAAAATCTTCAACAAGATTCTACCAAATCAGATCCAAAAACACATCTCAAAAATCATCCACCATGACCAAGTAGGCTTCATCCCCAGGATGCAGGGCTGGTTCAACATTCACAAGACCATAAATGTCATTAAATACAACAACAGATGCAAAAGCAAGAACCACATGATTATCTCATTAGATGCAGAAAAGGCTTTGGATAAAACCCAGCATCCCTTCCTGATAAAAACCCTCAAACACCTAGGAACAGAAGGAACATACCTCAAAACAGTAACTGCCATCTACGATTAACCCACAGCTAACCTACTGCTAAATGGACTGAAACTGGAAATAATTCCCCTGAAAACTGGAACAAGTCAGGGCTGCCCACTCTCACCCCTCTTGTTCAACAGTGTGTTGGAAATCCTAGCTCGGGCAATTAGACAAGAGAAGGAAATCTGGGTTATGCAAATGGAAAAAGAGGAAGTCAAGTTATCCTTCTTTGCTGATGATATGATCCTACACCTTGAAAATCCAAGAGAATCTGTTAAAAACTGTTTGCACTGATAAAGGACTTTGGCAAAGTCTCAGGGTACAAAATAAATGTGCAAAAGACAGTTGCATTCCTATACACCAACAACAAGCAGGCAGAGACCCAAATTAAAAGCACAACCCCATTCACAACAGACACACAAAAAAATGAAATGCCTCGGCATCTTCCTAACCAGAGAAGTGAAAGACCTTTATAATGAGAACTACAAAACACTGTTCAAAGAAATCCAAGAAGACACAAACAAATGGAAAAATATCCCATGCTCATGGATAGGAAGAATCAACATTGTTAAAATGTCCATCCTACCAAAGGCAATCTACAGATTCAACGCAATACCCATTAAGTTACCAACATCGTTCTTCTCAGACCTGGAAATGACAATACACAAATTCATATGGAAACATAAACGACCATGAATAGCCAAAACAATCCTTAGCAAAAGAAACAATGCAGGAGGGATCACACTTCCAGACTTCAAACTTTGCTATAAGGCTACAGTAATCAAAACAGCCTGGTATTGGTACAAGAACAGGCACATAGACCAATGGAGCAGGATAGAGATTCCGGAAGCAAAGCCTCAATTCTTCAACCAACTCATCTTTGACAAAGCCTCCAACAACAACCACTGGGGAGAGGAGAACCTATTCAGTAAATGGTGCTGGGAAAACTAGTTGGCCACATGCAGAGGATTGAAACAGGACCAATACTTATCACCATATACAAAATGTATGTGATTAACTCCAAATGGATCAGAGACCTAAATGTAAAACCTCAAATGATAAGAATCTTAGAAAACGCAAGAGACTTACGGAAATTGGAACCGGCAACCAATTCCTACTCAGAACCCTAAAGGCAAAGACCTTAAGAAATAAGATAGATAAGTGGAACCTCATCAAACTGACGAGCTTCTGCAAAGCAAAAGAAATGACCAAGAGAGCAGGGAGACAGTCCACAAATGGGAAAAAATATTTTCCAAATGTGTATCTGACAAAGGCCTAACATCTAGGATCTACAAGGAACTCAAATGCACCAAAAGGAGAAAAACAGACAGCCCCCTTAAAAAGTGGGCAAAAAACATGAATAGACACCTCTCAAAAGAAGATATACAGGCAGCCAACAGACACATGAAAAAGTGCTCAGCCTCACTCATCATCAGAGAAATGCAAATCAAAACCACACTGAGATACCACCTAACTCCAGTAAGAATGGCCATCGTGAATAAAACAAACAACAACAGATGCTGGCGAGGATGCGGAGAAAAAGGAACGCTCCTACACTGCTGGTGGGAATGCAAACTAGTGCAGCCTCTTTGGAAGACAGTGTGGCGAATTCTGAAAGAACTTGAAATTGACCTCCATATGACCTAGCAATTCTCCTATTGGGAATATACCTGGAGGAACTCAAATCATTCTACAAAAATGATACCTGCACACGTATGTTTGTTGCAGCTCTAGTAACAATAGCAAAAACATGGAACCAACCATGTTGTCCACTGAAGCTGGACTGGATTAAAAAAATGTGGTACATAAACACAATGGAATATTATGCAGCCATAAAGAAGGACAAATACATGGACTTCACAGCAACTTGGATGGATCTGGAGCAATCATACTCAGTGATCTATCACAGAAACAAAGAACAGAGTACCATATGTTCTTACTCATAAGTGGACCTTGAAAAATTATAATACTATAAGAAAAGGACTGGCAAACTGGGAATCCCTAGTGGGAAACTGTCAGGGGAGGGGAGTGGGATTGGCAGTTGAGGGAAACTACTAGGGGAGGGAGGGGCATACCTCATCAACAAGGGTACCTGCATAATCAAGGTTTGTGTACCTACCCCTGAATTGTACCCCACATCTTTATAAGAAAAACAAACCCAAAAAAGAGTTGCCATCTTTATGTAGCAGACTTAAAAGTATTTGCTCTCATTATACATTTCTGCATTTCCAAATTTTTTAGAAATAAGTACAAATTATTTTCAAAGGTATGGGGGCACGCAAGTAAAAGCTACAAGAATATGGGGGGAAAAAACAAACGAGTCAAACGCAGTGGTCTGTAATCCCAGCACTTTGGGAGGCCGAGATGGGAGGATTACCTGAGCCCAGGATTTTGACACCAGCCTGGGCAACATAATAAGACCTCGTCTCTAAAAAGAAAAATAATAACAAAAATTTTTTTAAAGTAAAAAAACATCCAACTAGAACTACAGTCTAATCAGACCAGAGAAATATCTTCCCTCTGCAAAGCGTCCATGAAGTAAGACAGGATGCAGAACCTTGTTCTCCACACCAGAAGCTTCAAAACCACAAGTGTTCCTTGTTCTCTAGCACAGAACATCCATACTACAGCTTTTTGATGAACACTAAAAACAGAAAAGCTGATCATTTAAACCGATTTATTTTACCATCTCTGTCCATTTTTTACTATCCTCTGTCAAACTCACGATGGTTATTCCCTTAAAATGATAAATCAATTAACTTAAAAAATTATTAGAGGCCAACCAGGAGTCAGACGAGTGCGAAGTGGTGCCAGACACTAAGGATGTAACAGTGAACGGCACAGACTCTCGTCTCTACTACATTTCATTTCCACTCTTAACAAGAAAATAAGGCATTAAATAGTCCCAATCATAATAAATATTAGAACAATGATGTAAGAAGGTATTACAAGAGCATACAAAAGGCATGTCATAAATGTAACCCGCCAGAGTTTAGAAATCAGGGAAGGCATCCAAGAGGAATTCACATGCAGCTGATAGCAAGTTACATTCATTAACTTATTTAATCCTTTCAACAACCATTCCAGTTAGGTGAAATTATGATCCCCATTTTCCCAATAAGGAAACTGAGACACACACAAGTAACTTGCCCAAGGTCATAAAGTTGGCAAAACAAGACAGCAGAGCCGATATTAACACATTCACAATCGGCAAATTTTTCACTCTCCTAATACTGAGTGTGGGTGAAAATTAAAAAATCTGAAGCTGGTTGCCGCAAATTTCCATCGTTAAGCACAAGAGAAACGGTCTTTTCTAAATTGTCACCTTTCTCACAATACAGCTGAAAGTTGCAGATATATCCAGCATTTGCCTCAGACACTACTCTGACTAGCATTCTGAACTTTGTATTTTTATTTGGATTACAAACCAAATATATATTATATATATATAAATTTCTTTGTTTACATTGCATCATTACATCACTATCTGTCTCACTATCACTAATAAGTTTACTGGATTCACCTTTGACCTCAGAAATCTCATCAGCATATATTTCTTCATTTTCCATAATTATGGTAAGTTATTTTTAACGTTGAAGTACGAAAGTCCTGAAATATCAAAATAAGTATACAAAACTAACTGCAACAAAATAATGACCAACTTGCAATTTTTACTGTGCAAATCAGTAACACTGCACAATCGATATCAGATAATTATCTCAACTAACTTTCTCCTTGCCTCGCTATTCATCTTCAAGCAACACCTACATATGACAACACTGCAACATTCAGAAACAGAATCTGCGAGACGTAAATTCACATCAGTGGCAACCAGGAACAGAATTTGGAGTGACAAAAATTCACATCAGCGATTGAGAATGAATTCAAACCTAGGCAACTGTTTGTTTCTCCAGTCTCCGCAGTATGTAGGCATTAACCAAGCAAACAGTAGTGGGGTGGGAGAGAAAGCGAAATTGAGGCGGGGCTGGGTGAAGGGGAGGAGGACGGGGAGCAGAGCAGCACCCAGACACAGACTAGCAAGTGCAACGTCTTTCAGACGAGACAGAACCTGGCAGAATGCCGAGGCTAAAGGAGAAAGCAGGAAAATGGCACAGCAGGAGACTAGAGAAGTAGGCAGGGACACAGGATCAATACTTGATCCTACAAAATAGAAAACACTACTATGAGACCAACAGAAATCATAATGCATAATTCAAGCACAGGTAATACAGGCAACTGGTTACAGAGATGCTGGAAAGATGAAATGGTAAAACAGGAAGACCAAAGCAACACAGAAATTAATCACTGCAGGAAGCACTACCACTCGCAGAGAACGAAATGGGAGAGGCCTGTCGCCAGAAGCCAAGAGCCTGGAGGAAGACCATCATGGGGCTCTGCCTGGCAGAGAGTGAAGGGGTCCATGTGGATGGTGCTCAAACCTCTAAGGAGGTTCACCATATGGCTGGCACCTGGACCTCTAAGGAGCGGAGTCTTGCAGCTCAAGTTTGAATTTCTCTGAAGAGGTATCAAATGGAAGATGCGCAAACCATTCAGGCAACACAGCCCAGTTAGTTACGAAGTAAAGCAAGTGACACTCTACCTATCTAGGACGCCCTGCCCAGAAGCTGATACCTCTGAGAGGAAGTAGCAAGACTGAGCTAAGAGTGTCAAAATAAGTGAGAAACTTAAGCCGGGCATGGTGGCACACACCTGTAGTCCCAGTTACTTGGGTGTCTGAGGCAGAAGGATCACCTAAGTCTAGGAGGTTGAGGCTGCAGTAGCCATGATAGTGCCACTACTCACCAGCCTGCATGACAGAGACCCTGACTCAAAAACAAAAACAAAACAAGAAGTTGGAAAATGGAATGACATTTGTCCTCTGCTGCTGGAGGTGTCCTTAAAGAAACTGAAACAAAACAACTCCCTTCTCTCACCTTCCAAGTTCCTGTCAGTACTCCCAGTGGTAAAACCCAACAGGAAGCAAGGTGGCATGGGCGCTGGGAAATGTAGGTTGCTAATCCCAGTCCCACATGGTATGAAAGGTTGGGCTGGAACTGAGACTGTAGCCAAATAAGTACAGACCGCTGGATGGCTTTCAGCAAACTAATAGCACAATCTGATCTTCATTTTTAAAAGTTTGGCCTTAGGCTGGACTCAGTGGCTCACACTTATAATCCCAGCACTTTGGAAGGCCAAGGTGAGAGGAACCCATGGGCTCAAGACCAGTCTGGGCAACTTGGCAAGACCTCATCTCTACAATAAATCAAGAAAAATTAGTAGGGCATGATGGTGCATGCCTGTAGTTCCAGCAACTTGGAAGCCTGAGGTGGAAGGGTCACCTGAACCCCACAGGACGAGAGAGCGTGCCACTGCACTCCTGCCTGGGCGACAGAGTGAGACACCAACTCAAAAAATAAATAAGTAAATTGCCCTTACATAATGTATACCCAAACAGGGCAGGGGTCAATCTGCAGACAAGGGAAATTACTAGGCTCTAACAGACCAAATGAGAAATCACAGTGGTTGGGACTAAGATGGCAACAATAATCTAGAAATAAGTGGATAAACTCAAGTCATTAAGATGTAGATTGACAGGTATTCAATATGCTATTTACTGAACATGTGGCTGAGAAAATGGAAGAAGTCAAGGATGACTTCCAAGATTCTGGCTTCAGGAACTAGATACATTTATTTATCAAGCCAAGGGGCATTTAAGAAGGAAGGGGCCATTGTTCCATTCTGTTTGGGAGAAAAGACAGACACCATGAGTTCACTGTTAGATATGGATAATTTCATTTTCACAATGGAAACCAGAGGCCCAAATTTTCTCCATCCCTGTCCTTGGTTGGTTGGAAAATAGCTCGGGATCTAAGCCAGACAATCAAATGCTTCTTTTATTAATAGCTTAAGTGAGTGACAGAGAGGCAAAAGAATAGTGGAAAAACCATTCATAGCAGCAGCAGACACACCGTCAGCAAGGGCTAAGGGCGGCTTACTACTCAGGGCTCCTGTACCCTGACCTTGGCTCTAGTCCTTGCTGCCAGCTTCCCTTGATTCCTATCCATCTCCCAAGACTGGGCCTCCTGAGAGCCTTCTTATACATTCCTTCGCATAAATTAGCCAAAGTTGATTTCTACTGCTAAGTCAAGAATACTAACAGATATGCTTTCCTTTTGTTATATACAGCTGAATGCAAGTATGTCTAATGTGCTGATAATGTAATCCCACTGTTATGTCCCCAGCATATCCTCAATACCAAGGGGTCCATAACACTAGCTCTTTACATAACGACACATGCCACGAGACATGCCATCTATTCCCCCTTCTTTAACATAGACAAGTATGTCGTGCTAAACCCAGAATTTACATTCTCTGTGCACCTTTTCTTTCACAAGAATTTACTATCCAATCTCTCACTATTTCTATGCCAGCTACATTTCCTTTCATTTCTATTCCCAACAGAACCGGCATACAAATCCCTGGAATCTAACTCTCCAAGCTGTAGACATACACAGAGATAAATTCCAATATACTAAAATTTCCTATAAAGAAAATTCCACTTAGGCCACTTTCCTAGATAAAATGTATAAACCTTCCTGACATTAGAGCAGTTGGTCAAACCATGCCCCCTACCCACCAACACCTGTCATATGTTCTAAAAACAATAAAAGAACAGCTGACCCGCTGAAGTTGGAGCTTTCTTTCCTCCCCACAGGGCTTAGGTACACTCTGCCTGTCTCCCTCACTACTCGGTAAATTCTCTCTGATAATCTTGTGCAAAGTAAACCCGTGTCCTCTTTAGCCTGTTTTTTCCTGTTTCTTTCAACTCTTAAAAAAACTTTTTAAGTAATTTTTTTTTTTTTTTTTTTTTTTTTTTGAGTTGGAGTCTCACTCTGTCGCCCAGACTGGAGTGCAGTGGCCGCTCCTGGCCACCGCAGCCTCGATCTGCTGGGCTCCAGCGATCCTTCCACGTCAGCCTTCCAAGTAGCTGGAACTACAGGCGCGCGCTACCATGCCCGGCTAATTTTTTTGTTTTATTGTAGAGATGAGGTCTCGCCAAGTTGCCCGGGCAGGTCTCGAACCCGCGGGCTCAGGCAATTCACTCACCTCAGCCTCCCAAAGGCGCGGGATTACAGGCTGAATCACCGAGCCCGGCTTTAAGTAATTTTTAAAAAAGAAAAACATTTTCCTCCTTCTTACCCTTTACTTAGTTTCACTCATGAACATATGAAACCCTATCCAAAGCTAATGACACAGCTGTATCAAAAAATTAAAAGTAATAAGTTTGAATCCATCTAGACAAAATAAAAAAATCAGTGTCAGAGTCCTCCTCACAATCTCCATAAGTCTCCATCTCCTTCCTTATAAATCCAATCAGTTGTTCTCAATAAGTAATTTAGCTTCCTTCTAAATTAAATAAGCTTTATAGGCTAGATTGGGAACCTAATCACCATTTATACTATAATTCCATGAAATACTTCAAGGACTCTCAGAGAAAGACTTCAGAAAATTTAAATCATCATTGTCTGCATCTGTGATATATTTTTGGTCTCTGACCAAATATATATATATAATGTTTGGCATAAAACTCTTAAAATATCTAGAAACACCCAAGTGATGGTTTGTATGCTGATGAGTTGAATGACAGTTGGCAGCTTCTAGGTAGCTTCAGGATGGGGACTGGTTATCAGAGAGAACAAGCCAGGGTTAGAGGGTTGGGACTTTCAGGCCATCCTCAACCTCCGGGAAGGGGAGACAGGCTAAAGGTTAAGTTAATCACCAATGGCCAATGGTTTTATCAATCATGCCTACATAATGAAGCCTCCATAAAACCCGAAACAACAGGGTTCAGGGAGGGTTCCAGATAGCTGTGAACATAAGGAACTTCCTGGAAGGTGGCATCCAGGGAGGACATGGAAGCTCCACGCCCCTTCCTTCATACCTGGTCCTATGCATCTCTTCATCTGTATCCTTGATAATAAGCCAGTAAACATAAGTTTCTCTGAGTTCTGTGAGCCACTCTAGCAAATTAATCAAACCAAAAGAGGGGGCTATGGGAACCCCAAGTTGAGGTCAGTTGGTCAGAAGTTCCAGACGCTTGGACTTCTGACTGGTGAGAATAAGGGGGTGGTCTTATGGGACTGAGCCCTTAACCTGTGGGATCTGACACAAGCACCAGGTACAGGTGTTAGAACTGAGCTGGAGGGCACACACTTCGTCATTCGCTGCAAAACTGATTGCTTGCTGGTGGGGAGAAATTCTCAAATATTGTAGGGTCCCAGAAGTCTTCTAATTGTTGTGATGTGAAAGCAGAGGGAACATGGTTTGAGAGGCTTTTCCAAATGGGAACTGAGCCTTCAATCTCTGGCTTCTGATGCTACCTCCAGGTAGACAGTGTCAGAGCTGAACTGGAGGGCACCACCTGGTGTCCACTGCAGAACTGATTGCTGGCTTGGTAGTGGGAAATGGAAAGGCGGGGTCAAAGAAGTCTTCTGTTTGTTGGTTGTGTTTGTGAGTGAGATAACAGACAAAAGCACTTTGAGTCTGTGCGTGTTTTTCCCACAATCAGACCATTATTTCCACAAAAAGACTAAGATTCGATGACAAAACCATCATCATTCCTAACACAAGTTTTAGTTTCAAACTAATGGCTATTATTCTGTTTATCTAATACAAATAACATTTCAGCCCCTTCAAAAGAAAAGTTATTTGAAGAAGAGGTCTAGCTTTACCATATTTCTCTTCCCAGAAATTCAAAGAACTCACATTAAGGTCCTTATTTTCACATTAATAAATAAAAGAGAACAACACACATAGTAACACCACCTAATCATTTTTTTAAAAATTTTTTGTTGCTGCTAACAGTCACAGAAAATAAGACATATTATTTTTTACCAAAATCTTATTAAAATGTTCATTCATCATTATAAAAGATTCCAATCCTATAAGTATTTTTATTTTGATTTATTGATTTTATAAGTACAACAGGCTTCAAACAGATTACCTCTTCTTTCATCCTCATATAACATCAATTCAAAGTCATGAAACAGATGTGATTATGGTTTTATGGTCTTAAATTCATTGTAAGCCCACAGCTTCCAACTATTATGTGATCACTTAAATGCACACAACAGTAATTAAACAGACAACATATACGATTTAATTTTAAATTGCAGAGCCCATTCACTTCCCTATCAATTTTATTGTCAAATCTGTCTAACCAATCTTTGATCTCAGAATGTTAATTGTATATTAAATGCAGGCCAGTAGCATGACATTGGAGATCTGGACAATTAGTCAACATTTAAATGTCTTCTACATAAGCAAAGCCATCTTTACATGTTTGTACCACAAATTCTCTACTATGTTCTGTTCATCTTAGTCATTTAATCTTAATAAATAGTACTTGGTAAATTACGTCTTTGGGAAAGTCATCAGTCAACAGACTGTAATTTATTTCAATTTTAGTTAATTTATCACAATTTTGGAGACCCAGACATAGCTACAATAAAAAATTACAAAATCTCAAGCCTTTTCAAACTATCATACGTGCTTACTTCTATTAGCAAGTATTAATCGTCTTCAAAATCATAGACGGTTGTTTCTGAACAAGAAAGCCCTTCAACCAGCAAGATTTAGAGTCTTGTGCCCAGTGACCCATCACCTTAAAAAGCAACACTGTAATAGAGAGCTTGGCATGCATGGGCCCACTGTCTTTCTAGATTCTTCTCTCCCATTTCACAGAATTAATAATACACATTACATATAATCAGGTGTATAATAAGATAAAGCACAGAGCAAATTTGTTCCAAACCACTCAACAATTTAAAAATAATTTAATTTGCCTAATTTATTCACATGAACTGTCAATGGTAAGACTGCTATGATTATGAGCTTTGAGGAAAAAAGTCTAGTTCAAGAGCTTATAACTCCAGATTCAATCATGCTTGCTATCTAGATCCCTAAAAATCAGGCAGGCGGGCTGGAACCAAAAGTTTCATTAAATATTATGAAATGATTCTAGCAGCCCAATTCCTAAGTATATGCTTTAACCAGAAGTGCAACTTTGTTATTGTCTTTTCGTTGTGCCATCCTCCACGGACCAGAAATCGGCACAGGCCTGTTTCTACGTCTATGTACCTGCACTACTACAACACCCTGTCTCAAGGTATGGCCTTCAAACTCCTTCCCAAAACTCATTTCCATGAAATTTCTCAGACTCCAAAAGGCAGGTTCTATTCAAATCACTCTATCACTCCAAGTGTCCCATGAACTACACATACAGTATGTACAACAAATAATCGCCTCACGGTGAAAGAGAAGCATCCAGGGAGCAAGTGGGAAGCCACAATTCCAGTGCGAGGGGTTTCATCTTCATTTTCAAACTGGGCTGATTTACAGTTGAAATGCAACAAACAATAATAAATAAAATAATACAATGTGTGTTCATTTGCCAACATTAGTATTAAAGATATCTGTATTAATACATATGGGGTGAAGATATCTGTAGGCAAAAGAAAAGTCACTGACACAAAAAGATATGCAAGAGCCTACTATAATGGCTAAGAAAACACACTCCACGCTGGCTTTTATTAATAGTGCAATTTTGCCCAACTACTTGACTGTTCTAAGTCTCCATTTCGTCATCAAAAGTCCTTACCTCCTAAGGTGGTTGTAAGAATCAAGTGGGTTAGTCCACTCGCATTCTTAGCAGCATTACTCATAACAGCTAAAACACTGAAGCAACCAAGTATCCATGGATAGGTGACTGAATAAGCAAAGCATGGGATATATATAAAATAAAACATTTGGTCTTTAAAAAGAAATTCTGACACATGCAAAGACATGAATGGACCTTGACGACATTATGCTAAGTGAAATAAGCGAGTTAAAAAAAAAAAAGGAAAGTCAGTCACAAGACACTGCATGACTCCGTAAGTATCTAGAGTAGTCAAAATCATAGAGACAGAAAGTAGAAAGGGGTTGCCAGGAGCTTGGGGAACGGGGGGATTAGAAGTTATTGTTTAATGAGTATAGAGTTTCAGGTATACAAAACGAGAGAGTACTGAAGATAGATTGTGGCGATGGCTACACACAATTTAAGTGTACTTAATACCATTGAAATATATACTTTAAATTGGTTAATATGGCAAATTTGATGTTATGTGTACTTTACCACAGTTTTTAAAATTGAAAAAAAGAAGAATTAAATGACAATATATAAAGGATGCAGAAAAGTGATTGGCAAATAGTAACAGAACGTCAGCTATTATTATATTACCTATGTACTCAATTAAGGCTGGGTATCATTACTACTACTACTACCTTACACAATCCAAGAAAGAGTTGGAGTTATGAATGAAACAAATAGAATAAGACAGAAAGAATCAGTTCAAAATCAAACAAAAAGATTTAGTTTAAGAACCCAATGAGCGAAAGAAGAGGACGTTCCTTTCTAACAGAGAGGAGAAAGATTAAGTGAACACAAATTCTGAAATGTGGAAAAATAAATCACAGATAATTACCACAGGGCACAAACCCAATTTTGAAGCATATTTACACAGTCAGAGGCAGACAACAATTAAAGTAAATAGTTCCTTAATTCATTTTTCTTTGAATAGGGATAGCCAAAGTAAATTTTGCAAAATAAGAAGCTGCACGACCTGAGAGCAATAACTCTAAACAGAGAACTCACATTCAAAAACTTGGATCAGGTGAAGCAATCTGTCTAGGAGCTTATTTTCTAAACACCAGGATGATAAAAACAAACCCAGAGCCTAAAATATTCCATTGTATTGAAACAGTGTTAAGATTTACTAACAATAATGGTGCATACACAATGAATTCAAAGCTATCAAATAAAATGGAAATTATCATGTTCCTGTCTCACAGTTTATCATATTAAAGATTAGTAACACCATAAATAAAATTATAATTAAATCTTCAAGAGTTTATGTTTCTCTTATCCACCAAAAAGAAAAATAACAATTGCCAAAGCAGTGAGAACTGACTGATGGCTGGGTGCAGTGGCTCATGCCTATAATCTCAGCACTTTGGGAGTCTGAGGCGGGAGGACTGCTTAAGTCCTGGAGTTCAAGACCAGCCTAGGCAACACACAGAGACCTTGTCTCTTCACCAAATAACCAAAATGCATGGTGACGCACACGTATAGACCCAGCTACTTGAGGCTGAGGTGGAAGCATCACCTGAGTCCAAGAGGTAGAGGCTGTGGCAGGCCGTGACTGTGCCACAACACCCCATCCTGGGCAACAAAACAAGACCCGGACTCAAAAAATAAAAATAAAAAGCACCTTCTTAGCTACAAGCTTATAATCAACTATTTAACAGAGTTTGGGCAAGTGCAACAAGTAGAATATCAAAGCAAACCTCTCAACTAGTGAAAAGAACTGTCAAATCAGGACTGAGCTGATTTGCTAGCAGCAACATGCCTCTTGCTAACTCCCACCTCTGTGGGTTATGGTGTGCTCCCACCTCCATTCCACCATCTACAAAGAATTAGAGAATTATGGACTCTTCAGGAGCGGTACAGGCTCTTATGCAGTCCCACTGTACCCAAGGAATGTACACCCACTCACGTGTATACCCCACTCCAGTCCTGCGGCAATCCTAAAAGCTCTTAAGGCACAAGAAAAACCAGGCTAGATTCAAATTCAAGTGACAGCAAAAAGTATTCATACAGACACTGCCAAAGACACAAAAACTATCTAGTGACATTACTTCCTCCAGTTCATAAATATCTAAAACAAAGTCTGTATTAACAGTCACTTTAAACCAGGCGCGGGGGCTCACACCTGTAATCCCAGCACTCTGAGAGGCCAAGGTGAAAGGAATGCCTGGCGAGACCTCATCTCTACAATAAATCAAAAAATTAGCCAGGCTTGGTGGCAGGATCCAGCTACTTGGAAGGCTGAGGCAGAACAACTACCTAAGCCCAGCTGGTTGAGGCTGTACTGGCCATGAGCATGCCACTGCTCTCCAGCCTGGGTGACAGAGTAAGACTCCATTTCAAAACAAACAAACAAAACCCCCCAAAACAGCCACTTTACACATTTCCCTTACGCTGAGAAATATGACTTTTTAGTCACATTAAAAATTAAAAATCAATTATCATAATACTGTAAGAAAAGGATTGGCAGTACCGGAGATCTGCATGATGAGCATTTGTATACCCAACCCTGAGTTGTACCCTACACCTTTAAAATAAAAAATTTAAAAACAAAAATTTAAAACTTACCATTACTAATTAGGTACAGGTTCCTGAACAAACCTCTTGGTCACTCTGGCTTTTGATATGCTCATCTAGAACCTCAGAAAATACAGTAAATTCTTGCCACTTACAGTATATACCCTGGACAAATAACACTGGCATCTCCTGGAAACTTGTCAAAAATGCAGAGTCTTAGGCCCCACCATAGACTTACTGAATCTGTATCTGCATTTTCAAGATCTCCATGTGTTTCATGCGCAAAAATTTATGAGAAGCACTAGATTAAATAACCTCTGGTCACGATTAACATTCAAATTACAAACAAAAATAGGAAACCCAGACAGCAAATATCAAAGAAAAGGCTAAAAGGAGCTTGCCCTAAACAGTCTGTCAAAAAGCTATATTCAATAGATTTTCTCCTCTCTTCTTAGTTATAGAAATGTTCTTATTTTGACTCTAACTAGGAAAAAAAGAGCAAAGATGAGTAAAAGATGAAGAAAAAGGAAACTAAGCATGATCACAAGTTAGTTCCAAAATTTTCACATCTTATATCATTCCACTTTTGAAACTCACTATTGGCTAGACATACTGAATAAACGCTCAATGTAATCTACATTCAGTAAAAACTTTCACAAAAAAATCTTCCCAAAAATAGTTCACCTGAAGTGTGGGGGCAGCGGGGGGATGGAAGAGAATTACTCGAGGGCCTTCTATGCCTCCTGCTAGGTCAGCCCCTGGGGATGTTTCCTAGGCTCGGCTTCCTGTGATGTGCCCACCTTTCTTCCTCCAGTCACAGAAGTAGGTGAAGCGCTGCCCCTTCCATGGTTACAGCAACTATTCCTCAAAGTGTTGTCTCCTGCCTTCTGTACCACTGTGGAAAATACTCTGGCTGTATGCTGCATCTGATTTCAAAACCCAGCTCTTTAACGGCCTCACAGGCCGCTGAGCTGACAAACTGAGTCAGCACATCAGGTCCCGAAACTGAAGAAAACTGAGATGAGGGTCTCCCATCCTACAGCCTCCTGAGAACCGTGCAGGGAGTGGGGGTCAGCGCGACAGTCAAAGCTGAAGACAGAACTCCTGGCTCAGTAATCACCAAACCTCTAACATGTTATAGCGTGACTGAAGCAGCCACCCACCTGGATAACAATTTTCTTCCTGTAGCCGAAGCACCCAACAGCCCAGTGGTCAGAGCTTGTCTCAGTTCTGTGTCCACGATCAGTCAGGTGAGTGCAGCTCAGGCCGTTTCCACCCATGACCCTTTATGCTGCTCCTCTCCCCCACGGCCCTCATCCCTCACTCATCATCCTCCTAAGAACTCCTACGTTCTTCGTCTATGTCATGTCACTGATACACAGTTACACCTTATACTGTTCTCCCATGCATTCTCATTTAATACCACAATTAGAGTTTGACTCATTAAGGGCATGAACCATGTCTTGCCCTCTGAATTTTTTTAAAAAATATGCACAAACTCATTTTCCTCTCAAAACTTTATTGTCATTAAATTGACCACAGATTAAAATATTTTATTTGGTGGCTCCAAGAACCCAGTCAAAGCTGCGACCATTTAAAACCTGTCAGAGCCAGGGCACAGTGGCTCACACCTATAATCCCAGCACTTGGAAGGCAGAGGCGAGAGGACTGCCTGAGACCTGGGGTTCGAGATCAGCCTGAGCAACTTGGTGAGAACTTGCCTCTACAGTAAATCCAAACATTAGCCAAGTGTGGGTGGGCCACACCTACAGATCCAGCTGCTTGGAAGACTGCGCTGCAGGACCCCCTGAGCCCTGTAGGTAGAGGCTGCGGTGGCCGAGAGTGTGCCACTGCTGTCCAGACTGGGCAACAGTGTGAGACTCCAATGCAAAATAACAATCAATAAATAAATAAATGAAACTTGTCAGAGATTAGATCTTTTCTTTAAAGTAAGCAACATATTTCTCATATGCTCAACTTATTTCTACAAGAACAATGAATATTTTCAAAAATTATTTTACTGAAAGGGAAAGATCTAACCTACAAGACTTGAAATAATTTTACTTTTAACACAGATATGCTTTACCATAAATATTTTACTGTACAGATTCTCCATTATTTATATTAAATTTAGAAATGTGCTAATAGCACAACTAAGTTATATTTATAAGAAAGAGAATGAGAAACACATGCAGAAGATACACAACACGATGCTGCTTGATGTTATTTAATACTGCTTCATGCACACAGGAAAAATTTAAGTAAATAAAATTATATTCAAGTATATCAAATGTCTTAAATGAGTTGTAATTTCTCCATGTGCTGTGTCAAAAATAAAATCAGATCACGTCTGGGAAAACTGTAAAGCTTATTGTCACATAGCGAGCACAGAAGAGACCTGGGAGACTTCAAACCAGCAAAAAGAAGCTTCTTTACAGGAGTCATACAAGCTTATAAAGCATAAAGGAGAAAGTATTTTGACCTTTGTTGTGATTGGCTGTGAGACATTCACATTCTATTTAGGACAAGTAGAGCTGTTTAAGCTCATTTGTCTATACCCAATTGGTTTAATTCCACTGACTCATGCTGACAAAGACGCAGAGCTCGTGTTTTGTGGTACTTTTATGAAGAGAATTTCAAGGGAATGAGGACGACTTGAGTCTGGATTACACGGTTGTAGGCTGCTGGAGTACATCTAAGCCGTGGCCTCCATTTTGATCTTCCCTTTAACACTAGTAAGTAGCACTTCATGAATCAGACTATGAGAAATCAACTAATGCCACTAGTCTTTGTTAACCTTTACATGAAAGTACCAGGAGAAGTTCTAGATGCTTCATTCACAACAGCTAAATACTAAGTATAAGTGGCTAAAGACTACCAGAACTACAGAAATAAATATCATATGGACTCATAATATTAAGGCAACTAGTACGGGCAGATCACAGAGTAGTCTCAATGTCTACTTGCTTGAAGTCTGTCATTTAAGCAGCAATTTATTTGTTCTAGTTAAATACTGTATGCTGTAACTCTAGCAGTAGCTTGCATTTTATCAGGCTAACATAACATGCAAAAGACTTAAATGCCATTCTAGATAATTCATGGAGAGATCAAATTTCAGATAAAATTTCTGCCCATGCAAAATTATTTTACAAATTAAATTTTCTAAATTCCAAAATGTTACTAAAATAAGATTTGTCCAAGAAAACTCACCTACCAGCAAAAATATCAGCAACATCAGATCTGGGCTGAAAGCCAGAGACAAGCTGTACTAAGATGGGCTGCCTATAAAGTCTTCAAATTAGATTTCACAATTTTATAAAGCTGTCAGAATTACTCATTTTTCAATTTTTTTTACCTAGCTCACATATATTAATGCCTTTTGGCATCAAATTTCCATCAAACATGCAAAAATCAAATATAGTTCCTCAATAAATGAAAAAAATGTATGATTTTTTTAAATGGTTATGGAATTTTTTCCCAAAATATATCATTAGTTCTATACCAAAATCACTATTCTTCATATACCACACACAAGTCAAATAACTTTTCCACCCTATGAACACAAATTTCACTATTTATAAATAAAAGAACCACATTCCAATGTCAAGTTTTCAACTAGACTCTTCTGCTCCCAACACAATTAAGAGAAAGAAAAAAAAAATCCAAATGGGATCAAAGAAAATCTTCAAATCATTCTTTCATTCTGAGATTCCAACGTAAGAAAATCTCAGCTTCCTGGTGCAGACATAACACTTCTACAGACTTTAATATGGCTAAACTGTTTTTACAAAAAAGTTCCAAAATGGTACTTCGAGGTCATAAACTAATATAATAACACAGATGCAATGCACAAAAAAATGCCAATATAGTTAAAATGGCTATACTTTCAATAATATTATATATATGATCTCACCAATCCTTACTAAATTCATAATAATCTCCAACTAATGTTTTGGAATATATCAGATGTCAGTGTACTGGATACCATTAGATTTTCACTGCTTCACAAAAGCAGCCTGAATTAAAGCTGGTTCTCTGCTGCCATCTAGTGAAGTCACAAAATGCCAAAAGTGACAGGAAATTTTTCCATGATGAATCTCTTTAATAAATCACTAAGATATATTAATTATTTCAGAACTTGGTCCTTTAAATATCACTGCCAAAAGTGCTGCAATAATAAATACACTGGAGCATTTTACTCTTAAAAAAAGCATGTCCCAAAAGTGTATTCCAGAGTATATAGAACAGAGCAATAAACTATTATAAGCTATCAGATGGATAATCACTCATTTGAAAAAAAGTTATTTAGAATAATATTACCTTAGTACTGTTATAAAAACAGTAATCTCAAAACAGGCTAAATTTACAATTACAAAAAAATTGTCAGGCAAATCATACAATAGAATGATCCAGAACAACTCCTCTTCCTCCCAAGACACCATCAGGATATAGCTATACATACACTGTGGGCAGGAATGTAACTTAGTACAACCTTTATGGAAAACAGTTAAAGATTCTCAAAGAACTAAAAACAGAACTACCATTCAATCCAGCAATCCCAACTCTGTGTATATATCCAAAGGGACAGAAGTCATCTCATCAAAAAGATACCTCACTCGTATGTTTATCGCAGCATTAGTCACAATAGCAAAGATATGGAATCAACTTAAGTGTCTACCAATGGAGGACTGAAATTTTTTAATGTGGCATACACATATCACAGAATGCCACTCAGCCATAAGAAAGAATGAAATCATGTCTTGAGCATCAACACACATGGAACCGGAGGTTGGTATCCTCAGTGAAACAACACATAAATGAAAAGTCAAATGCTGCGTGCTCTCATTCGTAAGCGGGAGCTAAACAATGATACACATGGACATTCAGAGGGGAATAACAGACATCAGAGACTATGAAAGGTGAGAGGGTGGGAGCAGGGATGACGCTTGAAAAACTACCTAGCCGGGCTCGGTGGCTCAGCCCGTCATCCTGCGCCTTTGGGAGGCTGAGGTGAGTGGATGGCCTGAGCCCGCGGGTTCGAGACCCGCCTGGGCAGCGAGACCTCATCTCTACAATAAATCAGAAAACCAGCCGGGCGTGGTAGCGCATGCCTGTAATTCCAGCTACTCGGAAGGCTGAGGCGGAAGGATCGCCGGAGCCCGGCAGGTCGAGGCTGCGGTGGCCGGGAGCAGCCACTGCACTCCAGTCTGGGCGACCGAGTGAGACTCCAACTCAAAAAAAAAGAAACACTACCTAAGGGGCAATGGGCCCACTATTCAGGCAATGGGTACACCAAAAGCCCAGACTTTACCACTACCTAATATATGCAGGTAAGAAACCTGCACTTGTGCGCCCTAAATGTATAAAAATAAAAACCACAAAGATGTTTTTAAAGTGATGAATTTTTTTCCTTTAAAGTATAAAGCTATCTGATGGTTTAAAAAATATGTCAAACAAGTCTACAAACGCTTTGACACTCTTCCCCTCAAGAGATGGGGCTTAATTTCCCTCCCCCTGAGTGTGAGCTAGATTTGAACCTTACTTCACGCGGATAGGACATGGCAGAAGTCATGATATGCCACTTCTGAGGTTAGATTAGATTCGATTATAAAGAGACTGCTACTTCAATCTTGGGTGCTTTCTCAGATCACTTGCTCTGGGGAAAGCTGGCTGCCACAGAGCTGGGACACTCGGGCAGCTGTGGGAACCCACCACTTGAAACCCTAGAGTTGGTATGAGGATTATTTTAGCCTGAAGACGGTTGAGATTCAACAAATGCAGAAAGGCAGCTTCTCGCAGCTTCCCTAAAAGCAGAAACTTCTGGGAATGAAATTTCTACCATAATTCCTCTCTTCCAAGCGTTTCACTCTCAGAAAGACGAATGAGAGTGAAACTACTATAAATCCCTCTCCAGGGAACATTTTATGACCATGAAAAAGATGGCAAAGATCACTCTCACCTGTAAAAACAAACGTTATCACAAACTTTCTTCTCTCCCATGTGTTCCCCTAAAAGCCCACTAAATATATTTATCTCTCACCACAGAAGCCTATTTCTCCCCCTTCGGCTTCCCCCATCAAGTTAGGTGTGGTGGCCCCTAACCGCAGCCGCTTGGCCAGCCGCTTCTTCTGCGTGCTTCCATACACCCATGAATAAGCTTCGTGTTGCCTCTTACAGTCTATCGTCTTTTGTCAGCTTGCTGTGCAGGCTCCCACCTACTGAACCTGAGCAGGTACAGAAAAGTTCTTCCTCCCCAGTACAGCTTATGGGCAAGCCTACCAACAAGACCTGGAAGCCTCCCTCAGGGAACAGCCAGTGAGGAAATGAGCCTACCATCAACTTTGTTGTGGAACCCTGAAATGATGACAGCCCTGGCCAACAGGTTGACTTCAAAGCCAATGGCCTAGAATCACCTAACGAAACTGCTCCCAGAAACGATGAGACGACGAATGTTTGAATTTTAAGCCACTAAGCTTTAGGGTGATTTTAAGGTCATTTGTTAGGCAGCAACAGACATAACAATGAAGACAGAGAAGTAAAGGAGAAAAGAGCATCAGCAGATGCACAATTGCAATACATTTCTGGCTGACGAGAAATCGGTGGAGTGCTAAGAAGCGAGCACAGAGGTGGCTAGAGCCACAGATGGAGCTGCCTGTTTTGCAAAACCCCAAAGAAGATCCAGACCCAGAAACATCAAGTACAACGGATGACTAGAGTGACATATGGACTGAAAAAAAGGACGGATATTTTTAACTAACATACAACAATTAAATTCTCATAACTCACACACACAACACTCAGGTTATCCCTCAAGCAAAAAGGAAAAAAAATCACAGGGCTCTTCTCTAAAGAAACGGAGCCAAATGCACGGGGGTTGGGAGGGAGCAACTACATGGGCAGTGATACCAGAAGCAAAAACCTCTTTACGTGCTAGGCTCCAAGGGTCCTCCAGCACAACTGCTTACCATAAAGCAGAGGTCGGAAGTTGACAAACCCAGCCCACATTCACAGAGCTTCCAAAGAGCTTTCCTGCCTCAACTTTAAATGCAAACAGCCAACCAAGGATCACCATACACGTGAAGGAACCAGGAACATGAAGAAAGATGACTCAAGGAAGAGAAAACAAATATGCTTTAACGAGTATTCACATAGACATTCAATAAGCTATTATATAGCCATAAATCAAGAGCAGGTTGTCATGAAAAGGAACAGGCAGAGAATAAGAGTGTATGTACAATTCCACAGAAAGGAAGAAAATAAGAGACTCTCCCAGGAAGTTAAAAAAAGAAACAAGATTTTTAAAATTATGAGTGACAACTAGAAATGCAAAAGAATCTAGGCCTAACAACCAACAGTAGTTCTAGAAACAGAAAACAGAAAAAAACAGGGAAAATAAAGCGTCAGAGAGGAGATCAAATTTCCCTGAATGGAAGAACCTAGGTTTTCAGATTCAAAGATTCAAGTGCCCATCACAATCGATTAGGAGGGAGACAGAATGACAAAAAAAAAAAAATTCACAAAAACTGTTAGGCAATCTATCAATCAATCACTAAAAATTTTTAAAGTTTCCAGTAGCAGAAGCATCTGGAAAAAAACCGGAATCAGAATAATATCAGACCTTTTGTCGGTAACAGCAGTTATTAGAAGATAAAGAAATCAAGTTTTTGATTTTTTTTTTTTTTTTTTTTTTTAGTTGCTCAATCTGGAATGCAGTGGCACAATCATAGCTACTGCAGGCTCAGGTGATCCTTCCGCCTCAGTCTTCGAAGTAGCTGTAACCACAGACACATAGCAGCACCATGTCCAGCTAATTTTTTAAATTTACTTTAGAGACGAGGTCTCATCAAGTTGTTCAGGAATGAGCCACCACACTTGGCCAAGTTTTTAATATTCTAAGGGAAAATCATCTCAGTCTAAACTTTTATGCACAGTCAAAACTATTCAACACAGGGCCAAAGCAATTGCATTTCATACACCCATGCATGCACATGGGTCACTTCCTAGGAAGTTACTTAGGGAGGTATCCCTGCAAAGTGAGCAAAGAATTTGAAAGAAATAAAAGAGAGGGAGGAAAAGCATGGAATCCAGAAAGCTAGATGCACCAGGCTAACAACTGGGAGCAGAGCTTTACACAGGCTGGAAATCACAGAAAGTTCCAAGAAAGAAAAGTCTTTGAGGCCATTGCCTTGCTAAGTTATGGTGTGACCATGTGCTCTTTGAGCTATGGCCAGGCCATGTATTCTTAAGCTTTGGCCCTCTCCTCTATCTTGGGGAAGTGAATCTCCTCCCTAATTTACTTTCTAAATAAACTATATTTTCTAATCTAAAAAAAAAAAAAAAAGGTTGGGCATTGTGGCTCAAACCTGTAATCCCAGCATTTTGGGAGGCCAAAGTGAGAGGAATGCCTGAGTTCGCAGGTTCGAGAACAGCCTGGGCAACTTGGCAAGACCTCATCTCTACAATAAATCAAAAAATTAGCCGGGCATGGTAGCACATGCCTGTAGCTCCACCTACCTGGAAGGCTGAAGTGGAAGGATCGCCAGAGCTCAGCAGGTCAACAATGGGGTGGTCATCGACAGAGTGAGCCTCCAACTTAAAAAAGTCTTTGAGATTACAAAAAAAGAAAAAAAGACCAGTCAAAATGTCTAAAACCCCAAGACACTTGATAATAAGGTAAAGGTATACAAGTATAAAAAGTCTTTAAATTCAACAATAAGAACGCTGTAGTTGCAGTGGCAGAGGGGTCGTGACATTGAGCATTGGGTGAGTCAGCGGTCTTTTGGTGATGGGTCCATCTCTGCACTTGAGTGCTCTCTGGTAACCTGGTTTGAGAAGCAAGTAAAGTAGATTTCCCAGACTCCCTGGAAGGAGACGGGGGTACAAGCAAGCACTCTATAGGAGTCATCAGAACAAGAAAGGGAGAACTAAATATACAAAAGCGTGATCAGTGAAGAACTAACTAAAAAACTAAAACCATGACTGCAGACTAAGAGGAGGGAAAGGCTAGCACAGAGAGTTGATGAGCTACATCAGCAGGAACTCACCTAAAGCTGATTAATGGTGGCATAAACTATTACTTAGAGATTTGCAGATAATTACAGAGTAGAAAATAGAAATAATTAAAAGTGGTTTTCTTATCCACAAACAAGTATTATCTTAACAAAGTAATACTTTTTATGTTTGATCAGCTAATAGAAAAATATTTAATGAAGCAGAATGACATTTAAGATGTATTAAGTCAAAATAGCAGATTACTACACTATAAATCACATACACTAAACAGTTTATGAAGAAAATATATTTCACCTAACGAACGCTCCATTTTAGCAAGGACCACTATAATTATCCAGTATCTAGAATGGTACTCGGTACACAATAGACACTTTAAAAATTGTGGAATTAATACATTTCATTTAATTAATAAAATGCCAGGTACAGACAGAGAGGAAAGTCTAAAGCATACACACCAAAATGTAAGCAGCAACCATCTCTAACTGGTCAAATTACAGATGTTTTTCTTTTGTCCTTTTCCTTATATTAATTTTCTTAATTTTCTATAATGAATACAAATTACTTATTTTTTTTTTTTGAGCTGGAGTCTCACTCTGTCACCCAGACTGGAGTGCAGTGGCCGCTTCCGGCCACCGCAGCCTCGACCTGCTGGGCTCCGGCGATCCTTCCACCTCAGCCTTCCGAGTGGCCGGAATTACAGGCATGCGCTATCACGCCCGGCTGACTTTTTGATTTCTTGTAGAGATGAGGTCTCGCTGCCCAGGCGGGTCTCGAACCCGCGGGCTCAGGCAATCCACTCACCTCAGCCTCCCAAAGGCGCGGGATTACAGGCTGAGCCACCAAGCCCGGCTCAAATTACTTTTATAATGGAAAAAATACTGTTAGAGACACTATCAGTTTTCATCATTACAAGGTCAACATCGCAAGACAAAAAAAAAAAAACTTTTTTTTACTGAAATGCGTAACAACTAAATTAGAAAAAAGTCATAACTACTAATAATAATGAGTATGTCTGTAACATATTCATTGATCGTGGTCTAATTAAGAGAATCTGAAAAGCTTCCAAAATAATAGTATACTTCAAATTTATTCATAGCACAGATCAGGTAATTAGTTCTAATACTAGCAAACAAATCTCGTGAATCTACCAGTTCTGTATAAAAGAAGTCTATCTTGGTCATTTTCATTAGTTACCTTTAGATTAAGTAGCTCCATCCATAATGAGAATATATAGTATCCTTATCAGACTTCAAAGTGCAAAATCAAATCATATGCTCATTTGCCCTAACCACACAAATGTAACATGCTATATTTTCAGAGCTGCACAGGCATACAAGTTAAACAGTAAAATACAGCATTCTTTTAAGTGGTCTTCCACCAGAGTAGGCCACATCCATTGCTCTCAAGATTTGCCTTGATTTGGAATAAATTTGAAAGCAACTTAAAGTGATCTGGGCAGCACTACATATCACAGAGGCAGAAAAACACAAAAAAATTTTGATTTTTATAAAACAATCAGTCCGCACAAGAAGAAAAGATCAAAAGAATTGCCACAGAGGGTTTGCTTTACTTTACATTTGTCCCTGACATGGCAGATTGCTTTTTTTTTTTTTTTTTTTGAGTTGGCGTCTCACTCTGTCGCCCAGACTGGAGTGCAGTGGTCACTCCCGGCCACCGCAGCCTCGACCTGCAGCCTCGACCTGCTGGGCTCCGGCGATCCTTCCGCCTCAGCCTTCCAAGGAGCCGGAATTACAGGAGCGCACTATGACGCCCAGCTAATTTTTTGATTTTATTGTTGAGATGAGGTCTCGCCAAGCTGCCCAGGCGGGTCTCGAACCCGCGGGCTCAGGCAATCCATTCACCTCAGCCTCCCAAAGGCACGGGATGGATTACTTTCAATTTTCTTTTGTAAAAGATGCATTCTTTAAAAAATCAACTATAATTCTTTCAATTTTTCACTTATTCACAAAGACGATCAGGTCTTTTTTCCTTTTTTATCCAATCTGATATTTGCCATTTCTATAACCACACATAATGGACTACAGAGCAGGGATCCCTGACTCACGGGCCACTGACCACTACGGGTCCTGGCCTCTTAGGAACCGGGCCACACAGCAGGTGAGTGGCGGGCCAGCCGAGCTCTGCCTGCTGTCAGATCAGCAGCAGCATTAGATCCTCACAGCGCAAACCCTACTGTGAGGCACACATGCGAGAGATCTAGGTTGTGTGCTCCTTATGAGAATCCTCACCCCCCCCTCAGACCCCAACCCGATTCATGGAAAAATTGTCTTCCACAAAACTGGTCCCAAAAAGGTGAGGGACCACTGGACTAGAACATATAAGCAAATGATCAGTTCTTAAAAGTATCATGGAATTGCGAAAAAGCACGTAAGAAAATCCAGTTAACAGCTCATCTAGCAAACAAGCCCCAAAGCTGAGATGAGACTGGGGTAAATGCTCTTCAGTCTGGTGAGTAGCATGATTCAATACTGAACAGCCAATGTGGTTGTCTCTCTTATTTATCCTACTACCAAGTTTGAAAAGCCCCCTGTGAACACCCAGTATGCTACTCCTCAAATCGAGATGAGCCTTCACTGGTTCCTGTGGAACGGTAAGCAACACTCTCCAGGAGCTCTGGGCACCTCTCCACACGGGCTGCCCGGCACTGCGGTGTGACTCCATCTCTAGGCCGCTCAAAGCTGTGGAGCCAGGAATTGTGTTTCTCTTCCTACAGTGTCTTCCATTGTCTTGAGACCATCGAAAGCTTATGGCAACTTAATAGTTAGCTATCAAAACAAATACTGTTTCTACAAAGATACTGATCATCACATTAAATGAAAGAAGCCATGCAACTCCAATTACCATAATAAATTCACAAAAAAATCAAAAATCGAAGTTTTCCCATGGTTTATTTATGATAGAACAATAGATGCCATATCCTATCTCTGTTGGGGATCAGGAAATAAGAAAGTAAGACAGCAGTTGAAAAGATGAAGGCATAATGTCTGGAAAAACCAAGCATCCAACCTCTAACATCGATTACCCTAAGGGGAAGGATAAAAGTTCTCATATGGAGAACTTTTAATTTCTCTTTTTAATGTTTCTTAAGGAAGACATTATCAAAATAAACATACTTTAAGACAGAAAAACGTATCTATAAGAATAAAATGAGGCCAGGCATGGTGGCTCACCCTGTAATCGCAATACTTTGGGAAGCTGGGGAGAGAAGACTGATTGGGTTCAGGAGTTTGAGACAAGCCTAGGCAACATAATGAGACCTCATCTTTACAAAAAATTAGTGGGGCGTGCTGGGGCATGCCTGTGGTTCAGCTACTCAGGAGGCTAAGGCGGAAAGAACGCCTGAGCCCAGGAGTCCAAAGCTGTGGGGAGCCATGATCATGCCACTGCACTCCAACCTGCGTGACAAAGTGAGACCCCGATCCAAAACAAAACAAGAAGAAAACAGGCCAGTGTCACATCTGTAATCCCAGCACTTTGGGAAAGCAAGGCAGGAAGACCAGTCAATACAGAAGTGCCTGGCAACATAGCAAGACCCTGTCTCTATAAAAAAAATTAAATTAGTCAGATGTAGTGATGCATGCCTGTAGTCTCAGCTACTCCGGAGGGTAAGGCAGGAGGAATGCTTGGACCCAGGAGGTCAAGGCTGCAGTGAGCTATGACTGCACCACTGCACTCCAACCTGAGCAGCAAAGTAAGACCTTGTCTCTAAAAAAAAATTCTTTTTCATGTTGAAAAGAATAAAACAGCAAAAATAACTGAATATTGAAAAATAATGAGAACATCACCTGACAATATAGAAAAAAAGTACTATTTATAATATAGCATAGTTGTAAAGATTCCAAGTTCTAAAGCCAAACTACCTGCATTCAAATCCCAGTCTCGTTACTTATATAACTACCTGCGTGGCCTTGGAAAGTTACTTAAAACTCTAAAAAGTTGTGAGGTAAATGAGACATTATGTGTAAAGTACTCAAAACAATGCCTGGTGCATAGTAAGTGTTCAACAATTGTTACCTGTTAAAATTATTGCTATAGTCAAAATATTATAAAGTTGTACAATGACACTGGTATTCAAAAAAAGGCTGATTAAAGCAATTTTTTAAAGTTTATTTTCCTTTATTATTATGTAATCAATAAAGGTTTTGTTAATAAACAAACTCATTTTCCAATGTCAACTTGGCTACCTTATTGTTTATACTAAATGAAACTACCCAAAATTGCCAATGATACCATGAAACAGGCACTCTTAAACAGTGCTGTTAGCTAGGGGTATATCACCTCAACCTTTATCAAGGACTTTAAATGTTTCTGTACTCTTTATTTAAGTAAGACTATTGTAATCATAATCTATACAGAGATGCATATAAGGAGATCAGTACAGTTATTTATAGCAAAAAAAAACTGTAAACAATCCAAGTGCCTCAATAATCAAGAATCATGGAACCAACCATGCTGCCCACCGAAGCTGGACTGGATTTAAAAAAATGTGGTACATATACACAATGGAATATTATGCAGTCATAAAGAAGGACAAATATATGGACTTTGCAGCAAGGTGGATGGATTTGGAATCTATCATACTCAGTGATTTATCACAGAAACAAAGAACTGAGTTCCATATGTTCTCACTCATAAGGTGAACTTGAACAATTATAATGCTATAGGAAAGCGATTGGCAGTAGTGGAAAACTGTCAGGGGAGGGGGGCGGGACTGGCAGTTGAGGGAAACTGTTAGGGGAGGGAGGGGCATACTTCATCAACAAGGGCACCTGCATGATCAATATTTGTATACCTAACCCTGAATTGTACCCCACATCCTTAAAATAAATAAATAAATAAATTTTTTTTAAATTATCTTGACAGCAATTAAGTCATTTTTTACAAAAAGCATTTTATAACACTGAAAAAGGTTCATGTTAAGATAAAAAGCAGAATACAAAAATAATCATAGAGTTCTAATTGTCTGCTAAGCCTAGCACACCTAGCATAATCTGATAAATGTTCAGTAAATACTTATTGACTATATGAATGAGCAGAGACAAATTCAATATCTTTATCCTATATTTTCTGGTTCTCATTTATTTGGCTCTCATAGCCTACCTCTATTTTAAAAAAATTAAATGTTAAGAAATATTAACAACAAAGAATTTGTTGTAATCTTCCAAAGCTTCACATGCTTGCTACTCCTTATGGGCAAGTGAACACTCTATCTCAGGGCTGCACCTATGCTCACAACAGAAGTTTTACCTATATCTACTTAGCTCTAAGAGTTTGCTAGCCAGATTTTGTAACAGGTAATAAATTTGTTTTTTATTTTTAAATACTATTCCAAAGACGGTATCTCCATGAATTAGTAATAACTCTCATACTTGGGATTTATTTAGAAGAACCTACTATTTAAAGGACCCTTTTATCCTTTAGTAAAAACTAAAGGTGAGACTAGTCCAAGGATTTGGCTTTTAAAAATCAGACTGTTTTGCCTTGACCTCCTTTTCTTCTTGTACAGTATACCACAGCCTAAAAGAATTCTGAATGAACTCTGGGAATCCAATTGCTGTTTCCCACGTAATAGTGGTTTTCAAAGGACTCTTTGGCTACAACAACTAACATTTATTGATACTGTCCTAAACATTTTATGTGGTTCTCCTTTAATCAATTAATGAACAAATTATCAGGCATATTCTCAACTCAATGGCTGGCTAAATATTACTCTGGTTTAGGGCACTGACTTTTAAGCTGTATTCTATAGGGCACTAAAGCTCCCAAACTGGGCTAAAAAATCACAATCAACTGGGATACTTCTTAAAAATACATATTCTCAGAGCCAACCCAATCCTAGTGAATAGCGAATCTCTCAAGTTGTTTTTTTTTTTTTTTTTTTTAATAAGAGCCCCCGATGGTAACACTGCTGTCCTTAAAAGTTCCACGATAGCCTCAGGACACCTACATGCTTTCCCATGATGTCAAACACCAAAGCCACCTTCATCTATTTCATGTAGTGGAGTCCCAAGTAAGATGGGGAGGAAGCCAAATGAGTTCTGTGACCTTCTTTTTGAACCACTTTACCTCCAGATGTCATTAAATACAGCTTCAGATTAGGAAACAATGTTTCTGACTGACCTCTAATCATTCTCTGTTAGTCTCACTTGCCCATTATAAAGAAGAAACACAGCAGCCATAACTTGATCGAGCCCTTCTCGGCTGCAAGAAAACAGGCCTGGCTTTCTCATGACTGTGCTGATAACACTACTATAAAAATAGTACTGGAGTCTTTAAATGATGTGATCTGGTCTATGTTCTCTTTAAGACTTTTAGTTATCACCAGAGTATATGAAATACCTATTAACTCCTAAGACTAGTGTAATAAGCATACTTCCCATTACAAGGAGGAAAAACTACCTTAAACTATTTTATATAAGTTTATTCTATTCTATTCTATTCCATTCTAGTCAGGGTTTCACTCTGTCGCCCAGGCTGAAGTAGTACAATCATGGCTCACTGCAGCCTGAACCTCCTTGACTCAATCCTTCCACCTCGGCCCAGCTAATTTTTTTTTTTTTTTTTGTAGAGATGAGGTCTCACTATGTTGCCTAGGCTGGTCTCGAACTTCTGGGCTCAAGCAAGCCTCTCACCTCCACCCCCCAAAGTGCTAGGATGACAAGTGTGAGCCTTCATGCCTAGCCTTAAATCTAATTTGTCACGTCCTAGCCTGGGCAACATAGCAAAACATAATCTCTACCAAAAAAAATCAAAAAATGAGCCAGACATGGCAGCACGTGCCTGTAGTCTCAACTACTCAGGAGGCTGACGGAGGAGGAGTGCTTGCACTCAGGCAGGCAAGGCTGCAGGGAGCTGTGACCGTGCCACTGCACTCCAGCCTTGGCGACACAGTGAGATTCTGACTTTAAAAAAATGTTTTAATAAAACAAATAAAAGTCCAAGTACCAGAATACAGAACAATGAAGAAAAAAGTCTAGAGAATGCAAGACCAGAGTTGTATTGCTGATTTTGCCATACACTATACCATCTGTGTGACTTGAAGCAAGTACTGTACTTTTCTGGATTCTCGTCCCTTAAGGCACCTCCACAAAAAGTCTAAGTCTCTCCAGAACAATTCAAAAATTAAAGTGCTTTCCGGATACAACTTTATTTACCACTGAGCTTCTAAATATGAGCTATTATATCATGGCTGTAATTAACATTTATTAGTAACTAATAGGACAGAGATAAATTATTATTTAACCAACACATTTAGTCTTATATTCTCATGCTATATATCACAAGGAACTATTTGCTTTGCTGTCAAAAGAAAAATAGAGCTAAACAGAAACTGATATTTGGTCTAACCTCTTCCTACAAGTGAAACTGAAAAAGAGCTAAGTGAACAAACCTAAATGAAAGTAGTACACACAACACCTAATTGATCATAATTTGACTCATTCTGTTCCTAAATGATAAAATACAGTTTGTTTTTTCCTTGTAGTTCACTGAAACTTATTCCAGAGACATGTGAAACCTCTTTAATATTCTTCTCAGTCTGTAAGACTTTTCTAGTCTAGCATCTCATTACCTTATCCATACTATTCCTGTCTGAACATTCAGTTCCAGTCATTAGAATAAATATCTGTTACAAACATTATTAATGAGATACATATCAAGAAATCTAAGCAAGCTACCAACCACCTGGGATAATTGTATTGTTCTGTATAAAAACCACTACAGCAGCAAACACAGAAGCTGCCTGAACATATTATCGTTGATCCACACAACAGCTATTTCTGGATGACACTATTCGCAAGTCACTAAGTACACTTGTCAGGGCATTCAGCATGACCATACACTGAGCACGTGTTGTAACAAAGGCGTGGAACGTGATTTTCATGAGGAAAAAAAGCTTAATCTGCCTTTCAAAGGTATACATTTAGTAAATTACACTAAAAATCTTATCAAAGTACCAATGGCTTAGCAATAACTTAAAATTAATGGGAAGAAAACCTACTTCAAGATTTAAAATTTACTGAAGCAAATTTTTAAAAACAAATCTTTATATTAAATTTGTTTTCCTCCCTTAAGCTTGCTTTTTACACTTTCTTTTCACGTGCCTATCACTGTTGCACATTACATGCAATGTGTTCATAACTGTGAGCATGTTGCATGAGATGGGCCTTTCACTGTTCACGTCGTATGACATAAGCTCATAACTCGGTTCATGTCGCTTGAGTCGAGCCTGTCACATATAGTCAATCATGTATTCAATCATGAGTTGAGAAAGTATGGTTTAAATAATGTTTTTCTAAAATACAGCCACCGGTCATTTGTTTATGTAAGAGCAGTGGGAAATAGCTGCTTTTATGCTACAATGGCAGAGTAGCTGAGACAGGGACTATAAGCCTAAGATATCTACTATCAGGCCCCTTTCAGAATAAGTGTAAAGGGAAAACTTAAACCTGGATTAGAGGAAACACTTCTTAAAGCTAGGGATTCTGTCTTAAGCATTCCTGATCCATGTAGCACCTAATACAGTGCCCTAAAGGTGACAGGACTTTCAATGTAATTTCTGAATGAATGAAAGAAAAGGGATTCCCAGACCAGGATCCAGAAGAATGAATCTGTCTATAATTTCCTCCAAGAAGCATTATGCAAATATACCTCAATTACTTAAACAGATGTGTTATAAAAAGCTGAATATAAATTACATTTCCATAAATGCCTAAGTGCCTTTTTTTAATTCCTGCAATAATTTTCCTTATAAAGCAAGTCCCACATTTACTTTGTATCTTCAGTTCTTCTTGAAGCAGAGTATGCTTATATATGTGTATGTGTTACATAAATATATAAGGCAATAGAGATAGATAGACAGGCAGACAGATACATACACACACATATATACATGTAAAAATTGTAACTGCACGACCAGTCCAAACTGGGCCTACTCTGTTGATAACAAAATGTCATGATCTTATAACAGAGTCAAAACTATAGCCTGGCTGTGCAAGACAGAAAAAGCTTTAACCTCTAACAACACCTAGAACCAATGATTCCGCCCTGTAAAACGAAGAAGACCAAGATATGACCTGAACCTGAACACCAGAACCCTTTCAAAAGCAAGGGATCCACTGGTCCAGAAGATCCAGGGCTAAAATCTGCCTCAACATGCCTTACAATAAATGGTCAAATTTGAAGCCCTCCAGTCAAACCCTGCCAAGTCAACATTCCTAAATCCTTGCCCCAGACCCCGAATCAGGGGACAGATTTGAGCTGCATCTGCTGTCTCTTTGCTGGCCAGTTTCAAATAAAGCCTTTATTTTGTCAAAAGGAAGTGCCATAGTACGGGCTTCTAAGTGGGTCAGAACAGCAAACGCACTTGCTTGGTAACAAAATCAGTGGCTTTTACTGACCATCTACTGCAATTACTTTAAGTTAATTACTCCATTTAATCCTTCGACAACAACTAAGGGCAACAGATCATTTCTATCCTATATAAACCCAAACAAAAGAAGTGCTTTCTCAGGTCTATCTAGTTTTAAATTCTGTTCTATTATATAATTTTCCTTGAAATATGCGATTTTTATTTTGTTAAATGGCTTATATTTTTGTCTGGAAATTAAATGTGACATAAAAATGTGGGGCTTTTAAAATCTCAAAAATTGTACAACCACCACAAGTGCTTTCATGTCTTTAATATGAAGGATCAGCAGCTTTTAACTGACTAATTAATTCACTAAATACTGAGTACCTGCCTGTGTCAGGCTATTCTAGGTACAAGGGACTCAGGGGTTAAAAAGACAAAAGTCTCAGCCTTCATGGATTATGCTTTCATTGTGATTATCAATTCAATGCAAGACTTTTTTTGAGGTATACATGTTATTCCCATGGCCTTAGATTTTCCCTGTGTCAAACACAGTCTGAGCTATTATCCTTTACTATCTGCATTACAACCGTAGTTACACAAAATAATAATTTTTACCAATGATTCAAAAACAGTTGAAATTAAATTCATAGACTTTAATCATTCAGCAGAAATAATTAAAATAAAATGTGAGGGAATTAATTCTAAAATTCTTATATACTTCTAAGTCTTCAACACTTCTAATGGATGTTGTATTAATTTATTGGAAAAACTGATCATTTCTTTTCATTGCATCACAAATTCTGCTATTAAACTAAGTACACCAAGAAATCCCATTATAAAATTCCAATTATCTTTAATAATTACAATATCCCAGAATATCTGTGAAAAGGCAGTATTCCACAATCACAAGCCAATTCAAGTCCAACCGTGACTGCATCACTCCTGACTGCATTCATACGCAGTGGAACTGACTCGCCGCTCCCGGGAAGAGCTTCCCAGAAAAAAAATGAAGTGAAAGTATTCCAGACAAAAGAAACGTTAAGAAAAAGTTTCACTTTAGAAACTGTCAGAGTTCAATGAGCTCCTTAATTTATTTACTTTGAGTTGGAGTCTCACTCCTGTCGCCCAGGTTGGAGTGCAGTAGCACACTCACAGCCACCTCCAGCCTTCCAAGTAGCTGGAACTACAGACACATGCCACCATGCCTGGCTAGTTTTTTGTGATTTATTGTAGATACGAGGTCTCATCAAGTTGCCCAGGCTGGACTCGAACCCCTGGGCTCAGGCAATCCTCTCGCCTCAGCCTCCCAAAGTGCTGGGTGCCACTGCACCCAGCCCAATGAGCTCCTTTAAAAGAACCTTCTTTGTTTGGCAACTTTCAACAAAATTAAAACACAATTTAACTAAGGTGGCATCAAGAACTATAGAGTGACTATTAATTATACCTATCAGCCTCTCATTGAGAGTCATTTTGTTTAACTCCATAAGAAGAAAGGTGGGACTAAATTGCAACACACCTTCACCAAGATTATAGTTTAATAAAATGATTTTATCTTAACACATGCACAACATATATTTTCATTAAAACCTTGAAGCTGCAGTTTTAGCTCATTTGTCCTCTAGAAAAAGCTTGCCACGCATAACCCATTAGACTAGGCCTCACTATCAAACCTCAGCCAAATCAAAAAGTCTGACGTCATTTTTATTCCCAATGCACAGCAGATAAATGTTTATTGTGTCAATTTTACCACATCTGAATTCTGATGTGAGAAAGAAAGGTAGGCAATGACAGAAACAAAGCCCTGCCATAACTGTCTCTTGAATGAAGTAAGGTGCTGTCATCTACTTCCTAACAAAACTCTCTTTGCTCTCTCGGAAATCTCTCCCGGGAGGCATTCTGTAACAGCAGCCAAGGGAAAAGAGGGGAAGTCTTTCTTCAAAGGAAAAAGATCACTTTCAATGCACTGCCCCACTCTACTGTATGTATGAGTCGAGAACATCCCAGCCCAATCTAAAATATCTTGTTGCTAAATCCAACACTTTCCACACCTTAGCGTACCAATTTTCTGTGAGATTTAGTGCGGCTGACCTCTCTCCTCGGGCGGAATTTTACTTTCCCTCAGCTTCAATGGCAGACATTGTTCTCAGGTTTCTCCCACCCCCTCACCCCCGCGCTCAGTCACCACTGCTTCCTCCACCCAACAGCCTGTCCACATGCTTCTCCTGCTATCACATGTTCTTGGCTCCTAAACCTGCATTTTCAACTCAGAGTTTCCTCTTATGCCCAAGATCCAAATATTCAAATATCCAAGGAACGCTAAGGAAATGTGTACCGGGAAGTATACCTAAACTAGTTTACTCTGTGTTAACCTTACTTTTTTCAGAAAATGATTTCTATTTATATTTGTTTAATCAACTGGGAATTTATTTGGCTATGAGATATGTGTTAAAGCTCTAAAGTGAATCTGTGCCAAGCTATTAATCAGCTATCGCCAAATGATTTATTATTAGTTAAATAATAATCTGCAAGCTTTATGAAACAGGGACGGTGTCCATCTTATTCACTACTGTTTCCCCAGAACCTGGCATGATACCTGACATTCTATAAAGATGCAGGAAATAGGAGCTGTAATTTGGTGACTGACTAAAATCTTGACGGTGAAGAATGCAACAAGAAATACATGTCAACACTCAGAAAAAAGTCAAATAGACAAGTTTCTCTACACAAAATTCAAAAACTGAAATATAACCAAGTGCTATGGTTTGAATGTTTCTGTTTCCTCAAAATTCATGTTGAAACTTAATCCCCAGGTCAACAGTATTGAGAGGCTGTACCTTTAGGAGGTGATTAAGCCATGAGACTCTGCCCTCATGGTTGGGATTAACAACCTTACAAGCCGGGTTCGGTGGCTCAGCCTGTAATCCCGCGCCTTGGGAGGCTGAGGTGAGTGGATTGCCTGAGCCCGCGGGTTCGAGACCCGCCTGGGCAACTTGGCGAGACCTCATCTCTACAATAAATCAAAAATCAGCCGGGTGTGGTAGCGCATGCCTGTAATTCCAGCTACTCGGAAGGCTGAGGCGGAAGGATCGCCAGAGCCCAGCAGGTCGAGGTTGCAGTGGCTGGGAGCGGCCACTGCACACTCCAGTCTGGGTGACAGAGTGAGACTCCAACTCAAAAAAAAAAAAAACCTTACAAAAGGGCTAGAGGGACCTAGCAAGGCCCTTTTACACTTCTACCTTCCACAATGTAAGGACACCGCAACAAGGTGCCATCATGGAAGCAAAGAACAACCTTCACCAGACATCAAACCAGTCGGCATCTTGATCCAGCCTCCAGAACTGTGAGAAGTACATTTCTGTTCTTTCTAAATTGCCATCTCAGGTATTTTATGATAGCAACACAAATGAACAAGACACCGAGTACCATCAAACACCTGGTAACTTTTTTAAAGATGCTCTCCGATCTTCCCAAGACATTCCTAAGATTTCATCATTAGAAGTCTGTTTTCTTCCTTAGAAAGATATGTGAGAATGGCCAGGACCACTCAGTTACAGGCTGAGCCATAGGGAGAAGAGCAAGAAGGAGCCCAGACTTTTGATGAAAGAAAAAAATCAAAGTGCATTTGGTAAGTGCGTGCACAACATGCACTATATAAAATATTTCTAAGTCCATGTCCTACTTTGCAAAATTGAGTTAGAACCCTGTGGATTAGAATTAGATTCCAGGCCTCCCTTTTGACCCCAAACCCTTCTAAAAATGTACATTTCTTATCTCTTATCTCATTTTATAATGATAATTTTATCATTATAAAAGATATTGCAGACAAAAAACAGCAAAGAAAAATATCACCAAGTAATCAATGTAAACTACTGTAAAATAAGCCTTCTGTATAATAACGTCCAGTGCACACAAGATGTTCACTATCAGAATGACATACTTCCAAGTGGATGGTTATGACTCAGTTCCAGATCAAAGAAGATATTCTTCATTAAAATTGAACTTGAGGCATTATTCTTCATAGCAAAGTAATGATAATGATAATAATGACAATAATAAAAGATGAGGTTTTTCAATGGGTAGAACTGCTAGATTAGTCATAATCTGAAATGTTTCCAGATGAAAAAAAATCAAACCATACAAATAACTAGAAGAAATATGGGAGAAATAATCCTTCTCTAGCCTCAGTATAAGGAAAGGCTTTCTAACAATATGCAAATTCCAGAGGTAATGAAAGATTAATAAATTTGACTTCATAAAATAATAAAATTTTATATGGCAAAAAAAAATGAACAAAGCCAAAAGACAATAGGAAAGAAACAAGGAAAGATAATTCCCAAAAGAGAGAAGAGAGAGAAGCACAGCCCTTAAGCATCCGAAAAGATGCTCAATCTCATTCACAATTAAAACTACACTAAGATAACAATTTCTCACTTAACAGATTGGTCAAAATTTTTAAATGTGAAAACACATTCTGTTAGTGAGGCTGTGATGATACAGGCATCCTCACAGACTGCCTGTGGAAATACAATCTGGCACTACTCTTTTGGAGCAGAAACTCCAAATACGTAACAAAACTTCATATAGACTTAGCCTTTGACTCAGCAGTTCTTCCTTCTGGAAATTTACCCTGACGTTGCACATTCGACAACGGGGGGGTTGGTGGAGGGCAACAGGTTATGTATCGCAGCACCGTTTGTAATCACAAAGTACTGGAACAAATCTCAATGTCTACACGTAGGACAGTGATTGACTCACGGTACATCCACACCATTAGTACTACGCAACTGTAAAAAATAATAAGTATGATTTCTATGAAGTGATATGCGGTAATTCCTAGAATATACTATAATATGAAGAAAAGCAAGGTGCAAAGGACTGTCCAGTTCTAAAGAGTATATGGTACTTTACCTGTAAGAAGGGGAAAAGAAAAATACATGTGTATCTGCTCATTTGTGCAAACAGAAACATGGTAAGAATAAACTATAAAATAAAGAGCTTGGTTAGCTACAGGCGGTAGGCAGAACAGGATGAAAGGCTAAGAGAAAAGGGAAGAATTAATGGGACAGGAGAAAGTGGCACTTCTCAGAGTGCACCATTTTGTGTGGTTCTGACTTTTGGATCCCTGGTCCTATTTCACATACTCAGAAAAATAAAAATTAAAGTCAAAGCATGAGGTTGACCTCAAACCAGAATATAAGCAGAAACCAATGAATTATGAGTGAAAACACAACTACACTAAGGGGTTGACAGGAAGCAAGAAAATAATCTACGTAACTTTGGCACACAGGACGTTCTGGCTACATACCGTAAGACAAAAGTCAGACCACAAAGACTGTACTCTATTCAAATGAATTTCTCACAGGTGCTTGGGACAGCAATTCCAAAACTACTTTATGTACATTACAGCAAATATTGTAGATAACAAAAACCAAGTTTCTCACTGTCAGAGAGAACATTTACAAGAAAAGGAGAAAAACTTGAATAAATCCTATGGTATTGATTTAGAATAGGAAGTATCAATATAAACACAAAATTTTGGAAAAAAATGTAAACACACAAACACACACAGATAGATATTGAAATAGGAACAGAAGTGGGCATATGTATGTATATATGCACACACATATTTCCTAGCTCTATTTTCTGAGAAGGCCTAGAAGCCATTATGCCACAGTACTAAGGAGTCCTCCAAGTGCGCAAAAATTGGTTTCTTACCCTTAAAAAATTCTTGACTCCAGGGCTGGGAAACATACAAGATAAACCTGGAACACCTAGGTGTGTCACAGAGAAAGGAAATGGTCAAAAATAATGAGGAGACGTCAAAAAGAAGTCACTTGAAGGGGTTTTCAGTGTTCAAATGTAAAGACATTCTGAGCAATAATATAATTACTAAAATAGACTATAACCCAGTGACATAATACAAGTCTAAAAGACCAAACTGACAGAATAGAGGCAGAAAGAAAAGAAATGAGAAAGAAGAAAAGTTCTTCCTGGCTGGGCGTGGTGGCTCATGCCTAGAATCCCAGAACTTTGCGAGGCTGAGATGGGAGGACTGCTTGAGCCCAGGGGTTTAAGACCAGCCTGGGCAACACAGCAAGGCCTCATCGCACTCCACAAAAAAAACTTTTTTTAATTAGCCATGCATGACACACAGAATATTATTTCTGTGATGTCCTTGCCGAACTGAATAACCTGAATCATGAGGAGGCATCAAATTCAACTTAAGAGACAAGCTACAAGGCAACTGGCCAATGGTTTTCCAAAGTGTCAAAGTCATGAAAGAAAGCCTTGGAAACTGGCCAGGCACAGTGGCTCATCCTTGTAATCCCAACACTTGAGGAGGCCAAGGCAGTAGGATCACTTGAGGCCAGAAGTTATAGAATAGCCTGGGCAACATAATGAGACTGCCTCTACAAAAAAATAAAATTAAAAAGTTAAAAAATTTAAAAAAATAAAAACAAAGCCTAGGGAATTGGAATTGTTCCCCAAAAAGGAAAGGAAGACATAACCTAATGAAACCTGTGATCCTGGATTAAGTTCTAGCCCAGAAACAGGACACTGAGATTTTTAGTGAAATTTGAATAAGGTCAGTAGCCAGATAGTATCAATGTATCAATGTTAATTTCTTGATTTTGACCATTGTACTGTAGCTACCTGTTTATATTATTTGGCTTTACATTTAGGAAATAATCTCTAGACCACAATGTTTTAGAATTAAAATAGGATTTCCTGTCAAAATTGTCACTCTACTCACTGTTATCTTTAGGACTTGGCCAGACTAGTGCAAAATTCCTTTTACTGCTAACTACATCCAGGTCTTCAATCACACTCAATTTGAAAGATCGTTGGAGTCAAAAAGTGTTACTAGATACAACAAATGGCCACTAAGTTATGAATTGAGATAATAAAAAGAGAACCAGCACTCTATACTGACAAGACTTTAAACACTGTGGAGCCGAGCGCCATGGCTCATGCCTATAATCCCAGCACTTTGGGAAGCCTGAGTTCAGGGATTCAAGACCAGCCTGGGCAACTTGGCAAGACCTCATCTCTGTAACAAATCAAAATATTAGCCGAGCATGGTGGTACATGCCTATGGTTCCACTACTTGGAAGGCTGAGGCGGAGGGATCACCTGAGCCCAGTGGGTTGAGGCTGCAGTAGCCAGGAGTGTCCAACTGCACTCCAGCCTGGGCAACAAAGTGATACTTCGCCTGACTCAAAATAAATAAATTAATAAAGACAGGCAGACAATGGAGTCTGGAGCTCACAACTCTTAATCAGCTGTTCTGAGTTCACATTCAAGGCCATCCCTACAGCCCCCTCAGATTCACTTCACCCCAGAAGTCATAGACCCTCTCCTATGCTATTGGATTTCAGGCCTACTATGCAAAAGACAGATTTTGCACTGGTCCAGAAAACACCTTGCATAAATTTTTTTCTTCCTAGAAGAAAGTATCCTAAAACAGAGTAGACAGTCAATAAATTCTCAGGGTTTTTCATTCTGGTTTTGGTGGAGTATGATTCTACAAGAAATAAGATATTCCCATTGTCAATCAAAAACATCTTATCTCAAACTACTTAGATGATTACCTGAGACACAGAGTAATGGGCACACAACTACAGAGGGAAAATTAAAGTAGAAAGGCAGAAACAAGTAACAAATTTTACAGGCTTTATTACTTGGCTCAAGGTTGACCAGGATACTGTGAATAAGGCAATATAGAAAGCAAAGAGTACCTAAAATATGCAACTCATCAGCGGCTCAATCTATGCCTCAAACCCACATCCCCAATCTATTTTGCAGTGTAAAACCTAGAGACAAGCAGCCAGGTCCTCACCTTTTCCAACCTTTCTCTACTCAAAGGTAGGTAATAAGCCTATCTGTAAAGACACTATGCTATATCTCCGAAAAATATATGTCTCAACAACATCCCTGACATCTGCTAATTCTTACTAGCAATTTAACAGACTCTGAACATAATCTAACCCCAAAAATTAAATAAGTATCATTTATAACATTCTGAAAATAACCAGTAAGGTCAATCCTTCAGAAACACATTATCTACCAGGAGGAGGTACAGAGGGGTAACTGATTCAAATTATCTAAATCTGTATCTATAACTATATCTACCCTTGCATAACTCCTGCAAGCACACAAGGCAAACTTAAGTTGTTAATTTTATTTCTAGACTGAATTTTGCATATATAATACCATAGTATTACATTCACCTAATGATGAATTCAAGTTGCATGTGCCCCCTTCATGTCTCCATATGAATCTTTTGTTTTTGTTTTGCTTTGTTTGTTTGTTGTTTTTTTTAGTTGGAATCTCACTGTCACCCAGGCTAGAGGGCAGTGGCATGCTCCCAGTCACCACATTCTCAGCCTGCTAGGCTCAGGTGATCCTTGCGCCTCAGCCTTCCAAGCAGCTAGAACTATAGGCGCACACCATCACAACTAGCTAATTTTTTTATTTATAGTAGAGACGAAGTCTTGCCAAGTTGCCCAGTCTGGTCTCAAACACTCAGGCTCAGGCAATCCTCTCGCCTCTGCCTCCCAAAGTGCTGAGATTACAGGCATGAGCCACCACACCTGCATGAATCTTTTAAGGTAAATGCAAATTAAATACAAATAAGGATAGTATGATACAAAGGGTATAGCTGCCGCTTAGACATTCAAAAACTCATAAAATTAAAGGTAACCTATGTCATTTTCAAAATAACATTTTAAGATGTATATAATGTACTTCTAATTATTCTAAAATATTTTATTATAAAAAAATTAATAAAACTTCCACATTAATCTGTTAAAATACTCAGCTATTACACCATCTGCTAAATGAATAAAAGCATATGGCAAAGCGGCAATGGAGGAAAAAAATATAGATTGCAAAAAGGAAAACAGTGAAATGTTATTGAGGAAGCACAAAAAAAAATATGTAATCTGAAGTTAAGCTTTGTTGTAAGAATACAACGAACAGTATATAAAATTACAAAAAAGTATTAGCAAGAATTAAGAGAATAAGAGAAACTATTCAAAGTAATAAAATACAGAATAAATCAGGGAGATTTTAGTTTATAAACTGATACCTTGGCTGGGCACAGTAACTCACACCTGTAATACCTCTGCTTTGGGAGGCTGAAGCCAGGAGTTCAAGACCAGCCTAGGCCACACAGCAAGAACTCAAGACAACAAAATATTTAGCCAGGCACAGTGGTACACACTTGTAATCCTAACTCCTCAAGAGGCTGAGGTGGGAGGCTCACTCAAGCTCAGGAGTTTGAGGCTGCAGAGAGTGCAGATCATGCCACTTCACTCTGGTCTGGATAATAGAGTGAGACTCTTTCTCAACTAAAAATATAATGCCAGGGCAACCCCTTCGGTCCACTCCCGCTTTCTCAAAAAAAATTATATATAAAAATCTTATATATGTATAAAAGCCGGGCACAGTGGCTCACACCTGCACTCCCAGCACTTTGGGAGGCCAAGGTGAGAGGATTGCCTGAGCACAGGGGTTGAAGACCAGCCTGAGCAACTTGGTGAGACCTGTCTCTACAATAAATCAAAAAAATTAGCTGGGCATGGTGGCTCACACCTGTGATTACATCTACTTGGAAGGTTGAGGCAGAAGGATCACCTGAGCCCAGCAGGTCGAGGCTACCGTAGCTGTGAGCATGCCACTGCACTCCAGCCTGGGCAACAGAGTGAGACTCTGACAAATATATAAATAAATAAATGTAAACTGACCATTTGTCTATTAATTTTAATATGTCCAATATCCCATAGTAAACATATTCAACAGTCATATCAAAAAGAAAACAATATTATTAAGAGAAAACAAACACTTGGTTATAGATTTATGTTAAAGTAACTGAACCCTGAAACCAAAAATTTAGCAGAATGCGTGTTAACTGTACTGCATAGCTAGAATACTAGCAAAACAAAACGATTTAACAGTTTTGAAACATGCTTATTTTGCTTTTCAAGTCAGAAATTCACACTCCCAAGGGTGCAAACATTCTCTAACAACAAAGCAATATTCTTCAGGCATTACGGTTATTTGTATAATTTTTTTTTCCTGAAATGTAACTTACCGAGTACCATCTGCTTTCCAGCTTACTTTATATGGATTCTGCTCCAAAAGTTTAATATTTTGCTTGTCCATGGAAACAGGCTGTGCTCCAGGGAATCCAGACCTTAAAGAAGAACATTTTATTACTACCATGGCTGGTATCCATGCAAAACAATACATATCTTAAACCAATCTCAAATGAATCACGCATTTATCACAATGTTCTCCCGATCATGAGACTAATGTCAACTGGAATAATATCAGCTTTCACAAACATGCTAACAAAAGGTTATCATTTCCTTGACATTTTAGAATGCAAGTTAATAGGGTTGCAAGTTTAAATGGTCATTGCTATACCATAATTACTGGGCTAATTTAAAAATATATGATATAAATACATGATCTAAATCAGGGGTCCCCAACCCCCAAGGACATGGACTGGCACCGGTCCGTGGAATTGGGTCGCACAGTCACAGGTGAGCGGCCAGCGAGGCAGCAGCATTAGATTCTCACAGGAGCGCAAACCCTATTGTGAAATGCACATGTGAGGGATCTAGGTTGCATGCTCCTTATAGGAATCTAATGCCCAATGATCCTCTCCCACCCCTACTCCATGGAAAAACTGTCTTCCACGAAACCGGTCCCTAAGGCCAAAAAGGCTGGGGATCACTGATCTAAACAAAAAAGCAAGTGTGTTTACAAGTCTTGTACTTCAGGAAGAAGTTTAAATCTTTGCTTAATTACCTGACATTATTCTAGACCCCATATTTCTCCATCATGATACTGCTAACTTGACATTACTGCAGGGTTGGCAATTTTCTGCTCAAAAGATGCCCAGAAGTAACAAAACAGGAGAAATGCAGGTCAATATTAAGGTGTCCTGGCAAGGATTTAACACAGCAGTAAAACCAATAATATTCCTTCATTACTTTCCTCCTTTAGTTAAAATTATTTCTAGTTGACTTATCTGGAATTTATGCACCAGTAATAAAAGTTCTTTATATTAGAAATTATAATAGGAATGTTTAACAATTAATAATCCCATTTCCTTGTGTTCAAGCTATATGACAATCTTCTGCCACTAAATACCAACGAGCAACAGACCAAGACCTGAGAGAAACAGATAAGAGCAATGAATTATCTCCTAACTCCTTCTCCACGAAATGTCTGATAAGTATTTTCAAACCATGGTAGGGTGCAGAATATATTTAAAGCTGTTCTTCCCAGGCTTCTGATTACAGAAAAACTAGAAAATGAGGCATATTCAAGTTTCGCCTCTTCTCCCTTAATAAATTGATGCAACCAACCCAAACATTAACCAGCAGCAACAGAGTCAAAGGCATGAAACAAATACTAGACAGTGACAACAGTAATTTTTTGTTACTTTAGGAAGACATGTGAGTCATCCAATTTTGTCTCAACTGTCTGGTTATTGCGCTGATTGTCTTTATAAAAATCTGACATCTTTTTAAGTACTCTATATAAACATACTAACTTCAAGGAACAAAGACGCTATGTCAATGCTTGCATTAATTTTAAATGTTACAGAGTAAGAATACAATTTATTTAAAACTTTAAAATATTTATTACCCTTCCCAGCCACAGAATTGATGACACTTCTGCTGTACTTCTCCTAACTTTGGTTGAGTTGTTACTTGAGTTACACCTTTAACAGTTACACCTTCCAAGAAAATAGCACCCTTTAAGAAAAAAAAAAGATTTTATTAAAGTTCAAATCCATTTAGAAAGAAAACACTAAGACATAAATTAGTTCATTTTCACAAATCTGAACAAGTCAATATACCAGAGATGGTCTGCTCCACAAGGGTCTATAAACTCCCGTATGACTGTAGACCCACTTTGCTTAATCCAGCATTTGATTTTCAATATATACACAGAGCTCAGTGAATACATCATGCTGTCAAAGCACTCTACAACCACTTCCCAAATCGTAACAATACTAATCATTTATGGACTGTTCCTGAGAGCCAAGAATTTCACAAACATCCTCTCTAATCCTTACAACTCTGAAAAATAGATTATATTATATTTATCTCATAGATGACTAAATAAGCACAAAGATTTTATGTATTTAATCAGACCATAAAAGACAGAGTTTGAACCTAGGTCTATACTATACAATTTATTAGTAGGGACAAGGGAAAAAAGGAACTGTGCCACTGTGGGTGGAGTATGGATCTTAAAGGGATAAGTGTAACAGTAAGTAAAGTGACTAAGCCACAGTCATTGGGTGTATCAACATAAAACTAAACATTGTGCATCACTGAACTTTTAATCTAAATTGCTTAATTCAAAACTACACAGAGTATCTTACTGTATTTTGCAGCAAGCGTATTTTTGAAATATCACAGAGAAGGAAACCAGATGGAGAATTTATATCTCAAACAAATAAGGAACACTCCTAGAAACTTTAAAGACTCAAAAAAAGTCTAGATGTATGCAACAATTACTTTCAGACCCTTAAGAGGGCTGGCATCAGTCTCAAGAAAAATCCATGAAACAACTCTAGCTGTTAATGTAATTAGGGAATAAAAAATATGGTCTACAAGCTATAATATTCAACCTTCCGGCAAAGACTTGGCAACTTGAGCCATTTGAGAAGGGAAAACGAATACTTAATATTGAGTGTAAGCCAGGCTTGGTGGCTCAGCCTGTAATCCCGCGCCTTTGGGAGGCTGAGGTGAGTGGATTGCCTGAAACCGCGGGTTCGAGACCCGCCTGGGCAACTTGGCGAGACCTCATCTCTACAATAAATCAAAAATTAGCCGGGCATGGTAGTGCGCACCTGTAGTTCCAGCTCCTTGGAAGGCTGAGGTGGAAGGATCGCCGGAGCCCAGCAGGTCAAGGCTGCAGTGGCCGGGAGCGGCCACTGCCCTCCAGTCTGGGTGACAGAGTGAGACTCCAACTCAAAAAAAAATATATATTGAGTGCACATACATCCCTGTCAAACCCAGAAGACTCCTGAGTCCTCCCAGCAGACACTGGTCCTACTTTTTGCCCCTAAGTCCAAATCCCTTTTTGTAATTAATCTAATCTGTCTTCTACTTTGTTTCCTTTAAATAGCCATAATTTAAGGAATTCATGAGCCAAAGGAACACGGTACCATCCCTCTCCTATTATACCATCACCTAAATGTACTAAGTAAGGAAATTTATGTTTAAAACTACTTTTATCTTTAAGTATAACGAAAGAGGAAAAAAGAGTATTTTCAAAGGAAAGCTCAAACAAGTAGATGAGGTTTTTTTTGAGTTGGAGTCTCACTCCGTCACCCAGCCTGGAGTGCAGAGGCCACTCCTGGCCACCGCAGCCTCGACCTGCTGGGTTCCGGCGATCACTCCGCCTCAGCCTACCAAGTAGCTGGAACTACAGGCGTGCGTACCACATCCGGCTAATTTTTTGATTTATTGTAGAGACAAGGTCTTGCCAAGTTGCCCAGGCGGGTCTCGAACCCGCAGGCTCAAGCAATCCACTCACCTCAGCCTCCCAAAGCACAGGATTACAGGCTGAGCCACCGAGCCCGGCTATAGATGAGGTTTGTAACAGATTTAGTTACTGCGAATACTCAAATAATTTTCACATTCTTATAAAATCATATTTAGATGCTAATTTAAGAGGACACTTCTTTTTAGAGAGTTCTATATTCAGCATCTTTATTCTGACTATTAACAGCAGAGGAGACTTTCTTTTTAAGTTTTACATGATAAAAGTATCTGGCTTCACTTACAAAGATATATTTTCTAAGCAGTGTTAAGCAAAATTTTTAAATATATGATAATTTCTGAAAAGGCCAACATAAAAACAAAGCCCAGACTAGCACAAGTTTGTCCTAAAAACACAAGCATTATTTCTTTTTAAATAAGCAATAAAAAAGACTAATAAATTTTTTTTTTTTTTTTTTGAGTTGGAGTCTCACTCTGTCACCCAGACTGAAGTGCAGTGGCCGCTCCCAGCCACCGCAGCCCCGACCTGTTGGCTCCGGCGATCCTTCCGCCTCAACCTTCCGAGCAGCTGGAATTACAGGCGCGCACTACCATGCCCGGCTAGTTTTTGATTTATTGTAGAGATGAGGTCTCACCAAGTTGCCCGGGCGGGTCTCGAACCCGCGGGCTCAGACAGTCCATTCACCTCAGCCTCCCAAAGGCGCGGGATTACAGGCTGAGCCACTGAGCCCGGCTAAATATTTTAATAATATTTCTATACAGCTGAACAAGCTGAATATTTTTAATATCATAGAGCCAATACACATTGAGCATCAAAACAGATTTAACAACTATTGAGTTTGATTATAAAAATTAACCGCAATCACCTATTAAATATTGTTCATTTATCTTCTTCCTTAACCTTTCCTACAATACATCAATTTCTTTACCTTTTTTAGTTCCCCTATTTTCTTCCACAATATTAAGTAAAAAGAAAAATAGAAATAAACCCAATGAAAGAAGCAAGCATGGTATACTTCATACACAAATAATATTGGATAACATTGCACTAACAGAATTTACTATTTAATGTCATTACAAAAGTTTTCTCTGATAAAACAGCATTTTTACAGTATTAAAAATTATGTAACAACTCCAAGAAAGATCACTAATTCTAAATTACAAACAGCAATGTCAGGTCTGGAACTACCTTTAAGCATATAATAATTCAGTTTTTAAGTCACTGACATGTATTTGCACTTTTCAAAAATTATTAATACCATTTGTGAGAATAAAGAAAAGTCAAAAGTAAAAAGATAATATATGAGTCAAATAGAAGAAGTGTATCTCATAAAAAGAATCTTCTAGTCTTAAAATTAAAATCAGTATGAGTATCACAAGCAGGCAAAAAAGAAATAAGAGATCATTTAGAGGGGAATATCGGAAATTATTACTTAAAATGAGGGCAATTTAAAAATGAGAGCTGTGTGCATGTGTGTGTGTCAAGAGAGTGTGTACAAGTTCGTATAAGGGAGGGACACAGTGCTATAAAGAAAAACGTTTAAACTTCAGTCACCTTCAAAGTACTTTCCATTTGATGCAATACACCAATCGAGAGGCTTTTGTCACTGCTCAAAACAGTTTCTGAACGCGTCAATTTGGATGCCTTCTAGTCCTTCTGCTGTTTTTGTGTTTCACTTCTTCCACACTGGCAAAATGTTTCCCTTTAAGGACTTTTCTCATCCGAGAAACAAACAAAAAAAGACGTTCGGGGCAAGGTCAGGTGAGTAGGGAAGGTGAAGCACAGGGATCAGGCTGGTTTTGGTAAAAACTGCTTAGCAGTGTGGGCAGGTTGTTCATAGAGGTTACCCATCACAGAACGGGCAAACACGCTAAAAGAATTTCCAAAACAAAATTCACTAAAGCCAAACACAGCTTCTCACAACAACGCTAGCTGGTACACAGATGTCAATGGGCTCCCAGAAGACTTACCTGGCAGGGGAGCACGCACCACAAGGGGCCTGCCCTCCGAAAGGCAATCCCAGGTTTTCAGAGGCTCTCCCCTTGGATGTGTATCGGCATGTTTTCCCAATGAGGAAAATACGTTCATTGTTTTGTTCTCTTTTTAAGTCAGGGTCTCAATCTATTGCCCAGGCTGGGGTACAGTGGCACAGCCATGGCTCACCATAGCCTCTACCTCCATGGCTAAGGCTATCCTTCCATTTCTGTCTCCCAAATAACTGGCACTATAGGCACACGTCACCATGTCTGGCTAATGTTTTCATTTGTTTGCAAAGACAAGGTCTCGCTATGTTGACCAAGCTGGTCTCAAACTCCTGGGCTCAAGCTATCCTCCTGCCTCGGCCTCCCAAAGTGTTGAGATTACAGGTCTCAGCTGCTGCACCTGGCCCATTAATGGTTTTATTCAAAGAAATTATCTCAGACATCAATTCAAAGGAACAAGTGACATACTAATAAGTCATCTCTCCCAACTCAGTAATGGCATGTGCTCAAAACACAAATAAAGAAGATGTCTTAGTAATGAGAGAGCCACGCACAAGAGATGTACTACTGTTATAAACCCAAAGAGAGTGTAGAGAATTCTACCAGAATTCACTACAAGGTGTCCAGCACTTCAATTCATAGTCATATCAATGTAGGAGTCAGAAAAGGATAATTCTACTTAACAAAAATAGTCTCAAACCAAAATAACTTCATTATGTCAAGAAACGTTAGCTACAAAAGAACTCATCACTTTTGGGTTGCCTCAGTCAACTTTTTCTTCGACCTCAGATGGAAATGAAAGGAAAAGGAAAGCTTTCCCAACCATGAACTGAACAAATCCATTACATCAAGCTTCCATCTCTGTCCACAACAGGTTAACTTCCGTTACCCTCAGCCACAGGTCAACTCTCCTGCCACCCTTCCTCCCTGATGTTTTGTCCTCACTGTCCGGGAGTCCCTTTCCCTGGGCTCATCTTGTCAATAACCACCTTCCCCAAGAGGTCCAGGGTAAACCCTAAATGCCTTTTTCGTAAACAACTTTCCCCATAAGCTCCACCCCTTTCTTGAACGGCCCCGACCTTGTGTCTTGACTGAAAGCCAGCTCTTCTCTCCTCCAACTTCTTCTCCCACTACCCAAGCTCCACTGGGACGGTCCAAACTGCTCCACACCCTCGCTACTTTCCGACCTCCTTCCAAAGCCCTCTTCCATTTACACCATCTGCACCCAACTACAGCACTCAGCTGTGGTAACACAGGCATCCACTGTCTCTTTAAGAGCGTCCCTCGGGCGGCGTGGCTCACACCTATAATCCCAGCACTTTGGGAGGCTGAGATGAGAGGACTGCCTGAGCCCACAGTTCGAGAACGGCCTGGGCAACCTGGTGAGATCTCATCTCTGCAATAAATCAAAAAATTAGCCAGGCATGGTTGAAAGGCTGAGGCGGAGGATCGCGGGAGCCCAGTAGGTGGAGGCTGCGGTGGCCATGAGCATGCCAGTGCACTCCAGCCTGGGCAACGCAGTGAGACTCCAACACAAAAAATAAAATAAAATAAAGAGCTTCCCTCCCCACCCATGAAGCCTAATAGCCATGTTATATGACATTATAATTTAACATCCCACTCCAGTCAAGTTGATGGGAGCATGAATGAACCCCTAACTCAATCTGAAGCCATAAGATTCTCTCCCCTGGTAATTTGAAATTGAGAGTCACAGATAGGCAGTTAGTCTCCACACATGGCTAAAATTATAAGTTATCTTAAAACCTCTGGGACAGTCACAATCTCCCAGGAAAATAAGGAATCAAAAAGAGCCAGTCTTGCGAGACAAAGATAATGAAAAGATGATATAAATAAAGGGAGACAGACTGGGCAACATAGTGAGACTTCATCTCTACCAGAAAAAAAATTCTTTTCAAAAAAAAAATTAGCTGGACGAGGTGGCACACACCTGTAGTCCCAGCTACTTGGGAGGTTGAAGCAGAAGGATTGCCTGAATTAAGGAGGTTGAGGCTGTGGTGAGCTGTGATCATGCTACTGCACTTCAGTCTGGGCAACACAGTAAGACTTCAACTCAAAAAACAAAGATAAATAAATGGAAAAAAGCAGAGCCAAGAAATTAAGAAGTAGTACCAGAAACTGGGTTATAGTAACTGTCCAGGTCTAGGCTCCAAGACTGTATGGAAATCCGGCTATACTTACTGTGACTGAGTTGCATCAACTTGCTCATGATAGAATCCCCTTATCATTTAAGCTAGGTTGGTTTTGTTTCTGTTGCTTACAGCCAAATAATTTAAACTAATAAAACTTTCTGCCCTTTGTGAACTGAAGAATACTGCTCCATATTCAACTAAAACAGTCAATGTTTCTCACCATTCTAACTTCTATCATTATACTAGGAATATCAACATCCCTTAATATAACCTAAACCATCCAACAATCTTCATGGTTCAGTAATTTTCAATGACCTCATCTTGGCTCAACTTAGACAGCCTGTTCTATGGCCATACCATCATTCCAGGCCACTCTACCTTTTGATTCAACACAGCTCACATTGATCAAGTACCTACAGCACTCTAAAACCAACATGCCTTTGGAGGAATAGGTACAAATATTCTCAAAAATCACCATCTCCTCACTGTCAGTTAGAAACCAAGCCTAACTGCTTTCCCTAAAAAGGGAGAAAGAGTTCTGCTTTTGGCAATGGCAAGCCAGTTTATTTAGACTAATATTGCAGCCATGAGAAAGAGGTGGCCAAAACGTGAAAATCATGGACTTCATGCCGCGAAGTCCATGATTTTGTCCTGCTTTATGGCTGTGTAATATTCCACCATGTGAATATACCACATTTTCTTTATCCAGTCTACTTTCGATGGTCAGTAGTAATTGGTTCCCCGTTTTTGCTACTGTGACTAGTGCAGCAAGAAATGTGTATGTGTACCCTACATTTTTATAATAAAATAAAAATTTTTTAAAAGACTATTATAATACTTTTAAACATTACCAGTTTTAACCGCTCCTTTCTCCTCTTGCCAAAGGAAGCACTTGATCCGGGTTCTGATTCCTTTTTACCATCTTCATCCTCATCTTCATCTTCATCATCCTCAAAATACCAATCTGGCAGTAGAGGTGGGGGTGGTGCTTCCTCTATATCCCCATAGCGACGAAAAAGTTCCTTCAGATAATCACCCTTATAGATTCCTGGAGGTCTGGCTTGGGCAAAAGTTGCAACTGCTGCTTCAATACTATTGGGAAACAAACACCATGTAATTTCCTCACTATTCTCCATTTATGCAGACTTATCAAAACTCTTGTATTATATTCAAAGCACCATATAAAGTATTATAGAAGTTTAAAAAATAGACAAGCCACAGTCCTCACCCTTAAGGCATTCAATCTATTAAGGGACAAATTCATTCTGAAACAGTTTTAATATAAGATACACTGAAAACTCCTTAACTCTAAAAGTAAATTGCTATGAGTGTAGAGATCTGTGTAGGGTCTGTGAAGAATTTAAATGAAGCTTTGAAGGTTGAGGTCTGACTCTATCACAAAAACATCAGCCAAGGAAATGTAAATAGCACAGCGAACAAAAGCAAAAGCATGCTGATTTCACATGAACCTCCAACAGACCCAGGTACTAAGAGTACAGGTCATCAAAGAGAAGAAAGCATAGGCTGTGCCTCACACAGGCGCCTGGGGTCACTGTGCTGACTATCTGACTGGCCAGAGCTACAGAGTACATGCAGGCTGCGTACTGGAAAATGCACAATCAGATCTGTACTTCAGCTGATTATATTCAAAAAAGGACTTACTGTATGGAAAGCCATTGTAAACTTAAATAATAACTTCAATGAGTCAATAAGAAAATGCAGTTAGTGATAGCACATTCTCTCTTAGGAATAGCAGGCAACTAAAGTTCTAATATCTCAGAATCCGAAACCACACTTCACAAATAACAAGTGCTCAACAAAGACATGATGGCTGGTTTAAATGGAATAATCCTGTCCCCAAAATACTTCCTTTGTATAGTACTATAAGTTTTTCCTAGTACTCAACAGCTATAATAAAGATGTTGCAGTCTGGTACCCCTAGTCCAAAAATCCGAAATTCTAAATGTTCCAAAATTCAAAATATTTTAAGAGTACCGACATGACCTTCAAAGGAAATGATCAATGGCACCTTTCAGAATTTGGATTCTCAGATTAAGGATGCTCAAACAGTAAGTATAATGCAAATATTCAAAAACTTTTTTAAAAGAAATCCAAATCTGAACTCCCAAAGCATTTCAGATAAGGGATACACAACTTGTTTTCAAAAGGAAAACAATAATAGTAACTTCCAAAGCTGAATACAAATACAAAATATTAGAAGAAGCTGTCTCTGATAATTCTGAAAGATGTGTTTTTAAAAAAAAACGTACAAGGGCCACCGCCTTACTAGACTCTGGTGTGGCCATGTGCTCTTTGAGCAATGGCCAGCCCATGTTATCTTAAGCTTTGGCGCCCTCCCCTACAGGTGGGGAGGTGAATCTCCTCTTCTTCTCTCTCTCTCTTTCTAAATTTAGTTTTTAAATAAACTATATTTTCTAATCTTAAGGAAAAAAACCTGGAAAGTAAATATATAGTTTATAGGACTCATAAGCACCCAATTAAAGTGCTACTTAGTACAAAACACCAGGTAGCAGTAGTCTAAAGATTAAGCATACCTAAGATGAAAAGCATTTCAAATTATATTAATCATGAGTTCACCAAAAACTTGGCAATATAAAATTCTATGACTAAAAACATCAACAAAACTTTTATTACAAAATATATCTTATTCCATTATAACAAGATACAAATACCTCCAATCCATTTTCTCCACCAAAAAGGCACATATGAGGAAACCGGTGCGATTGAAACCATGAGTACAATGAACACCTAGAAAATAAAGTGGCTTTGATTTAAAATTAACATACATCACTTCAGAAGCCACATTTTACCTTAAAATTTACCCTCAGTCAAAACATTTCAGTCATTTCATTAAATAACTACATTTTTTTAAAACTTGAAAAGCTTCCTCTTATAACTTAATTGTCAATTTAAGTTGATTAGAATCTAATATATAGCACTAATTAGAAGTTTAAATGCAATATATTGGTTTATTGGTTAAAAACTAGTTCTACTGTCTATAGATTCCTCTTAAAACTAAAAGATTCCAAGCATTTTAAATAAAGAATTGCTTCCATCAAACACGCAAATCAAAAGGACATACATGAAAGCACACACACACACAGTAGACATCTCTGATCCACAAACTTTGAATAAATTTTTCCAAAAGAAGAAAATGGTCCTTTTCATAATCGATGGCACACCTTTCTAAAACAGTCACAATATATTTTTTAAAATCCAGATACTACTACAGAGCAAATACAGTTAAATATATAAACACATCTGGGGGTTGATATTAACTAAATGCAATCAACTAAAGTGACTGGCTACAGAAAACAATAAACTAATGAATATACAGTATAATAAAAATAAAACTACTTTGAAGTTCTTGAGAAACCAATTGACTATATCGTCACATTAACTTACAACTCTCTCAAATAAACTTCTAGAAAAATGAAACCTGCTAGGAAACAAAAATTTATTTTTCTTAAACCCTTTTTAAAGAACATATTCAAGACCACTTCAACTACTTGGAAAACAATAAAATAGCTCGGTGAACATTACTAATGAGACAATCAGTTGCTGCCAGGTTGGCTGTGACTCTCCTGCAGACCATGAAATGAAAATTTTCCTGTTAACTCCGTTTAACTGAAGGCGATCCTGATATTTAAGACTGTATCTTTTTGATGTTACCTTTTACAACCTATTCTTCTTTGTGTATATAGATAATCCTGCAAGAGTGCAACAAAGAACAATCTATAGAAATAAACTAGCTAGAGCCAAGTACGGTGGCGCATACCTGCAATCCCGTCTACTCAGAAGGCTGAGACAGGAGGATCGCTTGAGTCCAGGAGTTCACGGCCGCAGTAAGTTGTGAGCATGCCACTGCACTCCAAGCTGGGCAGCAGAGCAAGCTCCTTTCTCTAAAAAATAGACCAATGGCCGGAGGCAACAGCTCACACCTATAATCCCAGCACTCTGGGAGGCCAAAGAGAAAGGACTACTTGAAGCCATTAGAGATCAGCCTCAGCAACAAAGTAAGGCCTAGTCTCTACAAAAAATAAAACAACCAGCTGAGCATGGTGTGCACATCCACAGTCCTCACTACTTGGGAGGTTGAGTCAGGAGGATGACTTTAACCCAGGAGATAGAGGCTGTAGTGAGCTAGGATCATGCTGCTGCACTCTAGCCTGGGTGACAGAGTGAGACTCTGTCTTTACAAAAATTAAAAATTAAAATTAAATAAAGAAGTAAAGAAACAAACAAGATTGATTAACTGAATAGGAAAGATTTCTTAGGCAAAACATAGAAAGCAAGAAGTAAAAGGAAATACAGATGCATTATACTACTTCAAAACAGGTAAATGTTTGCTCTTTGAAAGACACCTTTAAGAAACCAAAAAGGTGGCTGGGCTCAGTGGCTCAGTCTGTAATCCCAGCACTTTGGGAGGCAGAGGCGAGTGGATTGCCTGAGCCCACGGGTTCGAGACCAGCCTGGGCAACTTGGTGAGACCTCATCTCTACAATAAAATTAAAAATAGCCGAGCATGGTTGCGTGCCTATAGTTCCAGCTACTTAGAAGGCTGAGGCAGAAGGATTGCTGGAGCCTAGCAAGTCAACGCTAGGGTGGCCTGAGCGTACACTCCAGCCTGGGCAAAGGAGTGAGACGCCAACTCAAAAAAAAAAAGAAAACAAAAAGGCTAGCCACAGAATATATTCACAATACACATACCTGGCAAAGGACTTGTACCTAGAATATATGAAGAACTGTTAAAACTCAATAAAATAACCTAACTTTTTTTAAAACGGGGCAAAAGATTTGAACAAACACTTTATTTTTTATTTTTATTTATTTTGAGAAAGCAGGATTTATTGAGAGGACAGAAAAGCTCCTGCAGGAGGAGGAGGTGCCCTGAACAAACACTTTATAGAATAATATATGCAAGAATAAGAAGCACGAAAAAAGTTGCTTAACATCCTTAATTATCAAAAAATGAAAATTAAACCCACAATGAGATCCCACTACACACTCATTACAATGGCTACAATTTATTTTATTTATTTATTTTTTTTTGAGTTGGAGTCTCACTCTGTCGCCCAGACTGGAGTGCAGTGGCCGCTCCCGGCCACCGCAGCCTCGGCCTGCTGGGCTCCAGCGATCCTTCCGCCTCAGCCTTCCGAGTAGCCGGAATTACAGGCATGTGCCACCACGCCCAGCTGATTTTTTGATTTATTGTAGAGATGAGGTCTCGCTGCCCAGGCGGGTCTTGAACCCGCGGGCTCAGGCAATTCACTCACCTCAGCCTCCCAAAGACGCGGGATTACAGGCTGAGCCATCGAGCCCGGCCAATGGCTACAATTTAAAAGACTGATCAGGCACATGTTTGTGAGGATGTGGAGAAGCTACAACCCTCATACACTGTTGGTAGAAATGCTAAATGGGGCGAGGCATGGTGGCGCACGCCTGTAATCCCAGCACTTTGGGAGGCCGAGGGGAGAGGAGTGGCTGAGCCCACGGGTTCCAGACCAACTACCTAGGCAATGTGGCAAGACTTCATCTCTACAATAAATCAAAAAATCAGCCAGGCGTGGCGGGCCATGCCTGTAGTTCCAGCTACTCAGAAGGCTGAGGCAGAAGGATCGCCGGAGCCCAGCGGGTCGAGGCTGCAATGGCCGGGAGTGGCCACTGCACTCCAGTCTGGGCAACAGAGCGAGACTCCGACTCGAAAAGAAAAAGAAATGTTAAATGGGAACAATCACTAGGGGGAAATTTCAGGCAGTTTCTTTATTTTATTTATTTTTTTTTAGGTGGAGTCTCACTCTGTTGCCCAGGCTGGAGTGCAGTAGCATGCTCACAGCCACCACAGCCTCCACCTTCTGGGCTCAGGCGATCTTTCTACCTAAGTCTTCCAAGGAGCTAGAACTACAGGCACACACCACCACGCAGCTAATTTTTTTATTTATTGTAGAGATGAGATCTTGCCAAGTTGCCAAGGCTGATCTCGAACCCGTGGGCTCAGGCAATCCTCTTACCTCGGCCTCCCAAAGTGCTGGGATTATAGGCATGCGCCACCGTACCAAGTCCAGGCAGTTTCTCAAAAAATGAAACAAATACCTATATCAAGTGACCCAGACATTCTAATCTGAGCTACTTACCCAAGAAAAACAGAAACCTGTGTCGATACAAAGATTTGTACCAAGATTTATACCAAACACAACATCCATGGCAACTTTATTAATACCTGCCAAAGACTGCAAACATCCCAAATGTCCATCATCCGGTGAACAGATAAGCAACATGTGGTGTATTCACTCAGTGAATACAGCTCAGCCATAAAAAGTAACAAGTTTCTAATAAATGCAACAAAGATGATTTGAAACCATTATGCTGTATGACAGAAGTCAGTCAACAAGTACATACAATTCATCCACACGAAATTCAAGAAAATGCAAACCTACAGCGACAGAAAATAGAAAGAGGCTGCCTCACCCACAACCAAGGTTGAAAAGAGGCTGAATGCAAGGGAAGAGGAGATGCGAACACGCTGAGCCCTGACTGAGATTTCGCCAATGCCCCGTCTGTCAAAACTCACCACACTGTGTACTTTAAATGAATGCTGTTCATTATATGCAATTATACCTCAATATGTAGATGTTTTTTAACCAGGTGTTAAAGGGGAATGCTGGTACAAGTCTGCAATTGGCATTAATAATATAATCTAAATGCTAGTGTCATTAATATGGTCTTGTCCTCAGAAACTCCCTTCATCAACAATAAAGATTATATATATTTTTTAAAAATCAGCTGGGCTCGGTGGCTCAGCCTGTAATCCCGTGCCTTTGGGAGGCTGAGGTGAGTGGAATGCCTGAGCCCACGGGTTCGAGACCCGCCCGGGCGGTGAGACCTCATCTCTACAATAAATCAAAAAATCAGCTGGGCGTGGTGGGTCATGCCTGTAGTTCCAGCTACTCGAAAGGCTGAGGCGGAAGGATCACCGGAGCCCAGCAGGTCGAGGCTACGGTGGCCGGGAGCGGCCACTGGACTCCATCTGGACGACAGAGTGAGACTCCAAAAAAAAAAAAAAATCAAATCCCAAAATACAGGTTACAAATATGTTAAAATATATACCAATAAAATGTCACTTTCATTTTATTTCTGTATTAACGGTAAAATGTCTTCCCAAAAGTTTCTGCTGCTTAAAAAGATTTTCTGACTCCCATTATCAATTCAGTGAAATCATCTATTTCTAAATCCACAGCACAAGAAAATGATCATTAATAATCCAAATAAGCCAGGCTCGGTGGCTCAGTCTGTAATCCCGCGCCTTTGGGAGGCTGAGGTGAGTGGATTGCCTGAGCCCACAGGTTCGAGACCCGCCTGGGCAGCGAGACCTCATCTCTACAATAAATCAAAAAATCAGCCGGGCATGGTAGCGCATGCCTGTAATTCTGGCTACTTGGAAGGCTGAGGCAGAAGGATCACCAGAGCCCAGCGGGTCAAGGCTGCGGTGGCCAGGAGCGGCCACTGCACTCCAGTCTGGGCGACAGAGTGAGACTCCAACTCAAAAATAATAATAATAATAATCCAAATAAAAGTCTTAATCAAGCCGGGCTCGGTGGCTCAGCCTGTAATCCCGCGTCTTTGGGAGGCGAGGTGAGTGGATTGCCTGAGCCCACAGGTTTGAGATCCGCCTGGGCAGCGAGATCTCATCTCTACAATAAATCAAAAAATCAGCTGGGCGTAGTAGCGCATGCCTGTAATTCCGGCTACTTGGAAGGCTGAGGTGGAAGGATCGCCGGAGCCCAGCAGGTCAAGGCTGCGGTGGCCGGAAGCGGCCACTGCACTCCAGTCTGCGCGACAGAGTGAAACTCCAACTCAGAAAAAAAAAAGAAAAAAAAAGTCTTAATCAATAAGCAAGTCTCAATAAATAGGGATACAAGGAAACTATATAGAGACAATAGGAATAATCTCTGCAAATGTAAACATATGAATCAAAAAAGCACTTGGCAAACTACAAATAAATCAGAAAGGCTACAGCATGGGTGTGATAAGAAACACCAAAAGCAAGTGGAGAGAATGAGAGAGCCAAAGTCCTAAAGAAACTTGTGCACCATATCACAGAAACTATAAGGACAATGGAGAAATAGTAAAGAATTTTAAGCATAGCAATAAAACTATCTGGTTATAGGAAACCCACACTCATGCAGCTGATAGAAGAATGGGAGGGAGCAACCACGAAGGTGAGGAAACCGGAGAGGAAGCCATCCCAGCAGTCATGGTGTGAGATCATTAGGGCTGGGGCGACAAGAGGCATGGCAACGGGATACAGGGAGAGGCACACCGAAGATATCTAAGATCAACTCTGCAATCTGAGTGGCAAATGATGGTCAAGATGGAGAGAAAAGATGTACAAGGACTCTGGGTTCTGACCTGAGCGACACAGCTGAGCAGTGGTACCATTAACTAGGTGAGAAAGCACAAGAACTTAAACTTAGTCTTAGGGGCAAGGCAATGAGTTCGGATTTGGACATGCTGAGTTTGAAATTATTATGGGACTTTAAAACTCTTTGGAAATAATGGCAAAGAGCTATAAATAAGCTCTGCCTGGAGCTACAGATTCAGAAATAATCAGCACGGAGTCAACTATGGAAGGCTTTCATGGTGAAGATAAGACAGCTGAGAATGGTATGAAAACAGAAGAAAATCAAGGATGAAATCTAAGGAAGCCAACCTTTCAAGAACAAATGAAAAAAAAAACAAGAAAAAGTCAGAGAATGAACTATCATGGACTCAAGAGAACAAAAGGAGGGTCACGGACACCGAAAAGAGAGAGTGTCAAGCTACGAGTGTTTACATGTCATACAATGGTTAGAACGGAAAGTCACTATCTGATTAAGAGTGCTGGGGGGTGGACCAGACTTCAATTAAGTCAACAGAAATAAACAGATTCAGGTGTCCGTTATTTCAAAGACAGCTGAGAAAGGAAAGGGAGAATGCAAAACAGAAAGGTGTGGCTTTTGTGAGGCAGAGGGTATTATTTAACAAGAGAAGCCTTCTTGTTGTTGTTTGGAGTCTCACTCTATCACCCAGATTGGAGAGCAGTGGCACAATCACAACTCACCTCAGCTTTGACCTCCTGGGCTAAGGCGATCCTTCCACCTCAGCCTCCCCAGTAGCTGGGACTACATGGGTACACCACCACGGCTGGCTAATTTTTTGTAGAGACAAGATCTCAGTATGTTGCCTAGGCTGGTCTCAAACTCCTGGGTTCAAGCAACCTCCTGCATCAGTCTCCCAAAGTGCTGGGATTTACAGGTGTGAGCCACCGCAACCGGCCAAGAAAAGCTTAAGTATTTTTACAGGATCAGGATAGGAACCTAGTTAAATCACAAAAGTTCACAATAATACAGAAAAATGATACAACTGAAATGAAGTTTCCGAAGCAAAGCGATAAAAAATAAAGAGATCAGGCTTAAATAGAAAGATACCCCTTAGACGTAAATGGCTGTGACCATGAAATTCTATAAATTCTTTTGTGTCCACTGCTTTGTAAAAAAAGGCACTTCCAAAGGCGGGCACTGTTACAGGAGGGAAGAAGGGAGGGAAATAAGGGATACACAGTCACCCACTGGGTACCATGTCCACTACTGGGGAGAGAGGGCTCACCCGAAGCCCAAATCTCACCTTCATGAGATTTACTTATGTAGCAAACACTCACATGTACCCTACAACTCTAACATAAATAAATAAAGGTGCTTCCAAAACGTCATCCAAAAATGCACACTATAAACAGATTCTTGTATTCATGTATCTTAACCCAGCATATAAATTTCCTTTCTTCTTTATACTTCAGACCAATTCAAGCAACAAATATGTTCAACTTCAGATGTTTCTCACCTAAACCATCACTTTCATATGCAATTTTCACTCTTGCAAGATTAACTGAATACTTTTATAAGTAGGAAATGTAAGAATAATTGCCAATTAAGCAATATGCCACGTGAAGGTATGTAATCTAAGATAGCACCATTTTTCTCTTAATATTCGTTACTATGCAAATCCATAGAGTTTCAGTCTAATGGTTCAGTTATATATTAAACACTAATAGACAACTGAATTTTTAAAGTAAAATAAGAGTTGGAAATTTACAAAACCATCAAAACAAATCTCTAAAACTTTAGAAGATTATGTATTTGACGTAAAAAAAATCTATTAACTACGTATATACTACAAGCTTAGTTAGATGTCTTCATTGTTTAAAAAAAAAAAAAGAAAACATTTTTCAGTTATCTTCATTCCATTATGAGAATGGGTTCATCTAGTGGCAAGTAAACCACAGAGTTTGTTGTGTTGTTGTTGTTGTTGTTGTTGTTGTTGTTTGAATCAGTCTTATTCTGGTTGCCCAGGCTGGAAAGCAGTGGCACAATCACTGCTCACCACTGCGCCTCTACCTCCTGGGCTCAGACATTTCTTCCGCCTCGGCCTCTCGAGTAGCTGGGACTACAAGAGAGTGCCACCACACCCAACTAATTTTTTTTATTTTTAGTAGAGACGAAGTTCCACTATGTTGCCCAAGCTGGTCTCAACTCCTGGGCTCAAGTGATTCTCCCCCATTCTTCTTCCCAAAGTGCTGGATTACAGGTGTGAGCCACCGAGCCCAACCCACAGTTTATAACTAAATATTAGTTCACTATTAACTATTTCAAGTACAACTTCTATTCAAATTTGTCTTCATTTTCTAGGTAAGCTAATATAGTGAAATAAATTTGCATGGCATTTACAATCAAACTAAGAAAAAAAAAACTCCTCAACTAAAAGCAAGATGAGCTACAGCTATGCAAATATACATGCTAAAGATGAGATAACAAATCTCAAAGGGGTGGTTTATAAAAGGCTGGTGGCAATATATCTTTCTAATAAAGCCTGGTCTCAGCATAAACAATTTAATTTCTTTCTCACTAGCCATTTAAATTTTTAGGATTCAAGCAATGTACCTGACAACCCTAATTAGATTTTTCCCACCCAAAGGACATCTGACAATGTCTGAAGATCATTTTAATTGTTACAATGTGTGGGGTACCACTAGCACCTATTGAGTATATGCCAGGGATGCTGTTCAATATCCCACAACGCACAAGATAAGACTTCAAAACAAAGAATTATCCACCAGGCATGGTGGCTCACACCTGCAATCCCAGCACTTTGGGAGGCTGAGGCAAGAGGATTGCTTGAGCCCAGGAGTTAGAGACCAGCCTGGGCAACGTGGCAAGACCTCATCTCCACAATAAATCAAAAAAGTAGCCAGGTGTGGTGGCGTGCGCCTGCAGTCCAAGCTCCTTGGAAGGCTGAGGTAGAAGGACTGCCTGAGCCCAGCAAGTTGAGGCTGCAGTAGCTGTAAGCATGCCACTGCACTCCAGTCAGGGAGACAGAGACTCCAACTCAAAAAAATAAAATAAAATAAAGAACCTAGCCGGGCTCGGTGGCTCAGCCTGTAATCCCGCACCTTTGGGAGGCTGAGGTGAGTGGATTGCTGAGCCCGGGGGTTCGAGACCCGCCTGGGCAACTTGGCAAGACCTCATCTCTACAATAAATCAGAAAATTAGCTGGGGAGTGGTAGCGCGCGCCTGTAGTTCCAGCTACTCAGAAGGCTGAGGCGGAACGATCGCCGGAGCCCAGCAGGTCGAAGCTGCTGTGGCCCAGGGTGGCCACTGCACTCCAGTCTGGGTGACAGAGTGAGACTCCAACTCAAAAAAAAAAAAAAAAAAGATTTATCCAGTGCAAAATGTCAATAATGCTAAGGATGAGATGCTGCAGGACATGTCTAAATGAGCAACAAAAATGATAAAGACAGGAACAGAAACTAACAATTACTATGAACCTATTATAAACCAAGTACCTTCAATATTTGTATTTAGCCAAAAGAATTTTTTTACCAAAATATACACATGCTACTCATGAAAATGCATATTCACAAATCTGTCACGCATACATATAACTAGAAACACCTAAAACAATTAGGGGCTTTAGTTAAGCCGTGTATCTGTTATACACAGTTTTCTATTCACCAAGACATCAGCTGTTTCTCTTTTAACACAAAACTGATTTTCAAATTCTTCAATCCACAAAACACTTACTCTCAAAATAGTTTATTTCTGGATATGCAAACAAATGCACACCAGCGCCACAATCTCTGATTTGTAATTATAATTTCAAAAAAGTTCTGAAAAAAAAATAAAACTTTTTTGCTAAATCATTTAGAGACAAAACCTGACCTGATCTAATGTGATGTGATTTCTAGTGTATTCTTCCCACTTAGTGTGAATTAATAGTCATAGGTTTAACTGCAGAAATGTTAATATGTTTAATTATGGAGTGTTTTCTGACACTCAGATTATCTATTTTCCACTAAAAAGAACCAGGATCCTAGGAGAAATAACTAATTCTAACTCTGGAAAACATTTTTTGCCAGAAAATAAGTGAACTATCAAAGACTAATGGGGTAACATCAAATCCAACTTGAAGGGGCTCCTGAAAGACTGCCTACAAAGAAGCAATCCGGACACCAGGATCAACAGTAGCTGTACCTGATTTAAATATATCAACTATGCAAAAATTCATGAATTCACAGACACTCCAAAAAGATCAAAATAATCAGTCAACACCGCAGAGTGCTAAGATACCAATTCACTATTCTGAAATTTCAGAAATAATAGGTAAGAATAAATTATTTAACTTGCTTTTTCAGTACAAACTATATTTCAGGATAATCAAACAGCTGAGAAGAAATAATTCTTTACTAAAGAAGGATTCCAGCCAATACATGAAGATATTAAAGAATCTGGGGGAAAAAAAAACCCACCATTTTGCAACCCCTAATGAAATACTGAACCCAGGCAACAATCATCAATGACCATTAAAATCCTTAGGTGAAATACAAAATCAGAGACTTTACAACACAGAAAACAAGCTGCCACAACATGAACCCACATATTCACTTTGGTGCCATAAAAGTGGGACAAGCAGACACTCCTGATGTGGTGTTTAAGGAAGTGCCAGCACTGACGATGAAGTATCCTTGCCTAAAACTCTAAAAGTGAATCTAATCATGACACCAGATTTACGGACCAATTTCCAAGACATACAGGAGATAAGAGAACAAGTTAACTGACCCACGAGGAAGCAGGCAAGTAAATTCAGAATATGGAACACTATCCAGAAAAATGACCCAGTTTTTCCATAATAACAAGAATGCAGTATGTGGAGATTGCTGGATCATGGTTTAAAAACTAACTGTAAAAGACAACTTTTAAGATAATTGAGGAAATATAAAAATGGACTAGGTTTTAGATAACATAAAAGAATTTATAGCTATTCTTGTGGCATAATTATTGCATGGCGATTATATAAAAACCAAAACCCCCTATCAGTTTCTGAAACTTTTTTTTTTTTCAGTCCAAGTAGCTAGAACTACAGGTGTATGGCACCATGAACGGTTAATTTTTGCTTTTTCATTTATTTATTACAGAAAGGAGGTCTCGCCATGTTGCCCAGGCTGGTCTCAAACCCGAGATCAGGCAATCCTCTCACCTTAGCCTCCCAAAATACTGAGATTAAAGGCATGAGTCACCGTACCCAGCTTGAAACATTTTTAATGAAATGACATATCAATGATTTGCTCCAAAATATAGTCTGAAGCAACGGAAATGCTCATTACCCTGACTGATCATTACACATTAGCATGCATACATGTATTGATATATCACACTGTACCCCATAAATATGTGCAATTATTATGTGTCAATTAAAACTAATAACAAGAGCCGGGTCCAATGGCACATACCTGTAGTCCTAGCTACTCGGAGGCTGAGGCAGAAGGATTGCCTGGGCCTATGAAGTTGAGTCCAGCCTGGACAACATTGCAAGAACCATCCCCTCAGCCTCTAAACTTTTTTTTTTTTAGTTGGAAGCTCACTCTGTCATCCAGGCTGAACTGCAGTGGCACAATCACGGCTCACTGCAATCACAATCTCCTAGGCTCAGGCGATCCTTCCACCTCAGCCTCTCAAGTAGCTGAGTTTCACACACCACCCTGCCCGATTAATTTTTTTATTTTTTGTAAAAATAAGGTCTCGCATGTTGGGCTCGGTGGCTCAGTCTGTAATACCGCGCCTTTGGGAGGCTGAGGTGAGCGGATTGCCTGAGCCCGTGGGTTCGAGACCCGCCTGGGCAGCGAGACCTCATCTCTACAATAAATCAAAAATGAGCCGGGCATGGTAGCACGCGCCTGTAGTTCCAGCTACTCGGAAGGCTGAGGCGGAAGGATCGCCGGAGCCCAGCAGGTCATCCCGGCCACTGCACTCCTGTCTGGGCGACAGAGTGAGACTCCAACTAAAATAAATAAATAAATAAATAAGGTCTTGCTACACTGTCCAGGGTGGTCTCAAACTCTTGGACTCAAGCAATCCTACCGTCTCAGTCTCCCAAAGTGCTAGGATTACAGGTGTGAGCCATTGAGCTCAGCTGGGATTCTGTTTTTTTAAACCAGGATAGCAATGAAAATAAATCTGAGTCTAACTTTTGACACATCACTAATGTTTGCTATTGATCACAATAATGCTTCAGCAAGGATTTGTGTAAGGCTGATGAAAATTCTACCTTTGAAACTAAAACACAAAACATTATAAAAGCAGGCCAGTACTTTCAGATCCTAAGACTACTTAAGCTTGATCATTTAATACCTTTTTTTAAAAGAATCAACCAGATGGGCTCAGTGGCTCAGCCTGTAATTCCGCGACTTTGGGAGGCTGAAGTGAGCGGATTGCCTGAGCCCGCGGGCTCGAGACCTGCCTGGGCAGCGAGATCTCATCTCTACAATAAATCAAAAAATCAGCCAGGCATGGTAGCGCATGCCTGTAGTTCCGGCTACTCGAAGGCTGAGGCGGAAGGATCGCCGGAGCCCAGCAGGTCGAGGCTGCGGTGGCCAGGAGTGGCCTCTGCACTCCAGTCTGGGTGACAGAGTGAGACTCCAACTCAAAAAAAAAAGAACCAGGCGTTATCAACCAGGTACAGTGAGTACCCTCCCAGCTATTCGGGAGGCCCTGTGGAAGGATTATCTGAGTTCAGGAGGCTGAGACCATAATCAGCCATGACTGTGCCACTGCATTCCAGCCTGGGTCACAGGGTGAGATTCCAACTCATTCATTCATAAATACATACTTACATAAATGGGTATTGTCAGCAACCAACTCTAAGACGAGTTCTTTTCTTTCTTTCCTTCTTTGTTTTGTGAGTTGGGATCTCACTCTGTCATCCAGACTAGAGTAGAGAGGCATGACCACTGCAGCCTTAATCTCCTGGGCTCAGGCAATCATTCCACTTCAGCCTCTCAAACAACTGGGACTACAGGCACACACCACCACACCCGGCTAATTTTTTAAAATTTTTTGTAGACACGAGGTCTTCCTATGTTGCCTAGGCTGGTCTCAATCTCCTGGGCTCAAGCAATCCTCCTGCCTCAGCCTCCCAAAGGGATTACAGATGTAAGCCACTGTGCCCAGTCAAGTTTCTGTTACTATCTTTAGAGCATTACTACAATAATTGACAACACACCTGGCACCCCAAAACTTGGCAAGTCCAAAGCACGTTTCCACTTCAATCCACATGAACAGAATCACTGCCAGTAATATAAAACAAATAGCATATAGCAGTTTCTAAAATTTTTATAACCTAGTAACACTCCATTTTTCTGTGGCAGCTATAGCTTCAATAAATATTTCTTCAAAAAAAGGAGTCTCGGCAATTCCAGCACTTTAGGACGCTGACATGAGAGGATTACTTGAGCCCAGGAGTTCAAGACCAGCCTGGGCAACACAGGAAGACCTCATCTCTTAAAAAAAAAAAAAACAAACTCAGGTATGGTGGTGCATGCCTGTAGTCCCAGCTTGAGGCAGAAGGATCACCTGAGTCCAAGAGGTCGAGGCTGCAGTGAGCCGTGATAGTGCCACTGCATTCCAGCTTGGGTGACAGAGTAAGAACCTGACTCAAAAGGAAAAAAAAAAATTCTGGAAGGAGTGGAAAACCACTCCTAGCAGCATTGTTTAAAAATAGTAAAAATAGTAAAAAAAAAAAAAAAAAAGGAAAATAATTCGATTTTAAGTAACTGCCATTTTAAGAAAATGTTCTTTATTATATTTATCATGTATTGACTGCTGTCTCTTCCCCTGCTCATATATTACTAGAATATGAGCTCCACAGGGACAGGAACTTTTTCTTCTGTTTTCTTCAGTGATGTGTTCCAAGAGCCTGTGCCTGGCACAGAGTAGCAATCAATGAATATCTGATGAAGGAATGGTCCAGCAACAGAAGAATGGATAAACTGCAGTGCTCTCATATGACAGAATACCATACAGCAACAAAAAGGAACTACAGTGACTTCAGTTCATTTGGCTCACTCTCAGAAATACTGAATGACAAACACACACAGTATAAAATATAAAATTGTAAAAAGTAAATATGTAATGTTTAAGATATGGTTTCCCAGCCGGGCTCAGTGGCTCAGCCTGTAATCCTGCACCTTTGGGAGGCTGAGGTGAGTGGACTGCCTGAGCCCGCGGGTTCAAGACCCACCTGGACAACTTGGTGAGACCTCATCTCTACAATAAATCAAAAATTAGCTGGGCGTGGTAGCATGTGCCTGTCATTCCAGCTACTCGGAAGGCTGAGGCTGAAGGATCGCCGGGGCCCAGCAGGTCAAGGCTCCGGTGGCCAGGAGTGGCCACTGCACTCCAGTCTAGGTTACAGTGAGACTCCAACTCAAAAAAAAAAAAAGGTACAGTTTCCCAACAGCAGACCTGAAGAGGGGCAATTATGCCTTTATTTTGGAAAAACATAAAAATTATGAAAATATATTTATTATGTAACTAACAAGTTTGTCTCTTACTTACTTCCTCCCCACCCCACCCCCGACACACAATATAGAAGTCTCTCTAATAAATACTATTTGGTGATTATTTAAAGAGAAAAAAAAACTTTCAAATCTATTCATGTGCAAACAAAAGAACAGAAAACCCAACTGCATTTAAAAAGCAAAAAAAATCTATAATAAAATAAAACTAAAAAAAAAGAAGGAAACCTGACTGTAAAATAAAATATTCAACAGTGCCAAAGTAAAGTCAAACATACCTATAAGTTCAGGTGGGTTTCTTTCATTAAACCGCTCACACAGACGAATAAATGTGTCAGTATTCTCAGTTGTAGGGCACTCACCATGTCTAGTAATATAAAAAACAATTTTTTAATAAAAGGTTACAAATATCAATGAAAGATTTCAATACTAAAGAGTCTTAATACATAACTTACCCTTTACACTGAAGTTTTATGTATTTGATTCCTTCTTTTTCGATGTCATTCCTATCATAGAATCTGGAAGTATTTGTCAGGTCTACCAACAAGCCCATTTTAACCTTAAAAAAAAGGGCAGATTTACTTGTAACTTAAGTTGTTCCAAAACTAGCTGACTAAATGGCAATATTACAGCGCACCCATGTACACTGAGGGAGATTTTGTGTTTCACTTTGCCACTGGCAATAAAAGCACCACTTTCACAAGTCATATTCAAGACGCTGGAACTTAGTAGCCTCTCAATGAAATAAATCAACCCCAAAGTTAATAAAGGATCAGGTATATAAACAAAACAGACTCCACTCCCAAAATCACAAATGTCCCCCCGAAAAAGAAAACACTGCTGGAGTTTTCTGCATCTACATCTGTACCGATGATGTATTAGACCAGGCTAGAGGAGGGGCAGCGTCTGTCTAAAATATGCCACAACTCAAGCTCCAGGTACACATCATCACCCCAGCATTCCAAGCAGCCACAACCAACAACCAAGTAATGCCTGCTGATATCTACTGACTACACCATACTATAGCCCAGCCTTAAAAGATAAGACGTCATTTGCATCTTAAATATATGTGTGTTCTCCTTGATTAATATCCCTTCTATTTTCTGAAAATACACTGATGCCTCAAGTTTTATTTTTTTAATAGCAAAATAAAAAATGGAGACTCCTAGTAAAAAGAAACAGCAAAATTGAGACAGCAATTTCCCTCGTTTCTTCTTGAATGTCATACAAAAACAAGGTAAATGATTTTTTTAAAAAGTCCCATTTTCAGTGAAACTCAGAGGCAAGTAAAATCCACACTTTCATACTAAATTTCATGTCTAAATTCTGAAATTCTAATTTCATGTCTAAATTCTGCCAAAAAAAAACCTAAGCACACCGCAGAAGTTAATGTGGAAAGGAAGAAAAGAGAAGCAGAACCAGGAGGGCCGATTTTAGAAACAACAACAGAAATACATTTCCTATAAGAAACAGCTTCCCTAAAGTGGCAGACCTACATCTCAAAAACACAGGGAAGTAGAAGCAATGCATGGGGGAAAATGCAAGGAAGACACACACACAAAATTGGTAAAAATGACTCTGTGTTGGTAAGCCTCACAAAAAGTCAGCACAAACACACTACATCCCTAATACGAAAATCCAAAATTCAAAATGCTCCAATAACCATTTCCTTCTAGTATCAAGTCAGTGCTCAAAAAGACTCGAATTTTGGAGCATTTCAGATTTTTGGATTAGGGATGCCCAACCTGTATATACTTTAATGAAATATTAGACATCTGTTAAAAAAAAAAAAAAGGAAGTTTTTGGGTACTAATAAATGAAGATCTTCAGAATATACTAAGTTTAAAAAAATGGCTCAGACCAACCTATGTAATGTGTTAACTTGAGTATAAAGGGAAGAATAATCATCTGTATGTGTTGTTGCTTATATACCCATACAGAAATTCTGAGGCTGGGCATGGTGGCACAAACTTGTAATCCCAGCACTTTGGGAGGCAGAGTCAAGAGGACTGTCTGAGCCTGTGGGTTTGCAACCAGGCTGGGCAACATGGTGAGACCTCGTCTCTAAGTAAGTCAAAAACTTAGCGGATGTGGTAGCACGCGCCACAAGTTCCGGCTACTTGGAAGGCTGAGGCGGATGGTTCGCCGGAGCCCAGAAGGTCAACGCTGGGGTGGTCATGAGCGTGCCACTGCACTCCAGCCAGGGCAACAGAGTGAGACTCCAACTCAAAAAAAAAAAAAAAAAGAAATACGAAACTAGCCAGGCTCGGTGGCTCAGCCTGTAATCCTGCACTTTGGGAGGCTGAGGTGAGTGGATTGCCTGAGCCCACAGGTTCGAGACCCGCCTGGGCAACTTGGCGAGACCTCGTCTCTACAATAAATCAAAAATTAGCCGGGCGTGGTAGCAGGCACCTGAAGTTCCAGCTACTTGGAAGGCTGAGGCGGACGGATCGCCGGAGCCCAGCAGGTAGGTCTAGGCTGCGGTGGTCATGAGTGAGCCACAACACTCCAGCTTGGGTGACTCAAAAAAAATAAAAATAAATAAAACATTAAAAAAAGAGCAATTCTGAAAGGACACATTTTTAAAAATCTAGCAACAGTGAAAACGATTGGGTATGTAGTGAGGAACTAGACAAACAGAGGGCAAAATGAGATGGAGACTTCACAATATCACCCTTTTAAAACTTTTGGGTTTTGAAGCAGTGACTGTATTGTCTATTTTTTTTTTTAATTAAAAGATGAAAATCATTAGAGCAGAATCGCATCTTACTTAGGCAGTTAAATTTCAAAACAAGAACATAGGGCTAAAAAGTATATACAGTCAAAACTCCCTTGTAAATTCCTCAAGTAATCAACAGAGAAACAATACACATTTGTGCGTCTTATTAGACTTAATCCCATCTATCAGCCAGCGCATCACAGCCAGTTTTTCTTCCTGGGTTTCAACAAAAAGTATTTCTTCTCTGGCGTACTAACTGAAGAAGTTGACTTATGTTCAGAGGTCATGAGTGTAAAAAACATTTAAAACTAGAATAACATTCAGCCTGGCAAAATAGTCTAAGAAATGCACAGCCAGACTGAGTCCCCCAAAAAAGGAACTGCCAATTCACACATCTTTCACCTAACTCTGAAACCTATACCCCTAGAATAATGGCAAGAGAAACAATCTGCATTTTTAAAAATTGATAATATCTTATGTATTTACAGGGTACATGTGATATTTTGTCACATACATATAATATGTAATGATCAAGTCAGGGTCAAGTCCATCACCCTGTGAATTTTTCATTTCTATATGTTGGGAACATTTCGAGTTTTTTCTTCCTGCTACTTTGAAATATACAATACACTGATGCTAACTATCGTCACCCTGCTCTGTCAGCCAACATAAGAACTAATACCTTCTATCTGACTGCATGTTTGTACCCACTGACCAAATTCTTCATCCCCTCACCCACCCAAACACCCTTCCCAGCTCTCTACCTCCATAAGAGCAACATTTTTAGCTCCCATGTGAGTCAGAATATGTAAAATTCAACCTTCCCTTTCTGGTTTATTTCACTTAACAACGTCCTCCAGTCCCATTCATGTTGCTGCAAATGACATGATTTCATTCTTTTTTTTTATGGCTGAACAGTATCCCATTGGGTGTATATGCCACACTTTCTTTATCTGTTCATTCACTAATGGACACTTAGGTTGATTCCTTCTTTGCTATTGTGAACAGTGGTGCAATAAATATGTAAGTGCAGGTATCCATTTGATATACTGATTTTCCTTTTGAATAAATATCCAGTAACAGAAATATCAAATCATATGGTAGTTATAGTTTTAGCTTTTTGAGACATCACCAGACTGTTTTCCATAGTGGCTATACTAAATTTACATTCTCACCAACAGCATGTAAAAGTTCCCATGTCTCCATATCCTCATCAACATCTGTTATTTTTTTGTCTTTTTCATAACAACCATTCTAAACAGGATAAAAAAAACTGGGTATATGCATTTCCCTAATGATTAGTGATGGTGAGCACTATTTTCATATATATGTTGGTCATTTTATGTCTCCTTTTGAGAAATGTTCTATTCATGTCCTCTGCCCAGTTTTTAGTGAATTTTGTTTTTTTGTTGTTGCATATTCTGGATATAGTCCCTTATCGAATGAATAATTTGTTTGCAAATATTTCCCCCATTTAACAGGTTGTTTCTTATGCTGCATAAAAGCATTTTTAAATAGGTTTAATATGGTCTCATTTGTCTCTTCTTGCATTAGGTGTCTGTTTTGAGGTCTTCTCCATAAAATCTTTGCCTAGACCAATGTCCTAAAGTATTCTCCTTATGGTTTCTTCTAGTAGTTTTATAGTTTCTGGTCTTAACATTTGACTACTTATTGCATCCTGAGTTGATTTTTGGATATGGTGAGAGACAGAGGTCCAGTTTCATTATTCTACAAATGGTTATTCAGCTTTCCCAGCACTATTAATTGAAGAGGTTTCCCTTTTCCCAAAGTATCTTCTTGATATCTTTGTCAAATATCAGTTGGCTGTGAATATATGGATTTACTTCTGGACTCTTTATTCTGTTCTACGTGTCTGTTTTTATACCAATACCATCTCATTTTGGTTACCATAGCCTTGTAATATATTTTGAAGTCAGGTACTATACTTCCAGCTTTGTTCTTTTTGCTCAGGATTGCTTTGGCTATTTTATTTAGACTCTTTTCTGATTCCATCCAAATTTTAAAATTTCTTTTTTTATTTCTGTGAGAAATGAGTTGGGATTTTGATAGGGATTGCATTGAATCTGTAGACTGCGCTGGACAGGTACTCATTTTAATATTAAACTCTTCTGATCCATGAGCAATAGATGTCTATTTGCTTATGCCCTCTTCAACTTCTTTAATAAGTGTTTTGTAGTTTTCCCTGAAAAAATCTTTTACCTCCTTGATTAAATATATCCCTATGTATTTCTGTAGCTATTGTAAATGGAAGTGCCTTCTTGATTTCTTTATAAGTTATATAATTATTGATGTCTAGAAATGCTACTGATTTTTGTAAGTTGATTCTGTATCCTGTAACTTTACTAAATATTTATGAGATTTAAAAGTTTTTGGTGGAGTCTAGGTTTTTCTAGATGTAAGATCACATCTTCAGCAAAGAGGGACAGTTTGACTTTTTTCCCAACATGGATGCCTTTCATTTCTTTCTCTTGTCTGAGAGCCTTGGCTAGGACTTCCAGTGCTGTGTTGAACAGAGGAGGCAAAGGTCGGCACCCTCGTCTTCTTTCAGTTCTTCAGGGAAAGGCTTTCAGCTTTTCTCCATTCGGTGTATTAGCTATGGATCTGTCATAGACGGCCTTTACTATGTTGAGGTATGCTCCTTTCATGTCATTTGTTGAAAGTTTTTATAATGAAAAAATTTGAGTTTTATCAAATGCTTTTTCTGAGCCTATTGAGTTTTTTTGGTTTTGTTTCTCATTGTGGATATCAAGTACCACAGGTATTGATTTGTATATGTTGAACCATCCTTGTCTCCCTGGGATAAATCCCATTTGACCATGGTGCATTAATTTTTTGATTTGCTGTTGGATTGTTTGCTATTATTTCATGGATAATTTTTGTATATATGTTCATTAGGGATACTGACCTGTGGTTTCCTTTTCTGCGGCAACTTATATGGTTTTGGTATCAGGGTACCCACTGGTCTCATAGTATGAGTTAGGGAGAATTCCCTTCCCTTCAATTTTATGGAATAGTTTGAGGAGAACTGATGTTGGTTCTTCATTGAAAGCTTGGCAGTGAAGCACCAGGTTCTGATTTTTTCTTTGTTGAGGGCCTTTTTATTACTGATTCAATCTTTATTGGTCTGTTCATGTTTTCCATTTCTTCCAGATTCAATCTTGGAGACTGTATGTGTCTAGGAATTTACCATGTCCGCTAGCTTTCCTCGTTTCTGTATAGCTGTTCATAATAATCTGATAATTTTTGTACTTCTGTGGTATCAGTTGCAATATCTCCTTCCTCATTTCCAACTGTGTTTGGGTCTTCTCTTTTTTTGATTAGTCTAGTTTATCTTTACCAAAAAAAAACCCAACTTTTCATTTCACTGGTCTTTTGATTCTTGGAGTGTTTTTTTACATTTTTATAATTTTTTTATTTTTATAAAGTTCCACTCTGTTGCTCAGGCTGGTCTTGAACTCCCAGACTCAAACAATCCTCCCACCAGCCTCCCAAAGTGCTGGGATTACAGGCATGAGTTACCATACCCAGCCATCACTGATCATTTGTATTGCTTTTTTAGTCTCTATTGTGTTTTCCTCTGCTCTGATCCTATTTCCTTCCTTCTAGTAATTTTGAGGTTGGTTCATTCTTGCTTTTCTAGTTCCTTAAGGTGCATCATTAGATTATTTGAAATCTTTCTATTTTGATGTGTTCATTGCCATAAACCTCCCTCTTAGCACTATCCCTTAGGTTTTGCTATGTTGTGTTTCCATTTTCATGTGTTTCAAGAAATGTTTAATTTCCTCCTTAAATTTCTACCTTGACCCCTGTGGTTGCTCAGAAGCATGTGGTTTAGTTTCCATGTAGTTATACAGTTCCTCTTGTTAGTGATTTCTAGTTATATTCCATTATGGTATGAGAAGATACTTGGTATTATTTCCATTTTTTTTTTAATTTGTTGAGATCTGTTTTGTATGGTCTATCCTGGAGAACATGCCATGTGCTGATGAGAAGACTGTATTCTGTAGCTGTTGTAGGAAATGTTCTGTAAGTGTCTGTTAGGTCCATTTGGTCTAATGTGCAGTAAAAAAAAAAAAAAACAATGTTTCTTTCTTAATTTTCCATCTAGATTATCTGTCCACTGAGATTAAAAGTCAGATGTTAAAATCTTCAACTATGATTACATTGGAATCAATATTTCCCTTTAGATCTAATGATATTTGCTTTACATATCTAACTACTCTGATATTAGGTGTGTAGAACTGCTACATCCTCAAACTGATCCTTTTATCATTATATAATGAACTTCTTCGTCTCTTTTTACATTTTCTTAAAAATCTAAAGTGTTTTATCTGACATAAGCTTAGTTACTCCTGCTCACTTTGGTTTCTATCTGCATGAGATATGTTTTTCCATCCCTTTCTTTCAGTCCATTTGTGTCTTTATAGATGAGTTTCTAGTAGACAGCAAATGGCTAGGTCATGTTTATTTATCCATTCAGTTTATATCTTCTAAGTAGAAAATATAATCCACCTATACTCAAGGTTGTTACTGATATGTGAAGGCTTATTTCTGTCATTTTATTGATTTCTGATTATTTTGTATATCCTTTATTTCTTTATTATTATTTATCATTGTAGTAGTTTGGTTATATTCTATAGTGGCAACATTTGAGCTTTTTCTCTTCCTTGTGTGTTTGTTTCCTCTACCAATAGTTTTTACATTTCCATGTGTTTTCATGATGGTAATTATCATTCACTTCCAGGTATAGGATGACTCCCTTAAGCATTTCTTGTGACCTATTTTCCTGCGTTTTCATGTTTCCTGTCTCTTTACATTGATATCTGTGCAACCAATGTAACAGTCGCTTCTTCCAACTTTTTGAATTGGCTTTTTGTAGGGGAGGATTTTTTCCTGTATCTATGGTGTCAGTTGGATAGGACATTTTTATTTTGATTTTGGGCACATGTAGTAGTCTGTGTATGGTTTATTCAGCTGTAAACAGTGTCAGTGGTGTCACTGATATCCTCAGTGGCTTAAGGGGCAGTTGTTAGTGGAGACAGGGTTAAGTCTTGCTGGGAACTGAAACATCAGGTGAGCCAGTCCTGGGTCCCACTGGTGGCAGCAGTGGGCTAAGTATGCCAGTCCCTGGACTCCAGAGTGGCATACACTAGCAGTGGTGTTATAAGCAGGTTCACGCAGGCCAAGTCTCAAGCCTCCAGGTGGCTTGCTTGGGTGTCAGAAATGCCAGCAATGGGCTGGGAGAGTTCTTGAGCCCCCAGGCAGTGAGCTGACCTTGGAACAATACTCGGGGACTTAATTAGTCCACACTGGTACTGGGAATGGCTACAACAGGCTGGGCAAGCCAGTCCCCAAACCCACAGACGGTTTGTGTGGGTGAGTGTCAGATGTTGTGGTAGTGGCAAGTCGAGCAGGTCTAACCTCAGGCCCCGAAGTGCTCAGGTGCCAACAATGGTGGACTGGGCTGAGTGATCCCCAGGCCCCTGGACAGTGTGCTGGGGGGAAGAGCAGAGCTGGCCATGCAGAGCTGCCCTGGCAATGCATGCAGGTGCTGGCTGTGGCAGGCAGGGTGGGTTGAGTCCCAGGCTGCCAGCAGACGCTAAGGTGGGTTATCAGCTGCTGTGCTGTGCCCCTGCTTCTGGGGAAAATGAGGTTGCTTTCAGCAGGAGCAGTTGTAGGCAGGAAGCTTGGCGGGGATAAGGCTTCGCCCTCTCTGGGCTGGCCTCACAACAGCAGCAGTAGCAGCAGTTGTGGGCAGTGGAATTTATCCTCAGGGTACATGAAAATGAACAGCTGTCCCACTGCTGGGGTGGGGTCACTGCCTATGCCCCCTGCCTCACCTCGTAGAAACAGCTATGAGTAGGAAATGTCTATAGGACCCAAGGGATGTGGAGATCCTCAAAATGGGGCCGCGATGAGGCTGCTTAGGACTTGAGGGTGGTGGGACCCGGCACGAGCTCTCTTTCTGGAGCAACGCCTTCATGAAATCTCCAGGCAGCTCCCCTGTGTCAGTCTCAGGTCCCACGAGGCTCAAAGGGCTCTTCTGTGGCCAGGACTGCAGGAGTCTGTGCTGGGAATGTGGACTGCTGGGGGTGTCTCTCATCCTTGCATTAAGGCTCCTCTCCAGACTCAGACAATCCTGGCTGAACCTGCACTTTTTATGTTGTTGCTTTTACTGAGTACTTTTCTGGGGGTAGAAACAAGGTCTCACTATGTTGCCCAGGCTGGTCTCGAACTCCTGGGCTCAAGCAACCCTCCAGCCTCAGCCTCCCAAAGTGCTGAGATTACAGGCATGAGGCACCATATCTGGCCTTGAGTACTTATTAGTAAGTTTGTCTAAAGGAGACTGATCTACATAATGACTGAATTCCATTGTTAGAAGGGGGGAATGACAAAAACATTTAAATTTCTCTCACGGCAAAATACACAAAAATATACACTTCTAAAATATAACTAGCTGTCATAATGAGCTCTACTGATTTCCACTGACATATTGCCAGACTCAAAAGATTTAGATACCATAATACAAGTTCACAGAGAACTAAGATTAGAACCCATGTTGTTTGTCTCCAGGTCCCAAATAAGAAGCAAAAGAAAGGTAGAGATAAGCAAAAATGCAAATTTTCTAAATACATAGGAATATTTTGGTTAAGGAAACTGAAACTGTATTGTGTAACTTAACGGCCCCAAGCTCAATATTTACATATATGATTAATGTGTGTGATGAGTCTGTGAGGATAATGTGCTTATGTGAATGTGTCTGTGTACACACATACACAGATTTATATACATATATTTTTTCATAATAGATAACCCCAATCCACGAAGTAAAGATAGCAGTAGTATCTACTTCAGAGTTGTTGTGAGATTTAAGTGAAGCCCTTACTCTGTGCCAAGCACTGTTCTACATGTTTTATATGCACAAATTTTTTTTTTAAGATGAGGAAACTGAAACATGAAGAGATTATATAACTTGCCCACAAAGTTATAAGTGGCAAACTGGGATTCAAACTCAGACTATCTGGCTTTTATGCCCAAGCTCTTAGTACACTGCCTAGGAAATATCTAACCCTCTATAAACTTTAGCTATAACTTTAAATATAACTATTGATAATGAAAGTAAAAATTAGAAGTTTTTAAGTTAGCTAAGATAAAATATGAACAAACAACTCAACTACACTGAAAAAAGTGATGAATAATAGGTTTTTAAAACGTAAGGGGCTACTTTTCTACTCCATATTAGCCTTGCACACAGTGGGCACTAATACTCAAAGTACTAATACAGCATATAACAACAGACTATCAAAAGTATAAAACAGTAACAAAGATTGGTGTTGTGGGTTGCATTATGTCCTATAAAAAGCTGAAGTATGGTGTCCTTCTAAGAGGAAAATGTGCACAGACACACAGAGAGAATATCACATGACCAAGAGGCAGACACTGGAATGGACAGTTGCAAGGCAAGGAACCCCAAGGACTGCAGGCAGCCTCCAGACGCTAGGAGAGAGGCATGGAAAATACTCTCCTTCCACGGCTTTCAGAAGAAACCCACCTTGCCAGCACCCTGAGTTCAAACTTCTAGCCTCCAGAACTGTGAGAGAATAAACATCTGTTGTTTTAAGCCACTCAGTCTGTGGTAGTCACAGCAGCCTTAAAACTAACACAGCTGGCATATGTCAGAATAATGTAAAAAAACTACGTTTCATTCACTCTTTAAAAACTACCTGATGGGCATATAAAATGGTACAGTCACTCCAGAAAATAGTTTGGCAGTTTCTTGTAGAACTAAACATGTACTTACCACATGACCTAGTAAGTCATACACTTGGGCATTTATTCCAGAAAAATCAAAGTTTATGTTCACACGAAAATGTGAAAAATCTAAACATGAAAACACAGCAGCTTTATTCACAATATCCCACAAACAGAACCAAACTGTCCTTCAATGGGAGAACAGTTAAACTCTGATATAGCCATACAATTTAATATTATACAAAAATTTTTAAAGATTTTGTTGATATATGCAACAACCTGAACATATCTCAAAGGTATTATGCTTAGTGAAAAAAGCCAGTCCTGAAATATCACATACTATCTATTCCATTTATATAAAATTCTCAAGGTGACAAAACTACAAATGGGGAACAGATTAGTAGCTGCCAGGGTCCAAGGACAGGGGTAAGGAGAGAGTCCAACTATAAAGGGGTAGCATGAGGGAGTTTCCTGTAGAGATGGAACAGCTCTGTAACTACCACCATGAATTTACACATGGGATCAAATTGCATAAACACACACACACACACACACACACACACACACACACGTATGTATATAAAAAACTAAATAAGGGCTGTAATCTAGGTAACAGTACTGCACCAATATCAATTTCCTGTTTTTGATATTGTACAATTACATAAAATGTCACATTGCAAGAAGCGAAGGAAGAGTTCATAGAATTCCATTCACAATTATTGCAACTTCCTCTGAGTCTATTAATTCTTTCAAACTAAAATGGATCTATTTAAAAAGCCACATGAAGAACAAAAGTAATAAAGTACATCAGTAGCAAAAAGTTTTGTTTCTTACCTTCAGACTCTTTAGATAATTGGAGAGCATACTGGGATGGAATCGGTTTTCTTCAGCAACTTGACTGTCATATCTTGGTCCTAACATTGTCTTCAGAGGTAAGAATCTTCCTAAACAACATGAAAATGGGTAATAATTTCATTAAAGAAAATGCTCCAGATTAAAGTCCTATAATCAGCAATCCTTTACTTTTTCTTTTCGAGTCAAGGTCTCACCCTGACTGGAGTGCAGTGGCATAATCATGGCTCACCTCAGCCTCCACCTGTGTTCTGACTGTTCCAGGAATACACATAGTTCGACTAGAACTCCTGCGTTTGGGGAGTGCTTTGTGAGAGAAACTAGTATTAGAGGCATACCTTGTTTTATTGCACTTCGCTTCACGGCACTTTTCAGATACTGAATTTTTTACAAATGAAGGCCTGCGGCAGCCCCATATTAACCAAATCTATGGGCATCATTAATCCAACAGCATGTGCTCACTTCATGCCTCGTTCACATTTGGTAATTCTCACAACATTTCAAACTTTTCCATTATTGTATTTGTTACGGGGATCTGTGACCAGCGATCTTCAATGTCACTGCTGCCACTGTTGTGGTGCCACAAATCACGACGTCTAAGATGGCAAATTTGACCAGCAGCGTGTGTTCTGACTGTTCCAGCAAGCAGAGACTCCCCGCCTCTCTCCCTCTCCTCCAGTCTCCCTATTCTCTGAGACGCCACTGAAGTGAGGCCAACTGGTAACCTTACGATAGGACGGCTCGGGCTCGGTGGCTCAGCCTGTCATCCCAGCGCTTTGGGAGGCCGAGGCGAGGGGATTGCCTGAGCCCACGGGCTCGAGACCAGCCCAGGCAACTTGGCGAGACCTCGTCTCTACCATAAATCAAAAATTAGCCAGGCGTGGTAGCACACGCCTGCAGTTCCAGATACTTGTAAGGTTGAAGCGGAAGGATCGCAGGGGCCCAGCAGGTCAACACTGGAGTGGCCGTGAACGTGCCACTGCACTCCAGCCTGGGTGACAGAGTGAGACTCCAACTCAAAAAAAACAAAACAAAAATAAAAATAACCCTGTGACAGTCTCTAAGTGTTCAAGTGACAGGAAGTGTCGTACATCTCTTCTTCAAACCAAAAGCTAGAAATGATTCAGCTCAGTGCAGAAGACACATCGAAAGCCCAGACAGGCTGAAAGCTAGGCCTCTGGTGCAATAGCAAAGCGTGAAGGAAAAGTCTTTGGAGGAAATCAAAAGTGCCACTCCGGTAAACACACAAACGGTAAGAAAGCAAAACAGGCTTACAGCTCATACGGAGAAAGCTTTAGCAGCCAGGAGAGAAGACCCAACCAGCAATGACATTCCCTGAAGCCCAAATCACGCCCAGAGCAAGGCCCTGACTCCCTTCCATTCCATGAAGACAGGGGAACACGAGGAGGTTGCACCCGACGCAGAAGCCAGCACCATCCACACTGCCCACGAGGGGCGAGGTATAAGCCCTCTCCCTCAACCTGAAAGGGCTAAGATGCCGCCAAGGACCTACACAGCTAGAGAGAAGGCAACGCCTGGCTTCAAAGCTTCAAAGGACAAGCCGACTCTTGCTAGATAGGCCAAGGCAGCTGGTGACTTTACGCTGAAGTCAGGGCTCCTTTACCATTCTGGAAATGCCAAGGCATTTGCTGAAGCATTATGCGACATCTACTCTCCTTATGCGCTATAAATGAATAACAGAGTCTAGATGGCAGCATATCTGCTTACAGTATGGTTTACTGAACATTTTAAGTCCAGTATTGAAACCCACTGCTCAGAAGAAGATTCCTTTCAAAATATCACTGCATGTTGACAACACATCTACACATTCAAGAACTCTGACGGAGACATAAAAGGAGATTAAGGTTGGTTTCATGCCTACTAACACAGCATTCATTCTTCAGCCCACAGATCAAGGAGTAATTTCAACTTTCAAGTCTTACAATTTAAGAAATATATATTTTTGAGGCTATGGCCACCATAGACAGTAATTCCTCTGAGGTATCTGGGCAAAGTAAACTGAAAACTTTCTGGGGAAGATTCATCATTCTAAATGCCATTAAAAACATTCAAGACAGGGTATGGTAGTGGCTCACACCTGTAATCCCAGTACTCTAGGAGGCCAAGGCAGGATGACTGCTCACACCTGTAATCCCAGTACTCTAGGAGGCCAAGGCAGAACGACTGCTTAAGCCCAGGAGTTCAAGACAAGCCTAAGGAACATAGCGAGACCCCATCTCTACGCAAAAATCAAAAAATTAGCCAGGTACGGTGGCACACACCTGCAGTCCTATACTCAGGAGGCTGAGGTGAAAGGATCACCTGAGCCCAGAAGTTGAGGCTACAGTAAACTGTGATAATGTCACTGCACTCCAGCCTGGATGACAGAGTGAGACCCCAACTCAAAAAAAAAGAACAAGCCGGGCTTGGTGGCTCAGCCTGTAATCCCACGCCTTTGGGAGGCTGAGGTGAGTGGATTGCCTGAGCCCGCGGGTTCGAGACCCGCCTGGGCAGCAAGACCTCATCTCTACAATAAATCAAAAAATCAGTGGGGCATGGTAGCGTATGCCTGTAATTCCGGCTACTTGGAAGGCTGAGGCGGAAGGATCGCCAAAGCACAGCAGGTTGAGGTTGCGGTGGCCAGAAGCGGCCACTGCACTCCAGTCTGGGCAACAGAGTGAGACTCCAACTCAAAAAAAAAAAAAGAACATTCATACTTCACGAAAGTCAAAATAGCAACCTTAACAAGAGCTTGGAAGAAACAATTACAACCGTGACGGGTCACTTTAAGGGCTCAAGACTTCATGGAGGGGGAACTGCAGATGTGGTAGAGACAGCAAGATGATCGGAATTGGGTCCTGAGCCGGGCACGATGGCTCAGCCTGCAATCCCAGCACTCTGGGAGGCCGAGGCGAGAGGATGGCCTGAGCCCCGGGGTTCAAGACCAGCCCAGGCAACTTGGCGAGACCTCGTCTCTACCATAAACCAAAAAAAAGCAATGGAACATGAAGATGTGACTGCATCTTTGAAGAACTGCTGCAATCTCTTGATAAAACTTTAACTCATGGATAAGCAGAGCAGCTTCTTGATAGGGAATCTGCTACTGGTAAAGATGGGGTGAACATCGCTAAATAACAACAAACAGGCTGGGTTCAGGAGCTCAGCCTGTCATCCCAGCACTGTGGGAGGCCCAGGTGAGTGGATTGCCTGCGCCCGCAAGTTCAGAACCGCCCAGACAATTTGGCGAGACCTCATCTCTACCATAAATCAAAAATTAGCCAGGCATGTAGCGTGCACCTGTAGTTGCAGCTACTTGGAAGGCTGAGGTGGATGGATCACTGGAGCCCAGCAGGTTGACACTGGGTTGGCCATGAGTACACCACTGCACTCCAGCCTGGGTGACAGAGTGAGACTCCAACTCAAAAAAAAAAAGAAATTTACAACAAAACAGTAAGAATATTACATAAACTTAGTTGATAAAGTGGTGGGGTTGGAGAGGATTGACTCCTATTTTGAAGAAAGTTCTACCATGTGAAAAATGCTATCAAACAGCATTGCATACCATAGAGAAACCTTTCATGAAAGGAAGCGTCAATCAATGCAGCAAACTTCACTGCTATCTGGGTTTAAGAAATTGCAACAGGCCAAGCTCAGTGGTTCAGCCTGTAATCCCAGCACTTTGGGAGGAGGAGGTGAGTGGACTGTCTGAGCCCAGTGGTTGAAGACCAGCCTTGGCAACTTGGCAAAACCTCATCTCTACAATGAATCAAAAAATTAGCCAGGCATAGTGGCACACACCTGTGGTCCAGTTACTTAGAAAGCCGAAGTGAAAGGATTGCCTACGCCCAGCAGGTAGAGGCTGCAATAGCTGTGAGGGTGCTACTGCACTCAGGCCTAAACGATTGAGTGAGACTCCAACTCAAATATATATATATATCTCCTCCAACCTGCTTCTCTCCCAAGGGAGCTCCAATACCAATCACCTCACTGCATAAGCAAGAAACACAGGACTCTGTTTTGACTCCGTCATTCTAAAGACAACACCAAGTTCTATCCATTTTCCCTCCTGTTTTTTAAAATTATTTTTTCTTTTTTATTTAAATTACAGACAGGGTATCATTATGTTGCCCAGGTTGGACTCAAACTCCTGGCCTCAGGCAAGGAGACTGGACTCCCACCTCAGTCTCCCAAGTAGCTGGGCCTCCAAGTGCACATCACCACATCTGGCTTTTCTTTTCTTTCTTTCTTTTTTAATTCTCTATAGAGACAGAGTTTCATTCACTATGTTGCCTAAGCTAGTCTCCAACTCCTGTGCTCAAGCAATCCTTCTGCCGGGCTCCCAAAGCACTGGGATTACAGGCATGAGCCACTGCATCCAGCACCATTTTCCCTTTTTAATAACTCTCAGGTCAGCCTTCTACTCTTCACCTCCTAACACTGTTTTCACCCGGACTATCACAAGTTTCCAACTGGTCTCTCGAGACATTTCCACTCTGTCTCCTTCAATTCATCAAACACAGAACAACGTAAGCTTTTTTTTACACTTAAGTCAAATCACTCATCCCAATGGTTTGCCAGTACACACTAAAAGTGTATGAATATTAAGGCTGGGCATGGTGGCTCACAATTACAATCCCAGTACCTTGAGAGGCCACGAAAGGAGGACTGCTTGAGTCCAGGAGTTTCAGACCAGGCAACACAACATAGTAAGACCTTCTCTCTACAAAAAGTTTTCAAAAAATTTTCAAAGCCAGGCAATGGTGGTGCATGCCTATAGTCCCAGCAATCTGAGAAGCTGAGGTGGAAGGATTGCCTGAGCTGAGGTTGAGACCGTGGTGAGCTACTGCACTCTAGCCTGGGCGACAGAGTGAAACCCTGACTCAAAAAAAAAAGTAGCTGGGTGTGGTGGCTCAAGCCTGTAATTCCACACTTGGGAAGGAAGAGGCAAGAGGACCGCCTGAGGCCAGGGGTTCGAGACCAGCTTGAGCAACATGGCGAGACCTCATCTCTACAATAAATCAAAAGATTAGTTGGGCATGGTGGTGCATACCTATAGTCCTGCTGCTAGGAAGGCTGAGGCGAGCCGGGCTTGGTGGCTCAGCCTGTAATCCCGTGCCTTTGGGAGGCTGAGGTGAGTGGATTGCCTGAGCCCGCGGGTTCGAGACCCGCCCGGGCAGCGAGACCTCATCTCTACAATAAATCAAAAAACCAGCCGGGCATGGTAGCACATGCCTGTAATTCCGGCTACTTGGAAGGCTGAGGCGGAAGGATCGTCGGAGCCCAGCAGGTCGAGGCTGTGGTGGCCGGGAGTGGCCACTGCACTCCAGTCTGGGTGACAGAGTGAGACTCCAACTCGGAAAAAAAAAAGGAAGGCTGAGGCGGAAGGATCGCCCGAGCCCTGGGCAAGGCTGTGATGAGCCCTGATTGTGCCACTGCACTCCAGCAGACAGAGTGAGACCTGACTCAAAAAAAAAAAGGGCACAGATTCCGCCTTGCCCCCCCACTTGCCTGTGTGACCCGGCTCAGACTCCAGAACGCAGACACTTCCAGTCCAGGACTGCCCCCATCATCCTGTCCTAGCATGGAGCCTTTCCAAAAAACACCCCAACACCTGTACAGCAAACTTCTACTTACTCAAGAGAATTCATGTATCGTCTCCTCTGGAAAGCCTTGCCTACCAACTCCTTCCTTTCCGTCTCCTCTTCCCCAGCCTCTAGCAAAGAATTAGGTTTATTACCTCTGATTCTCAACACATTCTACGGTAGAGTCATGATTACATTTGTTCCAACAGAACTGCGTTTAAAACTGATGGGTTTTGCTCTTCTCATGAGACTATGCATTTTTTTTAAGGTGTGGTAATACATCTTAGCTATCTCCCTAGCCCCAAAGTAGACACTCAAACATTCGCTAAGTAAATTGATTTCAAAGTCACCATCTCTATCGTAAGTCTGTGTCTCACATTTATTTATTTGTTCATTCGTTTGTTTACTTGCATACTGTTTTTTTGTTTGTTTTTGAGCTGGAATCTCACTCTGTCACCCAGGCTGAAGTGCAATGGCACGCTCATGGTCACCCCAGTGGCAACCTGCTAGGCTCCCGTGATCCTTCCGCCTCAGCCTTCCAAGTAGCGGGAACTATAGGCCCAGCGGGAACTATAGGCCCAGCTAGTTTTTGGATTTATTGTAGAGATGAGGTCTCACCAAGTTGCCCAGGCTGTTCTTGAACCCATGGGCTCAGGCAATCCCCTCACCTCGGCCTCCCAAAGTGCTGGGATTACAGGCTAGAGTCACCACGCCCAGCCTGTGTATTTAAATTTAAGAGACAAGGTCTCATTATGTTGCCCAGGCTGGACTCAAATTCCAGGTTCAAATGATCCTCCTGTCATGACCTCCCAATTAGCTAGTTGTGAGTCACTGCACCTAGCTATGTCTCACATTTATTCTCACAGTTCCTAATAAGCTCTTTTTTTTTTTAATTTTAGTTAGAGACAAGGTCTCACTATGTATCCCAGGCATGTCTTGAACTCCTGACCTCAAGCAATTCTCTTGCCTTGGCCTCCTGCTAGGATAACAGGCATGAACCACTGGGCCTGGCATCAGTAAGTTTACACACAGTAGGTATGCAATAATTTTATGTTGAATCATATACCTTTAAGAAATTAGAAGTTTAGACCTGGCATAGTGGCTCATGCCTATAATCCCAGCACTTTGGGAGGCCAAGGCAGGAGGACTGCTTGATCCCAGGTGTCACAGACCAGGCTAGGCAACTTAGCAAGACTTCATCTCCACAATAAAAAATAAAAAATAAATTAGTCAAGCATGGGGGCACACGCCTGTAGTCCCAATTACTTGGGAGGCTGAGGCAGGAGGATCACCTGAGCCCAGGAGGTCATGGCTACAGTGAGCTGTGAGTATGCCACTCCAGCCTGGACAACAGAGTGAGACCCTAACTTAAAAAAAAAAATTAAAATCTTGTTTTCTTCCAAGTGTTCACCTGAAATCTGTCATTCAAACGGAGAAATAAAGCTTGGTCCTATCTCCAGGGACTCTATCTCATTGCAAGTCTGATTTAATTAGAGAAGGTGACTTCACCGAACAGATTATATATAATCTGTACCTTCTTCCTTCTCCTTCAGCAAAATTATGAACTTCTAGAACTAGTGAAATGCATCCTAATGTTTACAATGAAAAAATATGATTGGCTATAACACATTTCCCCAATATACAAAATATCAAGGAAATTATACAATAAGCATGGGTTACTTCTACAATCAGAAAAAAATTAATAGAAAAGAAACTAGAAAACGGGAATGTGTATGATTTCTATTTCTCACTAAAGCTTGCAAAAATATAAGTTTATCTTGCTTTGTGCTGTAAAACATTGCTAACCGTGCATGTCCAAATTACACAAAGGGGTGTGAACACTTCTAGGGCACATAGAGGCAGAGTTTTAAGGAAAATGCAGAGAAGCGTGTCAAGAATTCTAAGTCATACTCTCTTTCCTTTCTAAATAAGCATCACAAGCCAAGTCAGGAGGGATGGCGACTGATGACTAGTACACACTCAGCCGGGCAGCCAGGGGGCCTGGGGTTCTGCCAAGCGACCACGATTCCTCAGACGGGCAAGCTTAGTGACTCAACCACAAAGCAAGGCTCCTAATTAGCTTTTGGGGTCCAAAATATTCCGGGGCAACGAAAAGGAAAACATGTGTGCTCCTCCATTCATTCCCACTTGAGGGGAAAGGCGCACAGCTCGGCTTCTCAGCAGGGGCCAGCTGCCTGGAACTCGGCGTGCTGTCCACCTCCAGCGACGCCACTTGTGGCCCACTTGTCGAACCAGCGAGCCGGCATTCTGACACCTGTCGTTACCACCTTGCAGATCTTAGACGAAAACTTTGATTTTTAGAAAAAGTGTAATTTGCACATTGTTCTAATTGCAAATCGTAAACGTTCACTTTGACCAGAACGTCTGTATGATTTTGCTCCCCTCAAGTCAACACAGCAGGTAACGAACGAAGGGACCCAGGAAACACGTTCCAGGCGAGAAAAGCATCCAGAAACCCAGGTCTCAGGGTTTGCGCGTAACTCCACGGAGGAACAGGAAACGAGGTCGAAACGGCTGCGAGGAGACCCAGAGAACACGGAGGCCAGGCAATCCCAGCACCTCGGGAGGCCGAGAAGGGAGGACGGCCCGGCCCCAGAGTGAGACCAGCACGGGCTCCGGCACCGTGGCGGGACCTCCTCTCGACAACAAATCAAAACACTAGCCGGCGTGGCGTTGCAGCGCCTGCAGTTCGGCTCCTTGGAAGGCTGCGGCGGAAGGATCACCGGAGCCCGCCGGGTCGAGGCGTGGCCGGCGTTGTGGCCTGGGCGGCCGCGAGGCTCCACCCTAAAGAGAGACCGAAAAGGAAAACCGGGCCAGGCCGGGCGCCGGGGCTCAAGCCTGCAATCCCAGCAGTTCGGGAGGCCGCGAGGGGAGGGCTGCCTGGTCCCAGGAGTTCGAGACCAGCCTGGGCAAGCCGGCGAGGCCTCGTCCCTGCGGTGAATCAAAGACCTCGCCGGGCTGGTGGCGCGCGCCCGTCGTCCCGGCTCCTCGGAAGGCTGCGGCCGAAGGATCCGCTGAGTCCAAGGCTGCGGTGGCGGTGAGCGTGCCACGGCACTCCAGCCTACACGACAGTGAGGCTCCGACTCAAAAAACAATTTTAAAAAGGCTCACGCCTTTGTAATCCCAGCACTTTGGGAAGCCAAGGCAGAAAGATCACTGGAGCCCAGAAGGTTCAGGCTTCAGTGCGCCATGATGGCGCCAGAGTGCGACCCCAACCTAAAAACAAAGAAAACTGAAAAACCGTGACCAATCTGTTTGAAGTAGAATGATCAAGATTATCAAACAGAATTGCTTTCATTACAACTGAAAATGCATATAAAAATGGCTAAACCACAAGGAAAATGATTTCATTTTTCTTAAAGATTTCCTCACACTGAGACTTGCCTAGATTGTCTTTCAACATCACTTTTATCTATCGTTTATGGCTTTGATAACTGGGGATTGTACATAAATGTTAAGAAAAGCTGGCAAACTAGAAGCGTCAGACAACCTGAAAAAGTGACTATACAATCGCCTCTTAAAATTCTGATTTCTAAAAAACTCTAATTTGTAAACTGCTCTTCTAATTGCAAATTTAAAATGTTCCCTTTTACAAGTTGTTTTACTTTTACAACATCTATATACCTTTGTTTTCTTCACAAGTCAGTATAGCAAATAACTTTAAGAAAGGGACCCAGGAAATATATTCCAGGCTAAAAAAAGAAGCCGGGCATCTAGATTTTTATTTTAAATAATTAGGCAGATATACTATAAATATGGACATAATTAGTAAGCACTCATAGCTTACTGCAAAATCCGTTAATTTTTTTTTTTTTTTTGAGTCAGAGTCTCACTCTGTCACCCAGGCTGGAGTGCAGCACCACGCTCAAGGCCACCGCAACCTCAACCTGCTGGGCTCAGGCCATCCTTCCATCTCAGCCTCTCAAGTAGCGGGACTACAGGCATGCACCTCCACGAGTGGCCAACTGCTCTTGATTTTGATTGTAAAGATGAGGTCTCGCCAAGTTGCCCAGGCTGGTCTCAAACCCCTGGGCTCAGGCAATCTTCTTGCTACTGCCTCCCAAAGAGCTGGGATTATAGGCGTTGACCACCACGCCCAACCAAAATCCATTAATTTTTAATTTTGTTCCAAAAATATTAGAAAAAGCAGTAAGTTGAAGTTAATTAAAATTTTAAATGTTCACTCTTCAAAAGAAACTGTGAAAAGAATGAAAAGGCAAGCCACAGACTGGAGAAAAGATTTGAAAAAGCATATATTCAACAAAGGACTTGCATTTATAACAGTCAGGCCCACATATCAATGCTTCAGTCAAGTACAGACAGCTAACAATGGTGGTCCCTCTATGATTACAACAGAGCTGACCTATACACATGTATTTTTTTTATCTCTTGCGTATTGTATTGTACTTTTCTATGTTCAGATACACAAATCCTATTGCATTACCATTTCCCACAGTACTCAATACAATCACACACCATACAGGTTTGTAGCCTACAAGCAGCAGGCTACACCACACAGCCTAGTTATGCCGTAGGTTACACCATCTAGGTTTGTGTAAGTGCACTCTGTGATGTTCACACAACAAAATCATGTTTCTCAGAACATGTCCCAGTCATTAAGTGACACACGACTGCCTAAAAGGAACTCTAACAACTCAGTAAAATAAACTCAATTTAAAAATCAGAAGAGAGCCGGGCTCGGTGGCTCAGCCTGTAATCCTGCGCTTTGGGAGGTTGAGGTGAGTGGATTGCCTGATCCCACGGGCTCGAGACCCGCCTGGGCAACTTGGCGAGACCTCATCTTCACAATAAATCAAAAATGAGCCGGGGGTGGTAGCGCGCACCTGTAGTTCCAGTTACTCGGAAGGCTGAGGCGGAAGGATCGCCGGAGCCCGGCAGGTGGAGGCTGCGGTGGCCGGGAGCGGCCACTGCACTCCAGTCTGGGTGACAGAGTGAGACTCGGACTCAAAAAAAAAAAAAAGCCAGAAGAGTTGTGGCCACTTCACAAAAGGTAGACGAATAACCCAGAAGCACATGAAAAGATGTTCAACATCAAACCACGATAGGCTATCACTACACATCCATGACAGTGGCTAAAATTACAAAGACTGACATACTGAGTGCTGGAGAAGATATGGAGAAAATGGAGCCCTCACACCCCGATGGTGGGAATGTAGAACGTTGTCACAGAGGAAAAGAGGCTGGCAGTTTCCTAAAAAGTTAAACAAGCCGGGCGCGGTGGCTCACGTCTATAATCCCAGCACTTTGGGAGGCCAAGGTGAGATGGCTGCCTGAGCCCACAGGTTCTAGACCAGTCTGGGCGACTTGGTGAGACCTCATGTCTACAATAAATCAGAAAATTAGCCGAGTGTGGTGGTGCTTGCTTGTAGTTCCAGCTACTCGGAGGGCTGAGGCTACAGGATTGCCTGAGCCCAGCAAGCAGAGCTGCAGTGGCCACGAGCGTGCCACTGCACTCCAGCCTGACTGACAGTGAGACTCCAACTCAGAACAAAAAAATTAAACAAGCACCTCCCATACGATGCAGCAACTCCTCTCCTAGATATTTCACACAAGGGAAATGAAGGCATATGTCCATAAAAAGAATTGTACACGAATGTTCACGGCAGGTTCATTTCTAATAGCCAAAAACTAGAAACCACCCAAATGACCATCAGCAGATGACTGGATAAACAAATTGTGGTGTGATCATAACAATGGAATAAAAAGGAATAAAATAAAATAAAAAGGAATAAACTGATACATGCAACTGTCTGGATGAACGCCAAAATAATTATGCTGAATCAAAGAAGCCAGAGGCCCCAGCCCCAAAAAGAGTACACGTTGTTTCCATTTGTCCAAAAAAGTTCCAGAAAACTCGCAGCCACGTGCTAGCACTAGCAGGCATCTGTAGATCCAGCTGTCTAGGAGGCTGAGGTGGGAGGACTGCTTGAGTCCAGGAGGCATCACAGTGAGACCCCCGACTCAAAAAACTTTTTCTAGGAAATGCAAACTAATCTGTTGTGACACAAAGTAGGTCAGTGGTCTCCTGAGGAGGGAAGGATTACAAAGAGACAGGAGGAAACTTCGAGAGCGATGGTTTCAGGAGTGTTTCCTAGGAGAGATGTGAGTAGCCGTATGCATAGTCAAAATGTATCAAATTGTACGCTTTAAAACGTATTGCATGCCAAACGCCATAAGATTCAAGAATCCACAATAAACTTCCTTCAAAAAAACAAAAAGACCGCGCGCGGTGGCCCCTGCCTGTAACCCCAGCACTCTGGGAGGCCGAGAACTGCTTGAGCGCAGGAGTTCGGAACCAGCCCGGGCAACATAGTGAGACCTTGTCGGGGCAAAAAATAATTTTAAAGGGTAGCTGGGCGTGGCGAAGCGCATCTGCAGTCCCAGCTGCGCGGGAGGATCGCCTGAGTCCAGGAGGCTGAGCTGCAGCGAGCCGAGGTCGCGCGCCACTGCGCTCCAGCTTGGGCGACCGCGTGAGACCCGGGCCAAACACAAAAAGGAAACTGCGGATTCCCGTCCTCGGCGCGACCCGCTTCGCCGCGGGGAGCCGCCCCTCGTGCTCCTGCCCCTCTCCCCCGAGCCTGACGCTCGCCCCTCACTCCGAGGGGCGGGCTGAGCCGAGACGGCCGCGCACTCCGCCGCTTCCGAGGGCCGCGCACGGGTCCGTGGAGGCGCCGCTCCCGCCACGCAGCCTCCCGGCGGCCTCGGGGCGCAGGACCAGGCCGCCACCGCCGCCCGGCGCCTCCCGCCCGGGTCCCCAACGCCCGCCCCGAAGCCTCCGCGCCCGTCGGAGCCGCCGGCCCCGAGGCGCCCCCAACGGGCTGGGGCCCCGCCGAAAGCCGCGCTCGCCGGGCTGCCCGCCCCCGGGCCCGTCGCGGCGCGGCGGCCCCGACACGCCCGCCCGACTCACCTGCCACCGGCTGGCCGCGCCGCGGGCAGTTCAGCCACCGCGGCGGGATCTTGTTGTGAGCCATGTCTCGGGGCCGCGCAGGACCGCCCCCTTGCCCAACGCTCGCCGCGCCGCCGCCGCCGCCTCGCGGCCAGTGCGCGCCGGAGGGACCAGACGCCGAATCCCTGCCGGGATCCGAATTCCGGCCGCTCCGAGCCGGGTGGCGTCAGGGGCGGCGCGCCACTTTCATTCAGGACCGACTCCACGGCGCGGGGGAGCCCACAATGCACCGCGACTTCCGCCCCGGAGGCCCCGCCCCTTTCTTTCCGAGGTCAGGGGGGAAGGAAAGGAAGCCCCGCGGAGGGAGAGCAAGGAGTTAAGGCCAAGGCCAACGGGAGGGGCGGGGCTTCTCTCGCCCCGCCCCGCCGGCTCGCCCCGCGCGCCTACTTCGCCTGCGCGCATGCGCAGTTGCCCTCGGGCCGACCCGGCTGGTGGGCGCGTGCTTTTTTCTCCCAGCCAGACAGCCCAAGTGAAAGCGGGCCCACGCTCTTTCCGTGCGTAGACTGGCCCGCCGCTGTCAGACAGGCGCATGTTTTACTGATGAAGGGGCCTTCCCAGCGACTCACGACTCACAGCTCCAGCTTGGCGTCCCGGCCGGGTCTGGGTTTGATTTGGGGGTTGGAAGTGCTCCCAGACAGAGTGCAAGGGAACTAGCTTTAGGGAAGCTGTCAGGGTGTGAGATTGGAGAATTTTTCTCTTACTGAGTGTTTCTGAAGATCCGTGAAGCATCCGAAATTGATCTCAAGACATTTTAAGGACTCTGTTGGTACATTTCTGGAGCAAAGTTTCAAAACATATCCCAAAATAGTTACTAATTAATGCGTATACTTGTCAAAGGCAGGAATTACCCGGTGGAGCGCCACTTCGATGACGTTCTCCTGTGCCTGCCAAGCAAACTGTCCCTTTACGTTCCCTTCGAGTTAACCGGGAGGTTAGTCAAAGTGTTAAAATATAAAGCTGGATAAGAGCGAACTCGTTGTAATGTAATTTGACTTTAAGCACCGATGTTATATTTGAACTGCAAGAGCATGAGACTGCAAAGAAGACATTTTTTTAACTTTATGATAAAGACGTGGAGTACAAGTCTGGATAAGGATAAATGCAGGTGAAGTTTGGGCCTCCCATTGGTCCTCACTTTCCCTGGTTTAGGACCGGATATAACCTTTAGTGATGTTATATGACGCATTCCCACCCCCCTACAGTGTTCCGCTACTACCGACCCCACTTGTAATATTGTCATAAATGTTCAGGACCCCTCTTACGAGTGAGAACATGTGGTACTCGGTTCTTTGTTTCTGTGATAGACCACTGGGTATGATAGACTCTAAATCCAGTTAATTTGTTGCAAAGTCCGTAATTTTGTCCTTCTTTATGGTTTTGTAGAGAATGCATTTTAAAAGGGTCAGCGAGTGTCAGAGAAGAAATTTTTTTTTTAATTTGAGTTAGAGTCTCACTCTGTCACCCAGGCTAGAGTGTAGTGGCATGCTCACTGCCACCGCAGCCTTAACCTGCTGGTCTCAGGCGATCCTTCCGCCTCAACCTTCCAAGTTGCTGGAACCACAGGCACGGGCCACCATGCCCTGCTAATTTATCTTAATTTATTATAGAGATGAGGTCTCACCTAGTTGCCCGGGCTGGTCTCGAACCCCTGGGCTCAGGTAGTCATCTCACCTCAGCCTCCCAAAGTGCTTGGATTATAGGTGTGAGCCACCGCTCCTGACTGAGAATACATTTTAAAGGGAACTTCCTGGGCAACTCTCCCCTTGAATGCCTGGGCCCTCTCAGCCAGAGTCTCATAAATGGAGACGGACCAATGGCTATCTCTCTAAGGCCGTCTGAGCTAGGTCACACTCCTAGTTTGTCCTGCTGTTACATATGCACAGACTTTTTAGTGAAAGTGTCACGCCTCCCCTGACAGGACATAGACCCAATTTATTTACAAACGATCCGTCTGCACAAATGATGCCCACCTGATTCCATTCTCTACTGGCAGGGTAGAGTGTGTACCATGCCCACAGTTGGTGAAATGTTTGATTCCCAAACTCCTTCCAATGACAGGAAAGGTGAGCCTGGACCTGGAAGAGTATCTCACCTTCCCTTTCTGGGGATGACTCCCCTCCAGAGACCAACCCTCCCACACACTGTATTCACCCAGGAATTCAGTCCTGGGCACAGGGAAGGCTTCATACTGCTGGTGAGCAGCTGTTACTGGTTGTAAGGCAGCAATATGTGCCTAATTTTTATTCCACTATTCAACCATACTGTCACCATATTCAGTGCCACAGAGGTGCTGGGATTACAGGCGTGAGCCACCACACCCAGTTTAAAATTGTGTATTCTTACATGTGTAAACTTCAGTCACCTTCAAAGCACTCTCCACTTGATATAATACACCCATCGAGATGCTTTTTCCATGGCTCAAAGCAGTTTTTGAATTCTTTGATTTTGATGCCCTTGAGTGTGCTTCTGTCATTTTTTTGTTTCATCTCTTCCACACCGGCAGAATGTTTCCCTTGGAGGACTTGTCTCACCTGGGAAAACAACAAACAAATGTCACTCAGGCCGGGCTCGGTGGCTCAGCCTGTAATCCCAGCAGTTTGGGAGGCCGAGGTGAGTGGATTGCCTGAGCCCGCGGGTTCGAGACCCGCCTGGGCAACTGGGCAAGACCTCATCTCTACAATAAATCAAAAACTAGCCGGGCGTGGTAGTGCGCGCCTGTAGTTCCAGCTACTCGGAAGGCTGAGGCGGAAGGATCGCTGGAGCCCAGCGGGTCGAGGCTATAGTGGCCGGGAGCGGCCACTGCACTCCAGTCTGGGTGACAGAGTGAGACTCCAACTCAAAAAAAAAAAAAAATGTCACTCAAGGTGAGATCAGGCGATTAGGGAGAGTGGGACACAGGGGTCATGCTGTTTTTGGTCAAAAACTGCTGAACACTCAGCATGGTGTGGGCAGGTGCATTGTCATTGTGTAAGAGTCATTCACCTGTTTGCCACAACTTGGGATGTTTCTTCCACAAATCATGATGCAACCTTCTCAAAACTTCCAGTTAAAAATCACTTGATTGAAGCCAGGCTCAGTAGCTCAGCCTGTAATCCCAGCATTTTGGGAGGCCGAGGTGAGTGGATTGCCTGAACCTGCGGTTTCAAGACCCGCCTGGGCAGGCGAGACCTCATCTCTACAATAAATCAAAAAAATTAGCCGGGCATGGTAGCACACACCTGTAGCTCCAGCTGCCTGGAAGGCTGAGGTGGAAGGATCGCCGGAGCTCAGCGGGTCGAGGCTGCGGTGGCCGGGAGCAGCCACTGCACTCCAGTCTGGGCGACGGGGTGAGACTCCAACTCAAAAAACAAACAAACAAACAAACAAAATCACCTGATCGTGTTGGGAGCCGGCCACAGAGGCCCACTGAGCGTTAGGGATCAGGAAGGGCCGTTGACCCCGAGACCACTAGGATGCGTTCGGGAGCTATTGACCCCATTTCCTGCCCCTTTCTACTCAGCACTAACCAGATTAAGCTCCTGTGAGCTCAAAACATAAAAACTCTGAGACTGGGACAAACACAAGCTAACTTTAGAAGCTCATCGCTCCCATTCTTCCACAAACACAGTTTGGCTTTCACACAACTTATAATTCAAACTCGGGTCACATCTAAGAGCCTTAGTATTGGTCACAGGCTTCTGGGTCATGATCTTAGGATTTATTGAAGTTGAATAAGGTGTAAATTGTAGAATATAATTTTAGAAGACAGCCATTTTGTTGAAAGAATGAGGCTGGGTTACTTGCAGGTAGCCCACTGTGAACTTTGGACTGGGCCACATTCCAAACATTCTGGGATGGGCCACTTTAGTTTGTAAAGTAAGTACTTAAGTCTCTATAGAATTGTTTAACTTGGTATTAGTACGAAAAGGGTTTATAGGCAATATGAAAAGGGTTTACAGGCAGTATGAAAAGGGTTTAAAGGCAGTCATGGATTAAGGTTTCATGGATTAGGTGATGGGATTATACCTGAAAGAACATCTGGTGGGTGGGGAACGCCCCTCACACTCCTGACTGTGTATGTAATTCCCAATAAACGGCTTCTGCACTAGACAGGGGTCCAGTCTCTTTCTTTCTCTCTCTCTCTTTCTCTCTTTCTTCTTCCCCACAATCAAAAATTAGCCAGTCATGGTAGCGCACACCTGTAGTTCTGGCTACTTGGAAGGCCGAGGTAGAAGGATCGCCTGAGCTCAGCAGATCGTTGCGGGGGTGGCCGTGAGTGTACCACCACACCCCAGCCTGGACGACTAAGTGAGACTCCAACTCAAAAAAAAAAACTAAATGAGCCTCTTGACAGCCTTACCACCCTGAAAAGTCTTTCTTAGGGTCTGGGAGCTCTCTCTGAAACGCAAACACCAAGGAAGAAGTGCTCTTGGCTCCCTGTGTCCCCGTTCATGCCTGCACTTCAGCTCCTTAATAAGGTCTCAACAGGAAATTACTCCAGTTCCAGGACCTCGAATGCACACCCAACCCTGAACGGGCTCCTATTCATAGACCCAAGTCCCCAGCCACAAACCTGAGGCATGGATATTGCATCTCTTCATTTTGTAAATGAACTGAGTTTTGATTCTGTGTCCCCTTCTAATTAAGGAGGAAATTCTTGGAGCTTCCTGCCCCTAGATTATTTCTTGGTTCTAAGGGCTCAGACAACACATTTCCAAGAAGGCAAAGGTTGGCCTCTTGTCACTGATCACGCGGTCACACAGCTTGCACCAATGGCTCCCTCAGGCCCAGCGGCCCTCTTCTGCTTCTTAAGCACGCTGGAGAAAGGGCGTGTTTTGTGAGACCGGAAGCCCTGCGGCCCAGGCCTTCTCTTTTAGGTACACCTATATTCCTTTCCAAGGCACTGCGGGAGCAGGGACTGGATACCCATGCTCTAGAGTAGCGGCCAACACAATCCTTCATAAGCAGTTTCAAGGGAAGCATTGAATGAGTACACGTGATGGGCGCAGTGGCTCATGCCTGTAATCCCAACACTGAGAGGCTGAGGCAGAAGGATTGCTTGAGCCTAGAAGTTCAAAACCAGCCTGGACAACACAGCAAGACTCATCTCTACAAAAAGTCAAAAAAAGTTAGGCATGGTAGCATGTGCCTGTAGTCCCAGCTTCTTGGGAGACCAAGGCAAAAAGGTTACCTGGACCCCGGAGGTTGTGGCCGCAGTGAGCTATGAGTGTGCCACTGCACTCTAGCCTAGGTGTCATAATGAGACTCTGATTCAGAAAAAATAATAAGTGCATGTGACTGGATAATGTTTTGAGAAATTAATTGTTTAGAGTCTGATGACAAAATGGACATATCAAATGAGAGAAGCATCAAAGATGACTCCAGTCTTTCTGTTCTAAATAAGAAAGCCTCTGACTTTCTGACCAGCTGTGAGAATTCTAAGTATATTATCTTTCATATAACAATAAGCATAAAGAATGTGTATGTTGGATCATTTCCTCTGAATAGGGAGAAATTGGATGTATTTTTGCTAAGGCTGGGCACAGTGGCTCAAGCCTGTAATCCGAACACTTTGGGAGGCCAAGGCAAGAGGATTGCCTGAGCCCAGGGGTTCGAGACCAGCCTGGGCAACTTGGCAAGATCTCATCTCTACAATAAATTTTTAAAAATTAGCTGGGCGTGGTGGCGTGTGCCTGTAGTTCCAGCTACTTGGAAGGCAGAGGCAAAAGGATCGCCTGAGCCCAGCAGGTTGAGGCTGCAGTGGCTGTAAGCGTGCCACTGCCCTCCAACCTGGGCGACAGAGTGAGACGCCAACTCAAAAAAAATAAAAATAGAAAGATAAAACTAGAATTCCTCATGATTTATCAGCAGCCAAAACCTGTACCATGTAAGAACACTGGGTGGCACTAAAACCCAGGCAATCCACCCTCCCGCTGTTTGGTAACCAAGAAAGTAGAAAGTAGGTCAGTGAGTCCGGTTCTTCAATTACGTGTGCGTATGTGTCTATTCGAAATGTTGATTTTGGCCCAGGTTCACCAAACTCATAATAACAGAGGTCCTGACCTACCAGGTGATAAAAGAACAGCGACTGGCGGAAGACTTCTGCTCTCCGGCTTATAGAAGTTGCTCCCCTGGAAAATAGTAAAGATTGCAAGGAAAAACATATCTCTTGTTTTCTGAACACTGCGGTCAAGGCCTGAAAGGTTTTTAGAGATAGCAACTATCTGCTTCTCTATGCCGTAGAACATGTTACTCTCCTGTTTACGTTATGTGGGAGACCATCTGTCTTTTTGTGCGAGAATGATACAAAGTGACATGCGGATGGTGTCTTGCACGGTGCCCAAGGATGATCTAATGTGAGCCGATCCTTGCGGTTGGGTGAGGTACACACTGCTGTCCTCTCCATTTTCTAGACGAGGAATCAGGCCCAGGAGGAGGTTCAGTCACTGGCCCAAGCCTCCCAACCAGGTAGCTGAAGAGCCAGGCTGCGAGGAGCTGTACCAGGCTGGAACCTGCCGCCAGAGGCGGGAAACTGTTCTAATCCAAGCTCTGTCACCTACATGTATTAGACCTTAAGGGGAAGAAATCACCCCTCCAGGTCTGATTTTGTGTGGGGGGGTTGTTTCTTTCATTTGAAAAATAAACAGATGGTCCATACAGCAGTGCACCTTGAACCTACGTGCACATGACCATCCAGAGATCTCATTGAAATGCAGATTCGAATTCAATAGATCTGGGTGGATTCTGATATTCTGCATTTCTGACATGCTCTGGGGTGATGCCAATGCTGTTGTTCAGAGGACCCCAGTGAGGAGCCTTCCTGTTGTGAGAGGCTAATTACTAATGTCTGCAAGGGAAAATACTTGCCAAAACTAAGAACTGGACACACCCTATATCTGCATCAGTGTTTGCAATGTGACATGTTCGCCAGTAGCTATTTGAAAGCAGAACTTTGTTGCTTGGTACGGATCTATATTTGACATCATTTTATGCGTCTAGATTAACTGGAGCCTATCAGATCCTTCTGAGGAATGAAACTTTGTTATTCCAGCCATCGGCCACCTCTTTATTTATTTATTATGTATTTATTATCCTTATCGTTTGCATCTCAGATCAGCTGTTTTTTATTCCTGATTGCTAGCGCGCCTGGCATCTCAGACGGCATCACCCCAGGTTTCCTGTGTTGCTTCTGATAGGAAGCTGATGTCTTAAGTCTTGCGACATGAAACCATCATCTTTACTAATTACACGCTTATGTAAGCATCCTGTTTCCCAGGCAATTAATCTCTCTCCTTACTGGATCACTCCTCTCACCACCTTGCAGATTTCACTTGCTTGCTGAGGAGTTATCAGATGACAGCATATGCTTAAGATCCATTCGTCCGAGAAATTTTGCCTTGGTACCTCACGATTCACAACATGTAGTACTTTACGATGTACAAAAGCATTTTTACCCATGGGAACTCATTTAGTGAATTAGAGAGGCAAGCTGTTGTGGTCCCCACTGAGACAAAAAGCTGTGACATCAAGGCGCACAGCCAGCACCCCCGTCTCTAAGTCCCACACACGTGTTACTGCCCCGCACGACTTCCTGCGCATGGGTCAGTGAGCACACCGTGCTGTGGGCCAAGTATGTCCACGCGGTGTGAAGAAAAGGGGACAGAGGAGGTGGGGTGAGTCTAGGGTCACTCTACTGGGGAAAAAAAGGAAGGAAGAAGGCAAAGTAGGTGGATGGCGAGGGAGGCTCTTACGTTTCTGGTGACATAGTTCAGTATTCTAGGTTTGAGTTCCACAGAACCATAAGCCTCAAAGATCCCTGACTCATTTCTGGAATGAATGTCTTAAATTGGGCCCTGGTGTTTGGCTCAGATAAAGTGCTCCCAAGACCACTCATTCTATTCTGATTTCTACTGCACACTCTGTGTGTGAGAAATTTCAGGAAGCTGGGCGTGGTGGCATGTGCCTGTAGTCCCAGCTAGTCGGGAGGCTGAGGCGGAAGAATCGCCTGAGCCCAGGAGGTAGGATGGTGCCTCTGCACTCCACTCTCCAGCCTGAGCAACAGAATGAGATTCTGATTTTTTAAAAAAATTCAGGAGATACAAAGGTAAAGACATTCTTGAACCGTAAAAATCCTAATATCTAGTAAGGGGACTTATTATTTTAATTACTCATTAATTGATTCATTTTAAAATCAGATTTAAGCTGGGTGTGGTGGCTCATGCCTGTAATCCCAGCACTTTAGGAGGCGAAGTCGAGAGGATTGCCTGAACCAGCAGGTTCAAGACCAGCCTGGGCAACTTGGCAAGACTTCATCTCTACAAAAAGTCAAAAAAATTAGCTGGGCATGGTGGCATGTACCTGCGGTTCTCAGCCACTTGGAGGGCTGAGGAGGAAGGATCGCCTGAGTCCATCAGGTCGAGGCTGCGGTGGCCGTGAGCATGCCACTGCACTTCAGCCTGGGCAACAGAGTGAGACTCCGACTTAAAAAAAATCAGATTTAAGCCAGGCTCAGTGGCTCAGCCTGTAATGCTAGCACTTTTGGAGGCTCAGGTGAGTGGATTGCCTGAGCCCGAGGGTTCGAGACCCACCTGGGCAACTTGGCGAGACCTCATCTCTACAATAAATCAAAAATTAGCCGGGCATGGTAGCGCACGCCTGTAGTTCCAGCTACTTGGAAGGCCAAGGCGGAAGGATCGCCGGAGCCCAGCTGGTCAAGGCTGCAGTGGCCAGGAGCGGCCACTGCACTCCAGTCTGGGCGACACAGTGAGACTTCAACTCAAAAAAAAAAAATCAGATTTAGCACCTTGCTGTGCCAAACTCTATCCTTGGTAGAAAACAGCTATGAACAGGGTAAGGGCCCCGACCTCAAGAACTTGACTTGGCTAGTGTAGGGTACAGAAAAACAGCGGGGACTGTCAGGTTACCAAACGAATCACAGTGAAGGGGTATCTATCCCCATCTTCAAGAGTCAGAGGCAGGCACAGTGGCTCACACCTGTAATCCCAGCACTTTGAGAGGCCAAGGCAGGAGGATTGCTTGAGCCCAGGAGTTCAAGAACAGTCTGGGCAACATAGCAAGACTTCATCTCTACAAAAAAATGTCTTAAAGTGGCCAGGCATGGTGGAGTGTGCCTGTAGTCCGAGCTAGGTGGAGGTTGCCATGAGCCATGGTCGTACCACTGTACTCCAGCATGAACAACAGAGTGAGACCCCCACTAAAAAAAAAAAGAGAGAGAGAGAGAAAGTCAGAAGATCTCCAAAAAGAAGTAACACTCAAGCTGAGCCAAGTTGGGGTGGAGGAAGGACCATGGACAGAAAGGCCTAGAAGCAATGGTGGGCTGTAAATGTTCAACAACCGTCTCACGAGAGGTGGGCAAGGATGCCCTTGTTTGTAGATTTTGCTAAATTCCTTAGATAGGCTCCCAGCATGGCAGACTTTAAGAGACCAGTATGAAGCCGGGCTCAGTGGCTCAGCCTGTAATCCTGCGCCTTTGGGAGTCTGAGGTGAGTGGATTGCCTGAGCCCGCGGGTTCGAGACCCGTCTGGGCAACTTGGCGAAACCTCATCTCTACAATAAATCAAAATGAGCCGGGCGTGGTAGCGTGCACCTGTAGGTTCAGCCACTTGGAAGGCTGAGGTGAAAGGATCGCTGCAGCCCACCAGGTCGAGGCTGCAGTGGCCGGGAGCAGCCACTGCACTCCAGGCTGGGCGACAGAGTGAGACTCCATCTCGGGGGGGGGGGGGGGGAGAGAGACCGGCATGACCTCCCTGAACGTGGAGTCAGGAAGAGGCGTGTGCCATGGGTGCTCACATGCCTGTGCAGATCAGCTCTAAGGTATGGGCTTCTGGGCAATTCCAAGCCATTCCATAAGGGGGGGGACTAACCGTGTGTGTGTGTGTGTGTGTGTGTGTGTGTGTGTGTGTCTCTGTGTGTCTGTGTGTGTATGTGTGTGCGTGTGTGTTTCAGGTACTGGGGGTTGGAAGCCGGTGCAGGCAGAAAAGGGATTGGCAAAAAGGAAGGCTAGAAAATGCCTACTTGCCATTGTAAAGAGTTGAGAGCCAGCGCGGTAGCTCATGCCTGGAATCTCAGCACTTTGGGAAGCCCAGGCAAAAGGATTGCTTGAGCCCAGGACTTTGAGACCAGCCTGGGCAACGTAGTGAGACCTCATCTCTACAAAAATTTAAAAAACTATCCAAGCATTGTGGCACATTCCTGTAACCCCAGCACTTTGGGAGGCGGAGTTGAGAGGATTGTCAAGTCCAGGGGTTCGAGAAACGCCTGGGCAACTTGGCGAAGCCTCATCTCTACAATAAATCAAAAAATTAGCTGAGTGTGATGGCATGCACCTGTGGTTCCAGCTGCTTGAAAGGCTGAGGTGGAAGGATTCCCCTGAGGCCAGCTGGTCAAGGCTGTGGTGGTCATAAGTGTGCCACCGCACTCCAGCCTGGGTGAGAGAGTGAGACTCTTAACTCAAAAAAAAAAGTTTGGACTTTTTATCCTGAGGTGAATATGGAGTCACTGAATGGTTTTAGGAGAGAGAGTGACCTTCTTGAGAATAATACCTGTAGACTAATGGAGACAGAAACCAGATTCCAGTGCTCTAGGTGTGAATGAAGAGTGATGAAATTCACCTAAAAGGCCAGGCATGGTGGTGTGTGCCTGTAGTCCCAGCACTTTGGGAGGCTGAGACAGGAGAATTGCTTGAGGTCAGGAGTTCAAGACCAGCCTAGGCAACATAACCAGACCCCTATCTCTACAAATTCTTTTTCTTTTTTGAGTCGGAGTCTCACTGTCATCCAGGCTAGAGTGCAGTAGCATGCTCATGGCAACCACAGCCTCGACCTGCTGGACTCAGGTGATCCTTCTGCCTCAGCCTTCCAAGTGGCCAGAACTACAGACACACACCACCATGCCCTGCTAATTTTATTTTATTCTATTTTATTTTTTTTTTAATTTTTTTTTTTAGTTGGAGTCTCACTCTGTCACCCAGACTGGAGTGCAGTGGCCACTCCTGGCCACCACAGCCTCGACCTGCTGGGCTCCAGCGATCCTTTCACCTCAGCCTTCCAAGGAACTGGAACTACAGGTGTGCGCTACCATGCCCGGCTAATTTTTGATTTATTGTAGAGATGAGGTCTCGCCAAGTTGCCCAGACGGGTCTCGAACCCGCAGGCTCAGGCAATCCACTCACCTCAGCCTCCCAAAGGCGCAGGATTACAGGCTGAGCCACTGAGCCCGGCTTTATTTTATTTTTTTATTGTAGAGATGAGGTCTCGCCATGTTGCCCAGACTGGTCTCAAACTCGTGGGCTCAGGCAATCCTCTCACCTCGGCCTCCCAAAATGCAGGGATTATAGGCGTGAGCCACCACACCTAGCCAATTCTTTTTTTTTCAATTAGCCAAGCATTTTGGCAGGCACTTGTAGTCCCAGGTACTCAGGAAATTGAGGCAAGAGGATCGCTGGAGCCCAGGACTTTGAAGCTCCAGTGAGCGATGATCATACCACTGCACTCCAGTTTGGGTGACAGAGTAAGACCCTGTCTCTAAAATACCTATAAATAAATAGTAAAGAAGTCAACCATGAGAGAAAAGACAGTGAGTGAGACACTAGAGTGGCTAACTTGAAGTCAAAGTGTTGATTCTGGGATTTCTTAGTGTGAAAGAGACCGAATTACATTTCTCTCTTTTTTTTTTGTTTTGAGTCGGAGTCTCACTCTGTCACCCAGGCTGGAGTGCAGTGGCACGCTCATGGCCACCGTCGTCCCAACCTGCTAGGCTCAGGCGATCCTTCTACCTCAGCCTTCCAAGTAGCCGGAACTACAGACAAGTGCCTCCACACCTCGCTAATTTTTTGATTTGTTGTAGAGACGAGGTCTCACCAAGTTGCCCAGGCTGGTCTCAAACCCGTGGGCTCAGGCAATCCTCGGCCTCCCAAAGTGCTGGGATTATAGGCGTGAGCCACCGCACCTGGCCAGGATTACATTTCAATGAATAGGACAAAGCCAGTGGAGAGAAGAGGGCATAACCAAGCAAACACATTTTATTACTGCTTTTAAAATAAGATTAAACACATTCATTGAATCCATTGTAGTTACAAACAAATTAATCCAATTTTTAAAATAAAAATTAAATTATTCAATTGAGGTTCAACACATTTTATAAGGGCTGAAAAATCCAAAGAAGTGCTTCGAGGTGAGACCGCTGCGTGTCTTACTCACTGCTGTATCCCCAGGGCCATGCCTGGAGCATGGTGCGCACTCCACAAGCATTTGTTGACTCCGGGAGCGCAGAGCGGATGAGACCGTTAATTGAGCACTTACTGAGTGCCAGGACCGTGAATGATTTCCATGCATCTTGCCCTCACCTCCCATAGCAACCGTAGGCAGCACATGATTATTTTCATTTACTGATGAGGAGTGAGACGCTTAGAGAGATTTAGAAATGTGCCCATGTTCACACAGCTAAGGAGTGGCAGACCTGAAATGGAATGTCAGACTCAGTCAAAGCTGCGTTTTTATTTTCTTTTGTGGAAATGGGATCCTATTGGTCTGGAACTCCTGGGCTCAAGCGGTTCTCCTGCCTCAGCCTCCCAAAGTGCCATGATTACAGGTGTGAGCCACCACACCCAGCCCAAAGGTGTGCTCTTAAGAACAACTGTGATTTTGAGTGTCTAGGCTGTGTGTGTGTGTGTGTGTGTGTGTGTGTGTGTGTGTGTGTGTGTGTTCCTTCCTGATGGACTGTCCTAGGATCAGTCTATTTTTAAAGCCCTCCAGGTGATTCTAATGTACGGAGAGGCTCGGAAACTCCTACATTAGATCATTTCCTAACTTGGGTTGTGTGAGAGGGGACCCAAAAAACCCCGGAATCATCTTTTGGAGAGCAAACCCCCAGAGCAGAGGCTTCCCCCGCTAGGTAAGTGTTCTAGGAACCCATCGGCATCCGTGGACCAGCTAGCCTTGCTGTGAGAGGCTGTGTTTGGCTTCAGCTAATTTTTTTTTGGTTTTAATGAGTGTGGTCATTTAATGATGGGTGATTTATGAGCGCACCTGCCCACACCGCACTGAGTGTTCAGACATTTTTGACCAAAAATGACTTGACCCCATACTCACCTGATCTCACCACGAATGACTTTTTTTGTTTCCCCAGATGAAAAAAAGTACTCAAAGGGAAAGAAACGTTTTGCTGATGTGGAAGAAATGAAACAAAAAATGGCAGAAGCACTAAAAAGCATCAAAATGGAAGAGTTCAACACCTGTTTTGAGCAAAAAACATCTTGATAGGTATATCTCCAACAGAGAGTACTTTGAAGGTGACTGAAGTTTGAACATGTAAGAATAAATACACAATTTTCTGTAAATAAATTCTGAGTTTTGGGGGGTCGCCCTTGTGTTGTCTACTGACTATTCTATTTTAAAGCAAAATGTTTGCAAGTAAACCAAATGAAACATTTTATTTTGTATTCTTGCATATGCCAGGCACATGGTAAGTGTTCCGAAATTGAAAAGTGTTGGCTATAATATTTATTCAATACCTTTACAGAAAAATATTATCAAATATTTGAAGTGAAAATTGAAAATACTTGAGAAAGGAAAAGGAAAACTTCTGATACCTTGTGTCGCCAGAATAAAGAGAATAAAGGAGCTAATTTCAGAAAGAACTACATAGCAGTTAAGCGTGTAGCCTGTAGGGCCACATGCCTGAGTTCAAATCTCAGCTCGAATGCTCACTAGCTGTGCAACCTTCAAGTTACATAACCTCTCTGTGCATCAGTTCCCTCGCCTATAAAATAGAGATAATAATAGCACCTACCTCATGAGTTTGTTAGGAGAATTAAACCAGTTGATATGTGCAAAGCACGTGGAACACAAGATATTCTGTGTCAGCTATGGTTATTATAGCCTATCTTTCCCTTTACTAGAGAAAGAAGATTTTTTCTGTTTTCATCCCAGTCATGTCTAGACAGCTAGCCACAATGTGACCTCTCCACAAATGTTTTTAATTTTTTTAAATGAGACATTTGGTAAAATGAATGTCCAGTATTGTGCCTGCCACTCAAAAATACTCATTGAATCTAAGGCTAAAAGTATTAATTTTGCTCATAAATCATGTAATGTCATACCTCCAAAGGAATTTGGTAAGTCATTATAAAAGAAAGAAACTGAAAGCAGTTTTCAAACATACAATTAATAATTAAGCCTTAAATTTTATGTATGCTATTGTCCAAATAATATTGTCCTTAGGTTAGAAGAAAACTATAAAAAATGACAATAGCTATATATTAAGATCAAAGAATTGGAGCGATTTGGCCCTTTGCTCGGTTTTCTTTCACTCTTGTTACACCATCATTTTTGCACCGTTTTTTCCCTTCTAATATTAAACCAAGGACAGTTTTGTCTACTCTTGATAAGGGGAAAGAAAAGACAGGAAATCATCCAACAGTTGAGCTACAAGGAAGAATCTAATGCCACCCTTTTGACAGTTGTTCATTTTTCATAGACAAGCTCCTGCCCCGCCTTGACTTGTGAAAATAATCATTCGGGAAGATTCTGCCTTATAAGCAGTTCATAAACCTTAGGAAAGATGGATCCAAGAAATGTACAAACGTGCCTGTGGGTCACCCTTAAAATACTGGTATTTTCTTCAGTAAGAATCCGTAATGGGGAAACATTATAATTCCACACGAGCTTGGAGACCTGTTGTCACTCGGATGGAGTCACCCTTGGAGACAAGGCAGTCTACCGGCTGGGCAGCCTGGAAACAGCTTCTGGACCAATCAGCTGCCTGGTAGCAGTTCTTGGACCAGGCACCTAGAAACAGTACCTGGACCAATCAGCTGTTTCCTAGGAACTACTTTTTTTTTTCTCTAAAATCTGCCGCTGCTGCCGTGCAAACCAAAACCAGAGAAGTAAAAATGTACCTGGATTCTTCCTAAACCAACGTCACATGCCCTAGCCTAGGTGACAAGCACCTCGAACTCCGTGCTCTTCAATGGAACTTGTTCTGTACCAAGTCATTTTTTAGCCACATCCTAGCCTTTGTGGAATGAGGTAAGGTAATGGCAACCCAAATAACAAACAGACAGAGGCCCTCTAAGAGAAAACGAGGTTTATTTGGGACTGGGGCATCGCGACGGCAATGTGTGTGCCGTGTAGGCCTTTTGTGTGCTCAGGGAGGTAGAGGTAGACAAAGGCGTTTAAAGGAAGAGAGGAGGAGAATGACGTCATTATTTTGAAGTCACTGTCCTTGGCCACAACGACCAATAACAAGGGGACGCCAGTCCAAGGTTGGCCAGGCAGTTGCTGGGCAGACGTCCTTGAGAAGCGTCTTTTGTGTAAGGTTGTGATGGCCTTTGTGCAAGGTGGAGAGCTTTGCAGAATCTTTTGTGATCGTTTTTGTTGTCAAGCACACGCGGATGAGAACCTTCTCTTCCTGGGTTCTCTTTGTCAGACTTTTGTTTTTGCTCGTTTGTTTGTAACACTAATAACTCCATTTTGGTGCTGACAGTTTTCACAGAAAATAAATACATTTCAAAATACATCATTTTGTACATTGTAGTTGCTCTAATGTTGTTTCTTTTTTCTTTTCTTTTTTCTCTTTTTTTTTTTTTGTCAGGGTCTTCCTTGGTTGTCCAGGCTGGAGTGCAGTGGCATGATCTTGGCTACTGCAGCTTCCACCTGCTGATGGCAATCCTTCCACCTCAGCCTTCCAAGCAGATGGGACTATACAGGGGCATGCCATCACGCCCAGCTAATTTTTTTATTTATTCTAGAGACAAGGTCTTGCCCAGTTGCCCAGGCTGGCCTCAAACCCATGGGTTCAGGCAATCCTCTCATCTCTGCTTCCCAAAGTACAGGGATTACAGGTGTGAGCCACCACGCCTGGCAAATGTTGTTTCATACAAGCAAATTTCTTCTTTCTACCTTCTTGGTTTTCAGCCATGGTTGCACATTAGAATATCTGGAGAATTTTAAAGATCTGGATGCTGCTTCCTACTTCCATCCTTCTTTCCTTTCTCACATTTTATTATGTGCTCAACAGTATTTACTAAATAAACGCAGACTATAATAGAGACTGAAATACTGTTTTTAAAAATCCTGATCCCCAGGCCTCGCTCCAGACCAACTAAATTGGAATCTTTGTCAGCAGCATTTATTAATACTCCACAGATGATTCTAGAGTGCGTCTTAAATTGAAAACCGTGGCTAAACTGAATCTTAACAAGGCCAAAATCTCCCCAAAGGCAAGGCTGTTTCTGGGTATTTTGCTTTATCTCACCCCATGCTACCTAGGATAGTTTTTCTGCCTACCTTAGACAACCAACTGATGGAAAACAAAAGGGGAGTGACAGAGAGCACCCAGGACTTGGGTAAAGTCAGGGTTGTGTCATCCTCTGAGCTCAAAAAGGGATTACGGGGTGGTGGAAAGGCTTGTTCTTGGGGACTGCTTTTTTTTTTAAAGGCCCGTCTCCAGTGTGGACTCTTCGATGCGGAAGGAGGCTAACCCCTCAGGTGAAGGCTTTCCCACATTCCCTGCACTCATGAGGCCTTTTCCCGGCATGACAGGCCTGCTTTTGAGATCCAGCCATATCATCTCTCACTCTCTGATGTAAAGTAAGCTAATTGTAAAATGAGGAAGTGAAAGCATCTATTTGAGAGAGGGTCATGAGGGTTACATGAGATGGTGCAGGTTGTAAAACACTTAGCTTGACCCTGGGGGTGTGCTCCCTAAGCGGCAAATTAGGAATGACACCGTGGTTGAGGTGGCCCACCTGGAGAAACCATTCTTCCTAGGAGGTAGATGATTCCAACGCGTAGTGGGAGGACTTAGACAGGAACCTGCAGTGACAGTGTTTACAGTTAATCTGCCTGTTATTTAACGACAGTTGTCCTCTCTGTTTGTGAGTTCTGCATCCTTGGATTTGACCAATCGGGGATTGAAAATATTTGGTGGGGATGCCAGGCATGGTGCCTCATACCTGTAATCTCAGCACTTTGGAAGGAGAAGGCAAGAGGATTGCCTGAGTCTGGGGGTTCGAGACCAGCCTGGGTAACCTGGTGAGACCTCGTCTCTACAAAAAAAATGAGCTGGGTGTGGTGGCAAGCACCTGTAGTTCCAGCTACTTGGAAGGCTGAGGTGGAAGGATTGCCTGAGTCCAGTAAGTGGAGGCTATAGTAGCTGTGAGCATGCCAGTGCACTCCAGCCAAGGCAACAGAGCGAGACTCCGACTAAAAAAAAAAAAAGAAAAGAAAAGAAAATATTTGGGGGGAAAGATAAAAAACCTTACAAATTAAAAAAGTATAGCAACAATGTACATAGCATTTCCATTGTATTAAGTATTATAAGTAATCTAGAGATGATTTAAAGTAAATGGAAGGCTGTGTATAGGTTACAGGCAGATACTACACCATTTCTTTTTGCTTTATTTTTAAATTTTTTTATTTTTTTGCTCAGGCTGGTTTTGAACTCCCGGGCTCAAGCAGTCTTCCCACCTCAGCCTCCCAAGTAGCTAGGATCACAGGTGTGTGCCACCACACCCGGCTATATGCCAGTCTATGTGAAGGACTTGAGCATCTATGGGTTCTGGTATCTGAGGGGTTCCTGGAATCACCCATGGTCACCCAGGGACAGTTCTAAAGAGAATGTACTCTAATCGCGTCTCCTGTCACGTGACTATTTCAAGTCACATTATTATACTCATGGAAGTGTCACTGGCTCCACAGAAGACGGGGTGAAAGCAACGTACAAAGGAAGGAGAAGAGGGAGTCATGGGGCATCTCTGCGTGGAAGAGAGAATATGTCTTCGATGCGGGAACTTCTGCCCCAGCGTCGGGAGAAACTCTGCTGTTACTTCAGCAGCCACTTGACTCTCTGGGATCCCTGGGCCTTTCTGAAGACAGAGACTGCTTGGGGAACATCAAGTCGAACCCAGGGACAAAACCCCCTGGATCTGGGAGTCAGAATCCTACAGCAGCCTGACATTTTGTCCTCAAGAAACCACTCTAAAAAGACACTCTAGGCCGGGCGGGGTGGCTCACGCCTATAATCCCAGCACTTTGGGAGGCCGAGGTGAAAGGATTGCCTGAGCCCAAGGGTTGAGACCAGCCTGGGCAACTTGGCAAGACCTCATCTCTACAATAAATCAAAACATCAGCCGGGCGTGGTGGCACGTGTCTATAGTTCCAGCTACTTGGAAGGCTGAGGCAGAAGGATCGTCGGAGCCCAGCAGGTCAAGGCTGTGGCTGGGAGCGTGCCACTGTATTCCAGCCTGGGTGACTGTGAGACTCCGACTCCAAATAAATAAATAAAATAAGAGTAACACCTAAGGCCAGGTGCACTGGCTCATGCTGTAATCCCAGAGCACTGGGAGGCGGAGGCGAGAGGATTGCCTGAGCCCGGGGGTTCGAGACCAGCCTGGGCAACTTGGTGAGACCTCGTCTCTAAAATTTAAAGAAAAGTACAAGGAGGTGACACCCACATGTCCGTCCCCACCTAGCAGTCTCACAAATACGCTCTTAGGTCATAAATGAAATTAGAAACTTCTATTATGAATGTAAGGAGAGGAACCAAAAGCCAAAGGCCATCTTATTACATCATCCAGATTATACAGTGCTATTTGACAAGTTCAGACTATTTTTGAAATGCCACTCTGGTGTTCTCGATGTTATTGAAGCCCCTCAACAAGTCTTATTTAATAGATGACTCTCACCAGCCATGGTGGCTCAAGTCTGTAGTCCCAGCACTTTGAGAGACCAAGGCAGGAAAATTACCTGAGGTCAGGAGTTCAAGACCAGCCTGGGCAACATAGCAAGACTTTAAAAGTCTCTTAAAAAATGTCTTAAATTCAAAAATAAAATAAAATAAAAATGACACTTCTGTCTTTTGTATGCTAACCACAGTATACTCCTATGGTTTGAGAAAACTGTACAAAAGTAACAGATGTGTAATTTATTTCCCAGAACATGGGTGACATAGGCTAAAATTGGAATTGTCATAAATATATACTACAACTGTGATATAAAAACAACACTATTTCCAAATAGATATCTAGTTGTTCCAGTCACATTTACTGACCTACCAATTTCCCCATTGACTTTCCCTGGCACTTTTGCTAAAAACCAATCCAAACCAGGCATGGTGGCTCACGTCTGAAATCCCAGCACTTTGCAGGGCTGAGGTGAGAGTATTGCCTGAGCCCACAGGTTCGAGACCAGCCTGAGCAACTTGGCGAGACCTCATCTCTACAATAAATCAAAAAATTGGCTGGGCATGGTGGTGCATGCGTGTAGTTCCAGCTACTTGAGAGGCTGAGATAGAAGGATTGCCAGAGCCCAGCAGGTCGAGGCTGCAGTGGCGGTGAGCATGCCAGTGCACTCCAGCCTGGGCAACAGAGTGAGACTCCAACTCAAAACAAAAAACAAAAAACCAATCCGCTCTGTACGTGTGGGTCTATTTCTGGATTCAGGTCTGTCACATTGATCTACTTGTACCAATAGTACATGGTCTTGATAGCTAGCTTTTTAGTAATCTTTGAAATCAGGTAGGGAAATCCTCTAACTTTGTCCTGTTCAAGATTATCTAGATTTTTTGCAACTTCATGTAAACATTACAGTTTGTCTATTTCTATTTAAATAATCTCACTAGGATTTTGATTGGGATGACTGATTCTGTAGGCCAATGTCAAGAGGATGGACATCTTAATAAAATGAAGGCTTTCAATCCATGAACATGGTTTATTTAGGTCTCTAATTTCTCTCTGTAATATTTTATATTCCTTAGTATAGAGATTTTGCACATTTTTCTTACATGTGTTTTATTCCTAGGGCTAGGCACAATGGTTCACATCTGTAATTCCAATGCTTTGGGAGACTAAAGAAAGAGGATTGCTTGAGGCCAAGAATTCAAGACCAACCTGGGCAACATAGCAAGACCTCATGTCTACAAAAAAAATCTTAAAATAGTCAGATGTGGTGGCATGTGCCTATAGTCTAAAAAAATAAAAACTAAAAAAAAGAATAAACCATATCCCTAGGTATTTTATATATATATATATTTTTTGAGTTAGAGTCTCACTCGGTCGCCCAGACTGGAGTGCAGTGGCCACTCCCGGCCACCGCAGCCTCAACCTGCTGGGCTCCAGCGATCCTTCCACCTCAGCCTTCCGAGTAGCCAGAATTACAGGCACGCGCTACCACGCCCGGCTGATTTTTTTATTTATTGTAGAGATGAAGTCTCGCTGCCCAGGCGGGTCTCGAACCCGCGGGCTCAGGCAATCCACTCACCGCAGCCTCCCAAAGGCGTGGGATTACAGGCTGAGCCACCGAGCCAGGCTGGTATTTTATATTTTGATGTTTTTGTAAATGATATTACTTTTTAATTTTATATATGGTGTAAAGTATGTTTTGGTTTTTTTTTTGAGAGACAGAGAGAGAGAGAGAGAGTCTTCTTCTATTGCCCAGGCTGAAATGCAATGGCCCACTCATAGCTCACTGTAACCTCAAACTCCTGGGCACAGAATTCTCAGCCTCCCAAGTAGCTGTGACTACAGGTGTGCACCACCATACTCAGCTTAAAGTATATCTTTTTTTTTTTTTGAGTTGGAGTCTCACTCTGTCACCCAGGCTAGAATGCAAAGGCATGCTTACGACTACCACAGCCTAGACCTGCTGAGATCAGGCGATCCTTCTGCCTCAGCCTTCCAAGTAGCTGGAACTACAGGTACATACCACCATGCCCGGCCAATTTTTCTTGATTTATTGTAAAGATGAGGTCTCACCTAGTTGCCCAGGCTGGTCTTGAACCTGTGGGCTCAGACAATCTTCTCGCCTCGGCCTCCCAAAATGCTGGGATTGCAGACTTGAGTCACGTCACCTGGCCCATTTATTCTTACATGCTTAAACTTCAGTCACCTTCAAAGCACTCTCCATTTGGATACACCAACGAAAGGGCTTTTTTTTCCTGCTCAAAATATTTTTCAAACGTGTCCATTCTGATGCCTTTTAGTGCTTCTGCCTTTTTTTTTGTTTGTTTTCTCTCTTCCACATTAGCAAAATCCTTTCCTTTGAGGACATTTTTCACCTGGGGAAACAAAAAAAGTTGCTCGGGGCGAGATCAGGAGAATAGGGAGTGTGGGTTCATGCTGTTTTGGGTCAAAAACTGCTGAACACTCAGCGTGGTGTGCACAGGTGCACCGTCATGTTGTAAAAACCAGTCACCTGCTTGCCACAACTCGTGATATTTCTTTCTTTTTTTTTTGTTTTGAGTTGGAATCTCACTCTGTCGCCCAGACTGGGCTCCAGGGATCCTTCCGCCTCAGCCTTCCAAGTAGCTGGAACTACAGGCATGTGCTACCACGCCCGGCTGATTTTTGATTTATTGTAGAGATGAGGTCTTGCCAAGTTGCCCAGGCGAGTCTCGAACCCGTGGGCTCAGGCAATCCACTCACCTCGGCCTCCCAAAGTGCTGGGATTACAGGCTGAGCCACCGAGCCCAGCCATGATGTTTCTTTCTTAAATTGTAATGCAAACTTCTCAAAACTTCCAGATAAAAAACTTTGGTTTGAAGCATCTGAAATATCTGTAATAGCTTGCTTAGCATAAGTAACTCCATTTTGTAACAAAACCTCCATCTCAGCTGTTTTCACCCAGAGGCGACCCCCTGCATGTAACTGCTATCACCTTCCCATAATCACATGTTATAACCTTCCCCAAAACAGAAGCCGACATTCCTGTTCCTCTCGGTGCCTGGAAACTCCTCATCACGAGTTCCATATCTAATCTAACTGTACCCCTGCACAACAAACATCCAAGTGCTCTGCCAAGAAATGTAATCATAACTGTAGAGCTTTCATCATTTTTGCCCTTATAAACCCCCTGCTTACTCTGTCCAGGGTCGAGAGTTCTTTGTGGCACTAGCCTGCTCTCGACCACCAGCTAATAAAGGACTCACATTTGACTCTCTGTGTGTTGGTGACTCCTTTCTCGTGGTCCGGCTGTAACAGGTTGACTGCTTGATCTGGAGGAACAAATTCCAAGTGTACTCCAAGTGGCCTACCCTCCAAAAAGATCATTCCATTTTTGGGGAGTCCTCCTCGTACAGGTTTGTATATTGTGTACAACATGATACCAAGTTCACCTATAAATAAATGAGCCCTCATAAAGTAAATAACTAGCCCAAATGCTTTTCAAATTCACGTGACTTTAGTAATTTTGGTAAATAAAGCTGGATTTAAAATTGTGGGTAAAATAAAATAGAAATGTCTTCAGAGTTTTAGACATTTTTGTCTAAACCTACTAGTCAGACAAATGTATGGTGTCTCTGATAGCTGTTTTAAGGTTATAAAACTTGCTTCTGTGATATTTTTGACATTTTCTTGATGTATCTGTGAGCTTATGTCTTCGGCATTGCGCCTTTGGATCTGGGGTCTAGACAGACGGCCATGGTGAGCCTGAAGACATAGGGAGACACAAGGCTTGGGCCACCAACTTCAGGGCAGAGCCAAGCCCAACTCCTGGCCCAGCTGTGCATCCTGGCATGCTAGGAAGGGTCGGATCCCCTGGGCATCCCTGTCACAGCACCAGCCTCTGGCCTGCCTCTGCACTGGATACATAACCATCCAAATTACTTACTTCCTAGGTGTTTCTTAGGATGCCTAAGAGTTAACATTGTAGTTAATATATGTCATTAAAACTACTAGACAGAAGAAACACAATTCTGTATGCAATTCTGAGATTCAATTGTATACAATTCTGTATACAGAGTATATCAGAAAAGTAGGCTGCATTTTTGGTAAAAACTGGTTATAAAAAATATGAGAATGTGGTTTTTGTTAAAGGGGGAGAAATTTCGTCTAGTTTAGAGGTTCCTAATGGTTGAAGAGGAAAAAGAGAAGGACAGATGAAATGGAATAGATATAAAACATTGAAGCAGAAGAATTTTTAAAATTGTAAGAGGTCACAGAAGGTTGTTTTGGTCTTTTTGGTGAGAATCTCACTCTGCTGCCTTGAATTCCTGGGCACAGGTGATCCTCCCGTCTCAACCTCCTGAGTAGCTGGTACTACAGGTGCGTGCCAACATGCTTGGTCAATTTTTAAATTTTTTCGTAGAGACAAAGTCTCACTATGTTGCCCAGGCTGGTCTTGAACACCTGACCTCAAGTGATTCTCCTGCCTCAGCTTCCCCAAGCGCTAGGATTATAGGTGTGAACCACTGTCCCCGGTATTGGCAATCTTGAGTGGTCAAAGTTGATTGAGATTGGATTGATCAGTTTATAAGGTTTTATTCAAATTAGCTTTAGCATTAGTAATACACTAATACAAAGGTTGAATTTGGCTTTCTCATTTGAACAGAATTTTACTGGCCTATCAATAAGAAAGAGTAAGAGACATTCACCAGCCGGGCTTGGTGGCTGTAATCCCGCACTTTGGGAGGCTGAGGTGAGTGGATTGCCTGAGTCTGCAGGTTCGAGACCCACTTGGGCAACTTGGTGAGACTTCATTTCTACAATAAAAATCAAAAATCAGCCGGGCGTGGCAGCGCGCGCCTGTAGTTCCGGCGACTCGGAAGGCGGAGGCAGAAGGATCGCTGGAGCCCAGTGGGTCGAGGCTGCGGTGGCCGGGAGCGGCCACCGCACTCCTGTCTGGGCGACAGAGTGAGACTCCAATTCCAACTCCAAAAAAAAAAGAGACATTCACCTTTTGAGTACATTGAGGGAGAGAGAGGAAGGGGAGAAAAGGAGAGTTTGCCTCTTGCTACCTTTATCAGGGTTTTTACTTGCTTGGAAACCTGAGTTCTTGCCATCCAAGAGTAAATGTTTTGTTTTTTGGTTTTGCTTTCGGAAATCTTTTTTTTTTTTTTTTGAGTTGGAGTCTCACTCTGTCACCCAGACTGGAGTGCAGTGGCCGCTCCCGGCCACCGCAGCCTCGACCTGCCGGGCTCCAGCGATCCTTCCGCCTCAGCCTTCCGAGTAGCCGGAATTACAGGCGTGTGCTACCATGCCTGGCTGATTTTTTGATTTATTGTAGAGATGAGGTCTCGCCGCCCAGGCGGGTCTCGAACCCGCGGGCTCAGGCCATCCGCTCACCTCAGCCTCCCAAAGGCGCGGGATTACAGGCTGAGCCACCGAGCCCGGCTTCGAAATCTTTTAATGATCACTGTGACTAAACGAATGACTATTATTTGACAATGCCCTGTGATCTTATTTTGCTAGCAAGTGTTTTGTTTTGTTTTGTTTTTGAGTTGGAGTCTTGTGACAGGATTCTTTACAGAGAGAGATGAGACACGGAGGCTTCTTTGCCAGGAAGCGGAATTTATTTGTGCCGGCACTGGCCCAGCGGATTCACATCCGAAGGCTCAGTCTCACTCTGTTGCCCTGCTAGGCTCAGGCAATCCTTCCGCCTCAGCCTTCCAAGTAGCTGGAACCACAGATACATGCCACCATGCCCAGTTAATTTTTTTAAAATTTATCATAGAGATGAGGTCTCGCCATGTTGCCCAGGTTGGTCTCGAACTTGTGAGCCCAGGCAATCCTCTCGCCTCAGCCTCCCAAAGTGCTGGGATTATGGGCATGAGCCACCACACCTGGCCTGTAATTTTGTCTTTCAACACCGTGATCATTGAAGCTGAATCTATTTTGGAAAGTCCATTAATTACAGAATGAAACTTTAAGAGCAGACAAAAGTTACACACACAAACTTAGCTGTGGGGCCTCAATTCTGCCTCAGGAGTACCCTGATTTTTCTGGCTTCCACACCTGGCCTGACTCCCTCGTTCATCAGCTGTGGAGAGGCGATGCCCGTCCCGCCCCGGCCAACATTCCAGTCTCACCGGCATCCCCTTCTCACTCTCTGTACATCAGTGAGACTTTCCGTTCCTGAAAACCCCAGACTCAGGCTGGCCTGAGGCCTGAGGCCTCCGCTGTTGTCTTGCCAGGACGTCTCCCTCCCTCGCCCTCTCCTTTTTAATACCGCATACGTTGAGGTTTCCAGCGCAATCTCATTTCCTCGGTGAAGCAATCTCTGTCACCTCCCACAATAGGTCCGGTTTCCATCCTGGAAGAACTAGGGAAAGCCCCTCCCAGGGTCTGACATTCCCTGAAGCCAGCAGGGAGCCACGGAATTTCCTTCTCAAAGGAAGCAGATGTCATTAGTAGGCTGTGACCTTTGTAAATTGTCCTTAAGCAAGACATGTCCCTTCTCGGAAGTAAGGAGGACATATAGCATCAAAAAGACCCCAATAGCCAGTGCGGTGGCTCACACTTGTAACCCCGGCAGGCTGGGAGGCCCAGGCGGGAGGATTGCGTGCACCCAGGCATTCGAGATCAGCCTGGGCAACACGATGAGACCTCGTCGCTACAATAAATAAATTTTAAAATTTATCCAGGCATGGTGGCGCGCCTGTAATCCCAGCTACTCGGAAGGCTGAGGCGGAAAGATCGCCTCAGCCAGCAGGTCGATGCCGCGGTGGCTGTGCACTTCAGCCTGGGCAACAGAGTGAGATTCTGACTCAAAAAAAAAAAATTCACCAATTAAAAGCCTGCTTGGGGCCCTGGTGCGGTGGCTCAGCCTGTAATCCCAGCACTTTGGGAGGCCAAGGTAAGAGGAATGTCTGACCCCGGGGGTTCGAGACCAGGCTGAGCAGTGTGGTAAGACCGCATCTCTACAGTAAATCACAAAAACTAGCCAGGCATGGTGGCGTGCGTCTATAGTTCCAGCTACTCGGAAGGCTGAGACGGAAGGATCGCCAGAGCCCAGCAAGTCGAGGCTGTGGTGGCCGTGAGGGTGCCACTGCCCTCCAGCCTGGGCAACAGAGTGAGACCCCAACTCAAAAACAAACAAAAAAAGAGTCTGCTTGGGTTAGTAATCATGCTTGCTTGCAGAGGCGGGGCTCCTCCTGCCTCAGCCTGCTAGAGCTCCTCAGTGTCCTACACAAGGTAAGAGAGTTGGGATGGGACATTACCCTGGATGGACAGCCTCTGCTGCGGGAAGCACTAAAACAGGCCAGCACAGCAGCACCGCAGAAGTCAGGCGATCTGTGCAGGGGCACATCAGCAGGCTGGGGGTGGGGGAGTGGCTTGGCCAGACACCCCTGCCACTGCCGCCAACACCCTCCGTCAGCCCACCCTGGGCCAGCGTGTGCAACCTTCTCTGCAGCTGCAGAGCGCTGGATCTTGGGCGACCAGAGTCCCAGGGAGCAAAGGCCAGGCAAACACCTGGCTTGGGCTCTGACTTTTGCGCCCTGCGTGTGTCCCAGGGGAGCAAAGGACGGCCAGGAAGAGCCGAGTCTGTTCCCAGGCAGGGCGGCGGCTCCAAGGCGGGTGGTGCTGCGAGCAGCCCAGGCTCCGGCCTTCTCTCTGAAACTCTCTGGCAGTCGTCTCTCCAGTGTGTGTCCTCCCCAGCAGGACACGAGCTCCGTGAAGGCAGAAATGTGTTTTCAGCAGGTTGCGCACAGGAAGACGTCAATACGTGTTTGTTCACACAGAGGAGTCTCGGCAATCCCAGCACTCTGGGGGGCCGGGGAGAGAGGACTGCTCCAGCCCAGGAGTTTGAGACCAGCCTGGGTAACACAGTGAGACTTCGTCTCTACAAAAAAATTTGAAAATTTGCTGGGCGTGGTGATGCACGCCTGCAGTCCGAGCTTCTCGGGAGGCTGAGGCGGGAGGACTGCCTGCCCAGAAGGTCCATTCCATGGTGACCTATGATTGTGCCACTGCCCTCTAACCTGGAAGACTGAGTGAGACCCCAACTCAAAATAATAAATAAATAACTTTTCCCTAAAAGAAAAAAGATCCTCTGTCTCCTTTTCATCATACATTTGTATGTTCCATAAGGACTGCCTAAATTCCATTTGATTTTGTCTATCTTCACTCTACTCATTCATGCATTCAGTCATTTAAGCACTTATTTAGCTAGCAATACCTGTTGGCACTGACTCTCTCTTTTTCTCGGGGGAATGACATCGTGTCAGCCCACACTGCTTCTTCAGGCAGCCCGTCCTGACTTCTCTGGGTAGAGTTAGTCCTTCATTCCTGTTTCCAAACGTCCTCAAGCATTTTTTTCCTTAGTGTAGCAAAATATATTTGTTCAAGAAAATTGGGAGACTCCGAAAAACAGTCCTCAACAGTATATCTATCCCAATGCAGTCATTGCTAGGACATTGGGAACTATTATGAGACTTTTAAAAATTGCTATAATCAGGCTGGGTGCAGTGGCTCATGCCGGTAATCCCAGCACTTTGGGAGGTGGAGGTGAGAGGATTCCCTGAGCCCAGGGGTTCGAGACCCGCCTGGGCAACTTGGCAAGACCTCATCTCTACAATAAATCAAAAACTAGCCGGGCGTGGTAGCACGCACCTGTAGTTCTGGCTACTCAGAAGGCTGAGGCGGAAGGATCGCCGGAGCCCAGGAGGTCGAGGCTGCGGTGGCCGGGAGCGGCCACTGCGCTCCAGTCTGGGCGACAGAGTGAGACTCCGACTCAAAAAATAAATAAATAATAAATAAATAAATATCCAGTTGTGGTAGTGCGTGCCTATAGTTCTGGCTACTTGGAAGGGTAAGGTGGAAGGATCACCAGAGCCCAGCAGGTCGACGCTGGGGTGGCCATGAGTGTGCCACTGCACTCCAGCCTGGGCAACAGAGTGAGACTCCAACTCCAAGAAAAAAAAAAAAAGAAAGAAAGAAAAAAAAAAGACTAGGACATTCTCAGAAAGCTTCATTTTATATTACAACAGAAATCCATTCTTTTTGATAATGTTAGTTGAAGTAGCCACCTAGAAACAATCAATTTTTAACAGAACACAGAGTACTTCTACAAAGATTTATTACCGATATAGATTTCCTTTGAAAACTTAATGACTCACCAGCAAAATCCTTTAGAATTGGAAGGCTCTGTACTTTGCGAGATTGCCAAAGTTAGTCACTGATTTATTCCCCGAAGTGTAATTTGAAAGAACCTGCTGTGTAAATCTGAATACTGTAAACCTGTACACCATGAATCTTTTAAAAATCTTGTTTTCCTATTAATGATGCCTAAATGCCTGAGAACAGAATCATAAATTAGGAGCCAGGGTGTGGGGAGCCCTGGGACCTTGACTGTGCTCATTTTCTGTGCTGAAATGTGTACCGAACCTTCATGCAGAGGCTCAGCAGCAGATTCAAAGGAACAAAAGCACAGAGCTGGATCCTGGGTGGGAGGGCCAAACTTCCCAACTGCAATGACCAAGACGGATGTCTTTGGATTGGGTAAATATGCCCGAAGTTCTTGGATTTATCACAGGAAAGGGACCCCAAAGAGGAAAGGCAATTGTTGAGTCAAATGTATAATTATGAGCTAGGTATGGTGGCTCACGCCGTAATCCAAGCACTGTGGGAGGCAGAGGCGAGAGGATTGTTTGAGCCCAGGGGTTCGAGACCACCAGCCTGAGCAATGTGATGAGACTTCATCTCTACAATAAATCAAAAAATCAACTGGGTGTGGTGGCACATGCCTGTGGTTCCAGCTACTTGGAAGGCTGAGGCAGGAGGGTCGCCTGAGCCCAGCAAGTTGAGGCTGTGGTGACTGTTTATGGATTGTAATGAGTGTTCTAAAGGAAACGGGCATAGTACCGTGATGATGTCTACTAGTGGCTTTGACTTGGTCTAGGAGGATTGGAGTTTTCTTGAGGTGACTCCCAGTTATCCATCACTGCACAACAAATGCCCCAAAACATAATGGCTCGAAACAACCACCTTGAAGAAAATGGAGGGATATAGAGAAAGAACCATTTTATTTGGTCACAATTTTATCGCTTGGGCTAGGCTCAGCTGGTTGGTTCTTCTGCTGGTCTTGTCAGTGGTGACTCATGAGGCTGCATTCAGCCCAGGCTAGGACACAGCTGGACTCTCTCATGTAGCCTCTCCACTTGGTCTTTTGGGCATTATAAACATTGGCTCAAGCCTTGCAAGAGCACAAAAGCAGAAGTTTTCAGCCTTTCTCAAGGCTTAGGCTTGGAGCAGGCACAGCATCATATCTGCTGAATTTTACCTGTTTGTTTTTTTTTTTTAATTGTAGAGATAAGGTCTCGCTGCCCGGGCGGGTCTCGAACCCACGGGTTCAGGCAATTCACTCACCTCAGCCTCCCAAAGGCGCGGGATTACAGGCTGAGCCAACGAGCCCGGCTGAATTTTACCTGTTAAGGCATCACAGGACCAACCCAGAGTCAAGGGGAGGGGACTGTCCCACAAGGGCATGAATACTGGAAGGATGCAGTCCTCTCACCTTGGCCTCCCAAAGAGCTGGGATTGCAGGCGTGAGCCACTGCGCCTAGCTGTTCGCCGTATTTTCTTTGCCCTGTCATTTCGTCTTACATTTACCATTCTTGGTCTAGAAAGTATGTAAGAATTCATTGGGGCCACATTGCAACAACCTACCAGAGCGACATTAGGCAGCAATCTGGAAGAAGGGTGTTCCATGGGAGCAGCCATATGTGAAGAGCTGTCAGGAGAGAGCACAAGGTGTTTCCATATGACTGAAAGAAAGTCCATGCAGCTGGAGTGCAGCAATCAAGGGGGCAGTGTTACAGACAGGAAGGGCTGGACCATGGGGTGCCACGCATCCCTTAGGAATCTTCTAGATGCAAGATTCTAGATTGGTAGGATCCCGGTGCAAACTGCTTAAGCAAAAATATAAACAAAAATACAAACAGGAACAAAAAGAGAACGAGAGAGAGGACGCACCAGTTCATGCTTCTGTAAACTCCAGGGCTCGGTAGACTTCAAGTGGGCTGTACCCAAGGTTTCAAATGACATCACCAGGAGCTCATTTCTCTCTTTCTCTTAACTCTGCATTCCTCTTGGTCAGCTTCACTTTCAGATCGCTTCTGGAGTAGTAGGCTGGTGAAGGTGTGACAGACGTGCCACCCCAAAATATGCCAGATTGGTATATTATTTTGAGTTGAAAACATTGGAGATATTGTAGTGTCAGAAAGGGCCAGCTGGCCTGTCTCTTCCAGCACGCAGCAAGCCATAAAGGTTCCCTTAGGCCGGGCTTGGTGGCTCAGCCGGTAATCCCACGCCTTTGGGAGGCTGAAGTGAGTGGATTGCCTGAACTCGCGGGTTCGAGACCCGCCTGGGCAGCGAGACCTCATCTCTACAATAAATCAAAAAATCAGCCGGGCGTGGTAGCGCGTGTCTGTAATTCCGGCTACTCGGAAGGCTGAGGCAGAAGGATCGCCGGAGCCCAGCAGGTCGAGGCTGCAGTGGCCGGGAGCGGCCACTGCACTCCAGTCTGGGCGACAGAGTGAGACTCCAACTCAAAAAAAGCAACAACAAACAAACAAACAAAAAGATTCCCTTAGGAGAGGGATCCTTGCCATGCCATGGTAAGAAAATCATCCTTATCATACCAACTGGGAATTAATTGGAGGCTGCAATGACCTGAATAAACACACTTACTGAAGTAACCCTTAGCTTCCACCTGTTTTATACCCCTCCCAATATATCTCCTGGTGACTCTTCTAGAAAATGTGCTGCCCTTAGCCATATTTTCTTTGCCATGTCATTTCTTCTTACATTAATCATTCTTTGTCTTAAAATATGTAAGTATCTTGCTTCAGCCTCTTCCTCAGACGTCACTCTTTTATGTACATGTAAACTACTAAAAATGTGTACACTTTCCTCCTGTTGATCGACCTGGTGTCAATTTGGCTTCTATCACCAGCTAAAGAGCCCACTAAGCGCTAGGGGTAAGAGGTAGAGGTGATGTCTGGCTTCCCTAGACCTACAAACCCCAGATTTAAGTTCTATGGAAAAGAACTTAAATCTGTAGAACTTTCTTTCTACAGTCAGCCAGCGTTCCAGGATTGTATCAACATCACTCTGGGGCCTAACAGAGATTAGATGGTATCCTTAGGCTAACTCAAAGAGAACTTGTGTATAAAGGGATTGTTTCCATCGTGTACTTCAGCACCAGCTCAGAACAACTCACCAAACTTATATTTAGCCAGGCACGGTGGCTCATGCCTGTAATCCCAGCACTTTGGGAGGCCGAGGTGAGAGGATTGCCTGAGCCCAGGAGTTCGAGACCAGCCTGGACAACATGGTGAGACCTTGTCTCACAATAAATCAAAGAATTAGCCAGACGTGGTGGCTTGTGCCTGTAGTGCCGGCTACTTGGAAGGGTGAGGCAGAAGGATCACTTGAGTCCAGCAGGTTGAGACTGCGGTGTCCGTAAGCACGTCACTGCACTCCAGCTTGGGTGACAGAGTAAGACTCTGACTCAAAAAGAAAAAAACCCCCAAAACAAAAAGAATTTGAGCAGCAGGAAGTTATTGGAATGGTTTAATCAGGGAGTGGGGGCTAGACAGAGTAAACAGATCGATGTGTTGAAAAAAATTACTCTGAATGCAATCTGGGGAGAAAATCAAAGAGGGAAAGTCAAATTCTAGGATCTTATAATGACATTTGCAGTGGCCCCCTTCCTTGGTCCAGGCCTACACTTGACAAATAGCTGATTCTCTCTCTCTATAATTTTACCTTAATTTTCTGTACCAAAGGAGGTAACAATGTTTTACAAATTTTGGATGGAGAAAGCCAAAATGGCATGATTGTTTGTTAAATTAATTAGTAGTATTAGGATGTGCATATTTAGCTGACAGTTTTTTTGCCAAACCCTAAAAAGTAAGATGCCTCCTTTAGAAAGTCCCCTGATTTCCTGTGCTGGAAATTCCCATGGCAGACCTTTCAGGGAGTCAGCCACAATTCCCTTGCCATGAACTTCCTCCTTCTCTTGGTTTCAGATTCACTTCTACATACAGACATAAGATTTGCCACTTATATGAGAGTTGACTCTACGAAAAAATAGTATCTCAAAACGATAGAGGGGAAAAAAGACACAAATAGCACCAGGACAATTGTCAAGTCATTTGGAAAATAAAATAAAATGTAATCCCTACCTCACTCCAAGATCCTAAGTTTATGATCTTGAAGATAGAAAAAGCCTGAAAAAAACACAAAAGCTGGTCAGGCTCGATGGCTCAGCCTGTAATCCCCTGCTTTGGGAGGTTGAGGTGAGTGGATTGCCTGAGCCCACCGGTTCCAGACCCACCTGGGCAACTTGGCGAGATCTCATCTCTACAATAAATTTTTTAAAAATTAGCCGGGCGTGGTAGCGCACACCTGTAGTTCCAGCTCCTTGGAAGGCTGAGGCGGAAGGATCGCCAGAGCCCAGCAGGTCGAGGCTGCGGTGGCCGGGAGTGGCCACTGCACTCCAGTCTGAGCAACAGAGTGAGACTCCAACTCAAAAAAATAAAAAATAAATAAAACACAAAAACTAAAAACCATACAGTAAAGACAAGGTAGGAAATATCTGTATATGTAGATACAGGTGGATACAGCTATTTACATAGGTGTCTGTACAAAAACTACATACAAAGACTACCAAAGATCAAATATAGGCTGGGCACAGTGGCTCACACCTGTAATCTGAGCACTTTAGGAGGCAGAGGCAAGAAGATTGTCTGAGTCCAGGGATTCGAGACTAGCCTGGGCAACTTGGCAAGAAAAAAGTTAGCTGGGCGTGGTGGCGCACACTTGTGTTTCCAGCTACTTGGAAAGCTGAGGCGGAAGGATCACCTAAGCCCAGCTGGTCGATGCTGCAGTGGTTGTGAGCGTGCCATTGCACTCCAGCCTGGGTGACAGAGTGAGACTCCGACTCAAAAAAGGGACGAACAATATGAAAAAGCAAGTATATGAATAGTTGTTCAGTTGCATTAGTAATTACAAAAATAAGAATCCATTTTCCACCAATTTGCTTGGCAAAATTTAAACATGTTCTATCAAGAGTAAGATCAAGTAGGCTGGATACAGTGGCTCACGCCTGCAATCCCAGCACTTTGAGAGGCTGAGGTGAAAGATTGCTTGGGTGCACGAGTTTGAAACCAGCCTGGGCAACATAGCAAGACCTCATCTCTACAAAAAAAATAACAAAATTAGCTAGGCATGGTGGTGCGTGCCTGGAGTCCCAGCTACTTGGGAGGCTGAGGCAGAAGGATCACCTGAGCCCAGGAGGTAGAGGTTTAGGTGAGCTATAATCATGCCACTGCACTTCAGCCTGAAACCCCGACGCCAAAAATATTTTTTTTCTTTAAATGCCACGTATAAGCAAAATGTATAAGCAAACAAAATTTTTGTTATGTATAAACAAAATGTCTTTTTGTTAAACAGCTTTAATGAAATATCATTCACATACTAAGTAATTCATCCATTCAAATTATACAATTAAATGGTTTTGGGGGCCGTCACAGAGGGGTGCAGCCACCCCCACAATCGAATTTTAGAACATTTTCATCACCCCCAAAAGAGGCATCCCTCCACCATCATCACCTACCCTAGCACAATGATGAATTTACTTTCTGTTTGTATAGATTTATTTTTCCTGGGCATTTCATATCAACAGAGCCATACAGTATATGGGTTTTCAAAAATTTATTTATTAGTTTTAAGGACAGGGGGCTCCCTATATTGCCCAAGCTGGATTCAACTCCTGGGCTCAGGGGATCCTTCCACTTCAGCCTTCCAAGTAGCTGGGACTCCCAGGGCACAGCCACCATGTCTGGCTAATATGTGGGTTTTTGTGACTAGCTTTGTTCACTTCACATAAGGGTATCAAAATTTATCTATGCTGTAGCATAAATCAGCACTTCATTCCTTTTTATATAACACTTCATTGTGCAAAGAGATGGATTACACTGAATAACTGTATTTTCCACTATATGGATATACCATATTTGTTTGTTCGTTTATTAGTTGATGGACATTTGGGTTATTTCCATTCCAGGACTACTATGAATAATGCTACCGCGAACACATTTTGCACAAGTTTTTGTGTGAACATATGCTTTTGTTTCTCTTGTGTATACACCTAGGCGTGAAGCTGCTTGGTCATGTGGTAATAAGACTATATTTAACATTATGAGGGCTGGCAGACTGTTTTCTTTTTATAGTTTTGCTTTCTTTGTTTTCCTTAACCTATGGACTTATCTATCCACCCTACATCTTATTGGTTCCACTATGCCTTCAAATGCAAATTTGAGCCCTTTGGCGGCTGGGGGTGGGCGAGGAAAGCTTCTGGTCAAGAGGCAGGGAAATGACTGTCGAGATCTGCATTTGTTACCTTCAGAGTTCTGAGAGCCTTTTTTGATGACACCTTTTGACAACAAATGTGGCAGACACTGGTGGTTTGTAAACCCTGTAGCCAAATACTCCCCTCTTCCTCCTTTGCTAACAGAACCTTGATTTTGAGGAGAGTGATGACGTTTCAAGCTCTAGGGGATGAATCAGGACTGGTCCATGGTGGTCATGGCAACTGTTAGGTCGGAATCCCAGTAGGAGCTCCAAAATGTTAGGTCAGATAAGGGGGTGGAGAGAGGGTGGGTGTCTGCGATCCAGTTCCACGTGAAGGTTGCAAAAAATTACCCAGAAATTACATCGGAAAACGCAATTTATTTAGAAAGTAAACAGAGAGCAAGAGAGAAGAGATTCACCTTCCCAAGGTAGGGGAGGAGGTCAAGGCTCAGGAAAACCATGGTGGCCATAGCTCTCTGAGCCACGTGACCAGACCAGAGTCTAGCAAAGCGATGGCCTGGCAGACTCTTTTCTAACGTGACCGTGCCATTTCACACTCCCACACATGCTTTTTCTTTTGAAAATTGCACTAAGCCGGCTCGGTGGCTCAGCCTGTAATCCCAGCACTTTGGGAGGCTGAGGTGTGTAGAATGCCTGAGCCCGCGGGTTTGAGACCCGCCTGGGTAACTTGGCGAGACCTCATCTCTACAACAAATCAAAAAATGAGCCGGGCGTGGTAGCGCGCCTGTAGTTCCAGCTACTCGGAAGGCTGAGGCGGAAGGATCGCCGGAGCCCAGCAGGTCGAGGCTGCGGGGGCCGGGAGTAGCCACTGCACTTCAGTCTGGGCGACAGGGTGAGACTCCAACTCAAAAAAAAAAAGAAAGAAAATTGCACTATAGGTTAAGTTATGAGAGACCAGGTTTGTTTCCCTTCACTTAAGCCACCTCACAAAGCAGTTGAACTAATAGTCAAAATAATTCATAGTGCAATTTTTTTCTTTTTTAGTTATGATCTCCCTCTGTTACCTAGGCTGGAAGGCAGTGGCATAACCATGGTTCACAGCAGCCTTGACCTTCTGGGCTCAGGCGATCCTTCCACCTCAGTCTTCTGAATAGCTGGGACTACAGGCACATGCCACCACTCCCGGCTAATTTTCTTTTTTTTTTTTTTTGTAGAGATGATGTCTTGGTTGGTGGCCTAGGCTGGTCTCCAACTCCTGGGCTCAAGCACTTCTGTCATCTCAGCCTCCCAAAGCGCTGAGATTATAAGCCTGAGCCACAGTGCCCAGCTCATCATGCAATTTTGAGGTTACTTGTGTATATATGTATCTTATATAGATACTTTTAAGGGGTACCATATATATAAAATATACTAAAAGTACACTGTATATATAATATAAACTGAAAGGGTGAAACACCAAAATAGAATAATCTTAGCCAAAGAGCAGCCATTTTAACACTGCTTAGCTCTGTCATACTTTCTTAATAAATTACCTAGCTTGCCCTCCAATCACTAACAAAGGGCAGAACTGGATTCCCAGAGGTAGCTACTGAGAACTGTCTTGCAACTCCCAGGTACTGATTACTTTGCAATTCCAAGTTTTTATCTTCTAACCGTAAAGCAGCCCTTCCTGACCTACGTGACACAGACAGACCCCATCCTCACCACGGCCACGGTCCCTGTGCTCACCTGCCCCCTTCGCAGTGCCGGAAAACAGACCACCACCCAATCACCTTAACAATCTGCCCCCACCAAAGGGAAGCCTTTCAAGCATTCAACCTCAAGCAGCTTTTCTTTAAAACTCTTCCTCCCTCTATAGTACTGGGGAGGCGAATCTCCTCTCTCTTTCTCTCCAATATACCTTCTAAAAACGCTATTTTTCCCAGTCTAATTTCTGTGCCATTCTTTTCATCACACCCACAGCACTGGTCTAGCCCACAGACCTAACATAAACCTTATAGCTAAGCGTAAAACCCTGGATGATACCATGTTGGAAAGTCCCCCTGGGCAGGAGGTGGAGGGTAAGAGCTAGAGCCTGGCAGTTCCTGGCTAGAGCATCCCAAGGGCAAGGGGGAAAACCCGGGACAAGCAAAGACTGTGTGTCTACAGGAGGAAAGAAAGAACCCGGGCTGGGGATCCTAGTTGTCTGCTTTTTTGGGGGCTTCCTAACATATTGAAACAGGCGGGCCTGATGCATCGAGAGATCCTAGAAGTAGGGTCGGTTTCAGGGGGAGAGGTCTGCTGAGAGCCAGAACCCAGGCAAGAGTTGGTGGAGCCAGTTGTGACGGCCTGTGAGCCCGAATCCAAGGCCAGGCTGTAGCCCCTGCGTCTCGGAGCTGCGGAACACCCCGCATCAGAGATGTGCCCTCACGGTGAGCCAGGCATGATGGGAACTGGGCGGCGCTCACACACCAGGCCTGCCGCACTTGGGACCATTTCCCAGCTGCCCAGTGGGGAGGGTGATTTTTTTTTTTTTTTTTGAGTCGGAGTCTCACTCTGTCGCCCAGACTGGAGCGCAGCGGCCACTCCCGGCCCCCGCAGCCTCGACCTGCTGGGCTCCAGCGACCCTTCTGCCTCAGCCTTCTGAGTAGCCGGAACTACAGGCGCGCGCTACCACGCCCGGCTGATTTTCTTGATTTATTGTAGAGATGAGGTCTTGCCAAGTTGCCCGGGCGGGTCTCGAACCCGCGGGCTCAGGCAATCCACTCACCTCAGCCTCCCAAAGGCGCGGGATTACAGGCTGAGCCACCGAGCCCAGCAAGGGAGGGTGATTTTAATAGACGAGGACACAGTTTCTGGAACTGGACAGCATGGCAGTAGCATAATCAGCACAGCAGGGGCAGGAAGACTGGAGCCCGCAGGGAGGAGCCCAGAGGACACCTGTACCGTGGAGGATACAGCAACTCACCTCAGATGTTGATCCGCCGTGCTGACTTCTGATTTACCCCAGGAATTCCCACCTGCTGTTCCTTGTGTGTGGTCGGCTCCTACATACCTTAAATCCCATCCTTCAGTCAACCTTGGCCATACACCTGCCCTTCAGCAGACTGCCTGTCCTGTAGGGTTCCATCTCAGCTGTCCCCGTCTGGGGGTAGTGGCCCAGGATCCACCATGCTGTCACACGGCCACCCGAGGCAGACATGGCTCCTGTTTGTAGATCCCGATGAAATGTTTCTTTCCAAGAAACTGGGGCCAGGCATGATGATTTATACCTGTAATCCCAGCACATTGGGAGGCCAAGGCAGGAGGCTCGCTTGAGCCCAGGCGTTCAAGGCCTGCCAGGGCGACATAGCAAGACTCTGTCTCTACAAAAAAAATGTTTAACTCGGCCAGACATGGTGGCACATACTTGTAGTTCCAGCTACTTGGGAGGCTGAGGCAGAAGGATCGCCTGAGTCCAGGAGGGCCAAGCTCTGGTAAGCCATGATTGTGCCACTGCCCTCCAGCCTGGGGGACAGGCAGAGCAAGGCCATGTCTTAAAAAAGAAAGGAAGGGAAGGGGAAACTGGGTTTATCAGCCGCTTTTTTTTCTTTTGAGTCAGAGTCTCGCTCTGTCGCCCAGGCTGGGAGGCAGTGGCACGGCCTTCCAAGTAGCTGGAACTGCAGGCATGCGCCACCACGCCCAGCTAATTTTTTTGATTTATAGTAGAGGCGAGATCTCAACAAGTTGCCTAGGCGGGTCTCAAACCCTGGGTTCAGGCAGTCCTCTTGCCTCTGCCTCCCAAACTGCTGAGATTACAGCCATGAGCCACCACAAATCGGCCTCCTTCTTTGGCCTCTTAACTCCTTGGGGGCAGGTTTGCATAGAGACCTGCCCACCCAAAACACAAAGCAATGATGAGTTTCAAAGACCTCCCACATACTCTCTCTTCTTTGTTTATAACCTGCTGGCTTGCCCAAGGGCTATTACTATTCCCAAATATTTTGAAGCATGTCTAGATTGTCATTTATAACTTGGCATGGATTTTTTTTTTTTTTTTTTTTTTTGAGTTGGAGTCTCACTCTGTCGCCCAGACTGGAGTGCAGTGGCCGCTCCCGGCCACCGCAGCCTCGACCCGCTGGGCTCTGGCGATCCTTCCGCCTCAGCCTTCCAAGTAGCCGGAATTACAGGCACGCGCCATCACGCCCGGCTGATTTTTGATTTATTGTAGAGATGAGGTCTCGCTGCCCAGGCGGGTCTCGAACCCACGGGCTCAGGCAATCCACTCACCTCAGCTTCCCAAAGGCGCAGGATTACAGGCTGAGCCACCGAGCCCAGCTTGGCATGGATTTTTACAAGTCTTTCCTAAGCCTACAGTTACAGGTTCTGTGGCTCACACCTGTAATCTCAGTATTTTGGGAAGCTGAGGAGGGAGGATTGCTTGAGGCCAGGAGTTCAAGACCAGCCTGAGCAATATAGGGAGACTCTGTCTCTACAAAAAATTGAAAAGTGAGCTGAGTGTGGCAGCGCACACCTGTAACTCCAGCTACTAGGAAGGCTGAGGTGAGAGGGTTGCTGGAGCCCAAGATCAGGCCACTGCACTCCAGCCTGGGTGACAAAGTGAGACCCCGTCTCAAAAAAAAAAAGATGTAATTGAGGACATCAGCTCCCCAGAAAGGAAGTCTCTCAAAATATTATTTAAATACTCATTCAACAGTTCTAAATGTAAAATGTATATTAAATTATATCTGAAAGGACAAAAGATGGAGTTGATATAGCCAAAGAGCAGCCATTTTAACACCGCTTAGCTCTGTCATGCCATGCTTTCTTTATAGATTACCTAGCTTGTCTCTAATCATTAACAAAGGGCAGGCCGGTGGCTCAGCCGGTCATCCCAGCACCTTGGGAGGCCGAGGCGAGTGGATTGCCTGAACCCACGGGTTCGAGACCAGCCCTGGCAACTTGCAAGACCTCATCTCTACAATAAACAAAATCCTGGTCAAGTGTGATAGCGTGCATCTGTAGTTCAGGCTACTTGGAAGGCTGAGGGTGGCCATGAGTGTGCCACCGCACTCTGGCCTGGGCAACAGAGTGAGACTCCAACTCAAAAAAAAAAAAAAAAAAGGGACCAGGGCAGAGCCAGTTTCCCAGAGGTAGCTATTGTTTTGCAGCCCCTACCCCCACTCCCCTGTACTGATTACTTTGCTACTTCAAGTATTTGTTTTCCAGCCACAAACCAGCCCTTCCTGACCTCCAGGACACAGACAGAACCCATCAACACCATGGCAACAGTTCCTGGCTTACCTTTCATTCTGATGTGAAACAGGCCACCACCCAACCACCATAACAACCTGCCCTCACGAAAGGAAAGCCTTACAAGCATTCAACCTCAAGCAGCAACTGCCATGCTTTTTTGGGGGGGGTTGTAGTCTTTCTCTGTCACCCAGGCTGCAGCGCAGTGGCACGCTCACGGCCACCCCAGCATCAGCCTGCTGGGCTCCAGCGATCCTTCCGCCTCAGTCTTCCAAGTAGCCTGAACTGCAGGTGCGCACTACCGCGCCCAGCTAATTTTTAATTTATTGTAGAGATGAGGTCTCACCAACTTGCCCAGGCGGGTCTCGAACCCACAGGCTCAGGCAGTCCTCTCCCCTCGGCCTCCCAAAGTGCTGGGATGACAGGCTGAGCCACCGAGCCTGGCCTGCCATACTTTTTGAAGCTCTGACCCCCTCCCTAATCCTGAGAAGGTGAATCTCCTCTCTTGCTCCCTCTAGTCTGTTTTCTAAGTAAACTGTATTTTCCAACCTAATTTCTGTGCACTTCTTTGCCTCTTACCTGCCCTTGGGCCTATCCCACAGACTTAACATTTCTTACAGACCTAACAAAATATTACTTATTTGAGATTAATTTGCTCTCTTATCTCCCACTAGCCAAGGGAAAGTTTGATGTCCTGGGGGGAAAAATTTGCACGGTAATCCTCATTTTTCTTCTGTGGTTCTTGTTCTCTTTCTCTCTCTCTCCCCCTCCCCACCCACTTTTTTTTTTTTTTTTTTTTTTGAGTCAGGGGCTCACTCTGCCAGGCTGGAGGGCAGTGATCACAATGATCACAGCTCACTGCAGCCTTGACTACTTAGGCTCAAGTGATCCTTCCGCCTCATCCTCCTGAGTAGCTGGGACTACAGGTGTGCACCACCACACCTGACTGATGTTTTGTAGAGACGGGATTTTGCTATGTTGCCCAGGCTGGTCTCAAATTCCTGGGCTCAAGCAATTCTCCTGCCTCAGCCTCCCAAAGTGCTGGGATTATAGGTGCACCTAAAGGTTCTTGTTCTCACTTTAGTTTCCTTTTGTGATTTTTTTTTCACGAAGTAATGAGATTTTTTTGCAAAGTATGTTAAAGTGAATGAAATGTACATAAGAAGATAGATCACTTGCTTTTGGTAAACAGCACGAAGGCCAGCCACTCTTTTTTTTTTTTTGAGTCGGAGTCTCACTCTGTCGCCCAGACTGGAGTGCAGTGGCCGCTCCCGGCCACCGCAGCCTCGACCTGCTGGGCTCCGGCGATCCTTCCGCCTTCCAAGGAGCTGGAACTACAGGCATGCGCTACCACACCCGGCTAATTTTTGATTTTTTTTTTATTTTAGAGATGAGGTCTCACCAAGTTGCCCAGGCAGGTCTCGAACCTGCAGGCTCAGGCAATCCACTCACCTCAGCCTCCCAAGGCGCGGGATTACAGGCTGAGCCACCGAGCCCGGCTTCAGCCACTCATTATTCAAACCAGAAGTTTGGTTGGTGAGGCTGCTTATGTGTACAAGTCAAAAGCATTCCAAAGGAGATGAATCTGTGATGAGATTTTTGTTTTTCTTTTCTTTAAATTCCACTCGGAGATACTGTTTATGTCAACAGTGCCAGAAAATTTTACAGATGTAAAATGCTATGAAGCTGAATGTGAAAGCCGAAGTTACAGACGCCATCTTCGAATTTACTCACAGATGATTTGCGCCTACGGAAGGCACCTGGGGCAGCTGCCTGGCTGGCTGCACCCCTCACCAGGCTCCATCTAGCAGTGTTTCCATTTTTTGCAGTCACAGCCTCTTGGAGGAATGGGTTCTATGTTTTAGCATATGCTATGGAAAGAGGTATTTCCTTTTGTTTTTGTGGGAAGGACCGTCAGTCTTCAAGGAATGTTGCCTATTTCTATTTTTCAGGATTTGAGAAAATAACCTATGCTATTCTTCACGAGTTAGTAATTTTTTTTCTTGAGTTGGAGTCTCACTGTCGCCAGGCTGGAGTGCAGTGGCACGCTCAACTGCCACTGCAGTCTCCATGTGCTGGGCTCAGGGGATCCCTCCTGGTCAGCCTTCTAAGTAGCTGGAACTACAGGCGTGATCCACCATGCCTGGCTAATTTTTTTATTTGTTGTAGAGATGAGTCTCCTCAAGTTGCCCGGGCAGGTCTCGAACTCCTGGGCTCAGGCAATCCTCTTGCCTCTGCCTCCCAAAGTGCTGGGAGTACAGGTGTGAGCCACTACACCCAGCTGAGTTATTGATTTTTTGCAAAAGAGTCTTTTTTACCACTGTACATAGCTCTCTGCCCTTGAGCATTCTTGGCGTCCTTCTCTGGGTCTTCTCTAGCTCGTTAAATCTTCAAAGAATAGAGGCCAGGACCCTCTTCGTGTACCATACTCTGAAGGCCAGGCACTCCTTCGATGATAGTCACCTCTCTTTTTCTACCTTTTCTCTTTGAGTTGGAGCCTCACTCAGTCGCCCAGACTAGAGTGCAGTGGCCGCTCCCGGCCACCGCAGCCTCGCCCTGCCAGGCTCCGGCGATCCTTCCGCCTCAGCCTCCCGAGTAGCGGGAACTACAGGCGCACGCTACCACGCCCGGCTGACTTTTTGATTTATTGTAGAGATGAGGTCTCGCTGCCCAGGCGGGTCTCGAACCTGCGGGCTCAGGCAATCCGCTCACCTCAGCCTCCCAAGGCGCAGGATGACAGGCTGAGCCGCCGAGCCCGGCTTTCTTTTTCTACCTTATCCCCCACACTTGTTCTCAACCGATTCCCCTGACACATCTCCCAGAACTGTGCTGGCCAGGGACTGAACCTTGTTTGAGAATTCGCAACTGGTTCCTCCAATTTCGCAAGAACTGAATCCAACCAAAACAAAATCACACTTGAGATCACAATCTATCCTTCATCAAATATTTACTGGACTTTGAAAAGGTGCCAGGCATTGTGCTAGGTATGTGGAAGCGGGTATAGGAGATAGTTTCAAATATTAGTAAGAAACGGCAACCCTTAAGAAACATACAGTTGCCTGGGCTCGGTGGTTCACCCTGTAATCCCAGCACTTTGGGAGGCCGAGGCGAGTGGATGGCCTGAGCCCGCGGGTTCGAGACCAGCCCGGGCAACTTGGTGAGACCTCATCTCTACAATAAAATAAAAATAAAAAATTAGCCAGACATGGCAGTGTTCACCTGTAGTTTCGGCTACTTGGAAGGAAGGCTGAGGTGGAAGGATCGCGGGAACCCAGCAGGTCGATGCTGGGATGGCTGTGGGTGTGCCACTGCACCCCAGCCTGGGTGGCAGAGTAAGACTCCAACTCACAAAAAAAAAAAAAAAAAGAAAGAGAAAGAAAAAGAAACATACAGTCTAGCCAGGTGGTGGCTCACGCCTGTAATCTTAGCACTTTGGGAGACTGAAGTGGGAGGATCACTTGAGCCCAAGAGTTCAAGACCAGCCTGGGCAGCATAGCAAGAGCCTGTCTCTACTAACAAGTTTTAGCTGTGCACGATGCCATGTGCCTGAAGTGCCAAGTGCTTGTGAGGCTGAAGCAGGAGGATTATTTGAGCCCAGGATTGAAGCTGCAGTGAGCTGTGATTGTGTGCACCAGCCTGGACCACAGAGCAAGACCCTGTCTGAAAAAAGGAAAGGAGGGGAGGCACACAACGTCAATGAGCGTCCTGGTCTCAAGCCAGGCAAAGTGGGGACCGAAGGCCCAAGCTTTGCCTGTGCGATGGCCGCTTGTACACCTGAACCTGAAGTGGACCCCACATCTTTGAAATAAAATGTTAAGGAAGAAAGAAAGAAGGAGGAGGAGAGATGGGAGGGAGGAAGGAAGGAAGACTGTCTAACAGGGGATACAAATACATTTTTTTTCTGAGTCGGAGTCTCACCCTGTCGCCCAGACTGGAGCTCAGTGGCCACTCCCGGCCCCCGCAGCCTCGACCTGCCGGGCTCCGGCGATCCCTCCGCCTCCGCCTTCCGAGTAGCTGGAACTACAGGCGCGCGCTACCACGCCCGGCTGATTTTTGATTTATTGTAGAGATGAGGTCTCGCTGCCCAGGCGGGTCTCGAACCCGCGGGCTCAGGCCATCCGCTCTCCTCAGCCTCCCAAAGTGCGGGATTACAGGCTGAGCCACCGAGCCCGGCTAAGGCAGACTCTTCTGATGCGATGGACAGTCCCCATATAGCGCCCTGCCACTGTCCCTCGGCCCAGCAGTCCAGCGCCTCCGGTCCTAGTCCCACGCCTGATCCTGGACCACAGCCCGGTGGAACTGCAAACAGTGCTGTCCACAAACCAAACTGCCCATGAGCTGTAACACAGTCGTAAACCTGCATCGTGTTACTCCCTGAATGGAGGACCCCAAAAGAGAATAAAGCCTTTTCTCTCTCCCCAGGAAGGGTTTCGGCTAAGAAATAAGACAAACACCACATGAGAGCAAAAATACAAGAGAGTTTACCATTAAGGGCTACAGGACGAAGTCAATTCCATTCCGAGGAAAGCAATGTTGCTGTTATGCTATACTTTTTTGGCAGAGGTGGGGTCTCCCTATGTTGTCCAGGCTGGTCTTGAAACCCTGGCCTCAAGTCATCCTCCCACTTCGGCCTCCCAAAGCACTGGAATTCCAAGCGTGAGCCACCACACCCAGTCTATGATTGATGACTCTAGCCCAATCAAACAAGATATTCATTTCTGTCGACCATCCTCTGACGCCCCACCACCTCTGGAGGTCTTGTTCCTTTTTCCAGAGAGGAAGAGCAGAGGCCGGCCCGCCTCCGCCCGCTGGTCGGCCTTCCCAGAACAGAGGCATCCGGACTGGAGTCGCTCAGGTGGCCACCACCGCTGGATGCTTTCAGCCCTGCAGTCTGGCAATACCCACAACAGATTTAGTAACATGGGCGTAAGCCTGGAACCCTCAGGGGCTGCTGGCTGTCAGGAACAATTATTACCAAACAGCAGCCACGCAGAGGTCATGACTCAGCATGGCCGGCCTAGCACTGGGCCCCACCCAAGGCCTTTCCAGAGTCTGTGGAAACCAGGCCAGCTGAGCGTGCGAGTCCCCGCTCCGTTCCAGCCACCCTCCAGATAAGGAGTGTCCCTGGGGAGAAGGATGACTCACTCACTGCAGGATGATGACACGCCCGCTCAACTTGGCCCTCTTCCTGCCAGCGAAATTTACTACCATCTTCGAGGCGTCTTCCTACGTCAGTGCCAAAAACGGTTCTGCTCCCGGCCGTGAAGCACACCCAGCCAGCTGGCAGGCGGGGAGAGAGGAGGGGACCGTGCGTGGACAGCGTGGCCCGGCCGTCACCGGGAAGAGCGAGGCGGAGATGGCGCTGGCCAAGGATGTTGCAAGCGAGGAATGTCCTGGGGCCTTTTGCAAACACCAACATCCCGGGCAGGGTTACTGTTCCACTTCTGGTTTGTATTAACTAACGCTAGAAGCACATCGTGAGTGACCTAGTTCTCTGCCAGTGGGTTTTCCTTTTATTAGGGCTAAGCTCTGGTAGCTACTTCGTCATTTAAAAAATCGACACGGAGACCCACTTGAAGCTCAGCCTTGACTTTAAACTTCAAATATGGCATGACAGTATTCAACAAGTATGAATTCAGTTTTTTTTTGAGTCGGAGTCTCCCTCCGTCGTCTGGACTGGAGCGCAGTGGCCACTCCCGGCCCCCGCAGCCTCGACCTGCTGGGCTCCGGCGATCCTTCCGCCTCAGCCTTCCGAAGTAGCCAGAACTACAGGCCTGCACTTCCACTCCCGGACAAGTTTTTGACTTATTGTAGAAACAAGGTCTCACCATGTTGCCCAGGCTAGTCTTGAACCCGCGGGCTCAGGCGACCCTCTTGCCTCGGCCTCCCAAAGTGCTAGGATTATAGGTGAGAGCCACCGCACCCGGCTGAATTCAGTTTTTAAACAGTTTTTCAAGGCGTGATTTTACATTCTTTGAAATTCCATTTTAGGCACACAACTCAGTGATTCTAAGTATAGTTATTAGAGAGTTGCCACAGTCAGAACTCATTTTTTTTTTTAGTTGGAGTCTCACTCTGTTACCCAGGCTGGAGTGCAGCGGCACACTCCTGGCCACCACAGCCTCAACCTGCTGGGCCCAGGCGATCCTCCCGCCTCAGCCTCCAAGTAGTCAGAACTACAGGCACGCGCCACCACACCCGGCTAATTTTTTGACTTACTGTAGAGATGAGGTCTTGCCATGTTGCCCAGGCTGGTCTCCAACCCTTGGGCTCAGGCGATCCTCTTGCCTCGGCCTCCCACAGTGCTGGGATTACAGACTTGAGCCATCGCGCCCGGCCTAGAACTCATCTTTGAGTCTATTTTCTCACATCAATTTTTTCAGCAGATGATTGTTTTCAAGAAGAAGTGATGTTACAAATAGTCTCTAACCTCAAACACAAGCCAAACCACGAGCTGAGGATCCCTTGAGTGGCCAGAGGTCCCCACATGCCACTTTCCGACTCCGGTGTGTGGAGAAACAACTTTGTGCAGCTTCTGCTCCAGCTCACTCCGTGGTCTGACTGTCACTGGATGTCCCCTGAGGAGAGTGACCGACAGGCGGGGAGGCGGCTGCTCTCTCCTTACACTGAGCCTTGTCAGCACGCACAGCAGCCAGTGACCAAACGACTCTTGATGCTACTAATAGACACTTTCAGGCGGGTGTGGTGGCTTACACCTGTGATCTCAACACTTTGGGAGGCGGAGGTTGCCTGAGCCCAGGGGTTCGAGACCAGCCTGGGCAACTTGGCAAGACCCTGTCTCGACAATAAATCAAAAAAATGAGTCGGAGTGGTGGCACACGCCTGTGGTTCCAGCTGCTTGGAAGACTGAGGGGAAAGGGCTGCCTGAGCCCGGCAGGTCGACGCCGGGGTGGCTGTGAGCGTGCCGCTGCACTCCAGCCTGGGTGACAGAGGGAGACTCCGACTCAAAACAGCAAACAGAACAAAACAAAAGCTGTCCACCAACTCCATCTTTGCACCATGCAGTTGAACATGGCTGGAGGGGCCAGGCAAGGTGACTCGCACTTGCAGTCTCAGCACTCTGGGAGGCCGAGGTGGGAGGACTACTTGAGTCCAGGAGTTTAAGACTGGCGTCTGGGCAAGACCTCGCCTCTCACTGTATACAAAAAAATTAAAATAAAATGGAAAACATGGCTGGAGGGGAAGAGTCAGCCGTGTGGAGTGGCTGACGTTCAGTTACCACCACTAGCCTCAGGTGTGCCCTCCGCGCTGCCTGGCAACCCTCCGCTTCTGTCATGCACTCCTCCCCACCTCTCCTGTCCCCTTCGCCTTGCACAGCTGAGGACCTCGCCCCCCCGTTTCCCTAAGGAAAGGAGACAGCCAGCAGCCAGTCTTCGACACGCTCCCGTCACATCAACCATCTTCTCTGCCTTCCCACGTGTGTTGTCAGAAATCAACTATCCAAGCTCCTGTCCGAGGTCATGGTCTCCACTCAGGTCCTAAATCCAATATTCTCTCGCCTACTCAAGGACATTCCTTCAGAAGTTATCCCTTTGCCGGGCTCGGTGGCTCAGCCTGTCATCCCGCGCCTTTGGGAGGCTGAGGTGAGTGGACTGCCTGAGCCCGTGGGTTCGAGACCCGCCTGGGCAGCGAGACCTCATCTCTACAATAAATCAAAAAAAAAATCAGCCGGGCGTGGTAGCGCATGCCTGTAATTCCGGCTACTTGGAAGGCGGAGGCGGAAGCATCGCCGGAGCCCAGCAGGTCGAGGCTGCGGTGGCCGGGAGCGGCCACGGCACTCCAGTCTGGGCGACGGATTGAGACTCCAACTCAAAAAAAGAAAAGAAAAAAGTTATGGCTTTTTCCGGCAGTCTAATTTGTCTCACCCGGGTGCAGTGGCTCACGCCTGTAATCCCAGCACTTTGGAACACCAAGGCGGGAGACTGCTTGAGCCTGGGGGTTCAAGACCGGCCTGGGTAACACAGTAAGACCTTATCTCTACAAAAGCCAGGCGTGGTGGCCAGGCGTGGTGGCACACCCCTGGAGTCCCAGCTACTGGAGAGGCTGAGGCAGAAGGATCGCCTGGGCCCAGGAGGTCGAGGCTGTGATGAGATAAAAATTCCTCTCCACGAATTGTTCCCGTCAGCCTGTCCACACGCTGTTAACGTGTAACAAGGACAGCACCTACCTCTCAGCCCCTGGGTCCCCCCTGGCGGCTGCCCGATCATTCCGCTTCCCTTGAGACGAAACCTGAAAGCATCGTCGGTCCTGCGGTCTCCAGGAGGAGACCTCCTCTCGCCTCCCACTGTCTGCTGAACCTGCTCCGCCACACATCCCGCTGCCTGCTTGATGTCACCCCCGCAGATGCATCAGCCATGTGTCTGGAAAAGATCGCCTGGTTCCTGGTGTGCTCCCCATCTCAGATAGTGGCAACTGCATCGTACCAGTTGCTCGGTCAAGACCTTTGGTTTTATCCCTGACTCTTCCCTTTCTCACATACTTTATATCCACTTACTTGTTTTATTTGAGTTGGGATCTCACTCTGTTGTCCACGCGGGGTTGCCGCAGCGTGATCACCACTCACCGCAGTCGCGACCACCCAGGCTCAGGCAATCCTTCCACCTCAGCTTCCCGAATAGCTGGGACTAAAGGCGCACACCACCACACCTGGCTAATTTTTGACTTTTCATAGAAACAAGGTCTCGCTCTGTGGGCCAGATTGGTCTTGAACTTCTGGGCTCCAGAGTCCTCCCTCCTCGGCGTCCCAAAGTGCTGGGATTACAGGTGTGAGCCACTGCAGCCAGCGCATAATCTATATTCAATCCATTGATAAAGTCTGTTAGCTCTGCCCTCAGAATATATCCAGAATCTCTCCACTTCTCACCACCCTTTTCATCACCCCTGGGGGCCAAGATTCCATCCTTCTGTCTGCATGACTGCGTCAGCTTCCTTGAAACTGGTCTCCTTGCCTCCACCTTGCCCCTCCATAAGCTCATCTTAACACATCAAGCCGGGCTCGGTGGCTCAGCCTGTCATCCCGCGCCTTTGGGAGGCTGAAGTGAGTGGATTGCCTGCACCCGCGGGTTCGAGACCCGCCCGGGCAACTTGGCGAAACCTTATCTTTACAATAAATAAAAAAATCAGCCAGGCGTGGTAGCGCATGCCTGTAGTTCCAGCTACTCGGAAGGCTCAGGCGGAAGGATCGCTGGAGTCCAGCAGGTCGAGGCTGCGGTGGCCGTGAGCGGCCACTGCACTCCAGTTTGGGCGACAGTGAGACTCCAACTCAAAACAAAAACAAAAACAAAACTCATCAACAGAGTGGTCCTTTGTTATTATTATTTTTTTTTTTGAGTTGGAGTCTCACTCTGTCGCCCAGACTGGAGTGCAGTGGCCGCTCCCGGCCACCGCAGCCTCGCCTGCTGGGCTCCACTGAGCCTTCCACCTCAGTCTTCCAAGTAGCTGGAATTACAGGTGCGCGCTACCATGCCCGGTTGATTTTTTGATTTATTGTAGAGATGAGGTCTCACCAAGTTGCCCAGGAGGATCTCGAACCCGCGGGCTCAGGCAATCCACTCACCTCAGCCTCCCCTAAAGGCGCGGGATTACAGGCTGAGCCACCGAGCCCGGCTCCTTTGTTATTTTTAAAACATTCCAACACCCCATGGCTTCCTACCTCACAGAAAACCTTTCCACTAAAGTCTTTGCGTGAACACCAAGCACTATGCAGTCCTGTCCCCTTTCCCCCTCTGACACTGTCTTTTTTGAGTCCCTCCCCTGGTTCATTCTGTTCCAGCCGCATTGGCTTCCGTGTTAGTCTTCCAACAAGCCATGCTCACTCCTGCCGCAGGACCTTTGCACTTGCTCTCTCTTTTGTTTGGACCGTCCTTGCCCCAGATACCTTTATGACTTGCACCTTCACCTCACTGAGGTCTCAACTCAAACATTGCTTTCGCAGTGAGCCTTTCCTAAACCACCCTACTCAAGAGAGCAAACACCAAACCCAAACCTCTGTCCCCTTGTGACCCCTATCTTCCTCAGGTCTTCTACTATTTTTCATACTCTCTCTCTCCCCACTGAAACAAAAGCTCTATCACGCCTGTAAGCCCACCACTTTGGAATTTCAAGGCAGGAGGAATTTCAACTTGAGCTGAGACCTCAATGTCAGTGACAGCTCGTGCCCAGGAGTTAGAGATAAGCCTGGGCAACATAAGCAAGACCTCATCTCTAAAAAAAATAGCTGAGCATGGTGGTGTGTGCCTTGTAGTCCCAGCTACCTGGGTGGCTAGGCAGAAGGATCGCCTGAGCCCAGGAGGTCAAGGCTTCAGTGAGCTGTGATCGAACCACTGTACTCCAGCCTGGGTGACAGAGGGAGACCCTGATTCAAGAAAAAGAAAAGAGAACATAAGCTCCATCAAGCAAGGACTTTGTTTTATTCCCTGCTGTATTCCCAGAGCCTAGAACAGTGCCTGGCATTCTGTGTGCCCTACTTTAGACACTCGTGATAGAGACGCGAACAAAAAAGACAAGGCCCCTTCCCCGACAAAGCTTGCATGTTGGTGGCAAGAGACAGCCATAGTCAAAGGGACATCATATAAAAAGGCTGGTAGTGATCCTTGCAGAGGAACAGAGTGGCGGGAATGCCATTTCAAGTGGCCCGTGAGGGGAGACCCTCCTGGACAGGAGGATCCTTGGATAAAGTGCAGGATGATCTCCGCAGAGGTCTGGAGGGGCCTTTCGAAGATTCCAGCAAGTACAGAGGCCCTGAGCCCAGGCAAGCCAGCCTCGACCAAGGGAATGCAAAGCCTGTGTGGAGGGTGGAGACAGAGGGTGAAAAGCTCTACTGTCGGGGGTCACTGTTGATAGCGGGCTACCAGAGAAGTTTCTGGGATCGGGTAGAGCAGTGGTCCCCAACCTGTTGGCATCGGGACTGGTTTGGAGGGAGACAGTCTTTCCACGGTGGGGGAGGCGTGGGCGGGGGCCATCCCCGGGCTGATTCTCACAAGGAGCACACGCACAGGCTCCTCGCGGGCCAGTTCACAACAGGGTTCTCACGCCTATGAGGATCTGATGCCGCTGCTGATCTGACCGCAGACAGAGGTGCATTCGCCGCGGCTCACACCCTGCGGTGTGGCCTGGTTCCTAACAGGCCACAGACCAGTCCCAGTCCAAGGCCAAGGGCTGGGGACCCCGGGCGTACGCAGGTGTGACCCCAAGGAGACGGCATGACGGCCCGGCCAGCGTGAAGCCGGCTCTTGGTGCTGCTTCACGGCAGCTGCCAGTGGCCGTGGATGCTGGCTCTTCTCTCCCTTTGGGAGAGCAAGTGACAGGGGGCCGTCTGGGTGGTTTCTGCAGAAACTCAGGGGAAAAAAAGGCAGAGTGGCGAGAGAGGGAGTCAGAGGCGCTGGTAAGTACCTGGGATTTTTCTCTGACAAAATAGGAGGCCACTGGAGGGTTCTGAGCAGGTGGTGATAGGATTTGATGCTCATTTTTAAAGATTGATTTGGTGCCACGTGAAGAATAAAACACAGAAAGGTGGCTGGCGCAGTGGCTCACGACTACAATCCCAATACTTTGGGAGGCCCAGGTGAGACGACTGCTGGAGCCCAGGCGTTCAAGACCAGCCTAGGCCACACAGCAAGAGCTCATCCCTACAAAAAAAAAAAGGTAAACGTTTGGCCAGCGTAGCTATGAATACTTACCTCCTGGAATCTGCTTGCACAAGTGTGCTTGTTTGTGTCCCTGTGGGTTTTGCCCTGTGACTTGTTTTCTCGTAGAAGTCCTTGAGAGCTGCCTTTCCAGTCACAGGGCCTCTTCTGAGAGGAAGTGGCCGGCCAGCCAGAGGCAGAACTGCTCCTTGAAACCACCTGTTTCTTTCCTCAGAGTTCAGAGGCTGCTCCGTGCTTTATTTTTATTTTATGTTGGGTTGCTGCTTTGCTTTGCCTTCTTGAGACTGGGTCTTGCTCTGTGGCCCAGGCTGGAGAACGGTGGTACCATCCCGGCTTCCTGTAGCCTCAACCTACTGAGCTCAAGCGATCGATCCTTCCATCTCAGCCTCCTGAGGAGCTGGAACTACAGGTGTGTGCCATCACACCCGGCTAATTTTATCTATTTTATTTTATTTTTTGTAGGATGACGTCTCGCTATGCTGGCCAGGCTGTTCTTGAACTCCGGGCCTCAAGTGATCCTCCCACCCTTGGACTCCCAACATGCTGGGATTGCAGGCATGGGTCATCACGCCCAGCTGTGCTTTATTTTTATTTTTATTTATTTATTTATTTTTGAGTTGGAGTCTCACTCTGTCGCCCAGACTGGAGTGCAGTGGCCGCTCCCGGCCACCGCAGCCTCGACCTGCTGGGCTCCGGCGATCCTTCCGCCTCGGCCTTCCAAGTAGCCGGAATTACAGGCGTGCGCTACCACACCCAGTTGATTTTTTTATTTATTGTAGAGATGAGGTCTCGCTGCCCAGGCGGGTCTCGAACCCGCGGGCTCAGGCAATCCACTCACCTCAGCCTCCCAAAGGCGCGGGATGACAGGCTGAGCCACCGAGCCCGGCTAGTGTGCTTTATTTTTAAAGGGCCAGCAGTGAGCTCCCTCCTGCCAGGAAGGGGCTTCCATCACGAGAGAGCTGAGAGCCATCGTTTTAGGTCTTGCTGCTTCTGAAGTTCCCTCCACCTTGTTCAAAGCCCTTTCCCAGTGCGGCCTCATTTTCCCTTCTGCTGAGAGCTCCTGTCTCAGCTCGCTGGTTGGAGATCTGAGAAGCCAGACTGGTCCAGGGCAGGGTACCTGAGCTCAGCCTTGAAGGCCGCACAGTGTAGGGGGTGTCCTGACCCCGACCGCTGACGACCTGGCTTCTGGTCCTCGCCCGCTGCGGAACCTTCGGCATGACACGACGGAGTCTTCCAAGGCTTTTGTGCTGTTCGGTGCCCGCTGTCCCAGCTTCTCAAATGAGGACCCCAGGCAGGGAGAGGGAACAGGATAATGGTGGTGGGATCTTTGGAGGCGGGCTCAGAGTAAAACAGAGAGGACGCTGGGGGTTGTTCGCTGATTTATCTTGGCAAAGAAGACTTTATATGGTGACCAAAAATCTGTCTACCCATGCACAAATCCCACGGACACAGTCGAGGGAAGAGAAATGGCACCTTGGCACACGTGAGGTCTTTCTTTCCGTAAACCCAAATAATCAAACTCAGACATTCCTTAGAAATGCTAGTAGCCAGGCTCGGTGGCTCAGCCTGTAATCCCGCGCTTTGGGAGGCTGAGGCGAGTGGATTGCCTGAGCCCGCGGGTTCGAGACCCGCCTGGGCAGCGAGAACTCATCTCTAAAAAAAAAAAAAAAAAAAAAAAATCAGCCGGGCGTGGTAGCATGCGCCTGTAATTCCGGCTACTCGGAAGGCTGAGGCGGAAGGATCTCCGGAGCCCAGCAGGCGAGGCTGCGGTGGCTGGGAGCGGCCACTGCACTCCAGTCTGGGCGACAGAGTGAGACTCCAACTCAAAAACAAAAAACAAAACAAAACAAAAGAAATGCTAGTAAATAGATTTCTTGAAAGTTGTTTTAAACCTCTTAGGCCTGGGATTAATTAGCAATTTCTATTCTTTAAATCTTTTTATGTCTTCTCTGCATCTTTCACCAATAATTAATAATATTAATAGAATTAATTAATATTAATTCTTTCATCAGAATAGGGTTTTTTTTTCTTTTTTTGAGTTGGGATCTGGCTCTATCACCCAGGCTGGAGGCCACTGGCACGAATGTGGTTCACTGCAGCCTCAACCTCCTGGGCTCAGACGACAATCCATCTGCCTCAGCCTCCCGAGTAGCTGGGACTACAGGCACACACCACCAAGCCCAATTAATTTTTGGATTTACTGTAGAGATGTTGTCTCACTATGTTGCCCAGGCTGGTCTCAAACTCCTGGACCCAGGCAATTCTCTCACCTCAGCCTTCCAAAGTTCTGGGATTACAAGTGTGAGCTAAAGCGCCTGGCCCGGAATAGGTATTTTTTAAAAGAAAAAATGGCTTTAATTGTGTACATAGAAGAGAGCAGAGAGAAAGAAACATAAACGCTGAAAATGATGCAACTGACATTTACTGAGGGTCATTTCTTTTCTGCTGGGCAGTAACTGACTGATTTGCGGTCTCTCAACTCTGGAAAAGAAGCTATTGAAATAGCTGGGTGTAGTGGCGCCTGCCTGTGGTTCCAGCCACTTGGAAGGCTGAGGTGGAAGGATCACCTGAGCCCAGCAGGTCGAGGCTGCAGTGGCCATGAGTGTGCCACTGCACTCCAGCCGGGGCGACAGAGTGAGACTCCAACTCAAAAAAAAAAGAAGCTATTGATGATCACCCCCATTTCGTATACAAGAAAAACAAAGCAGACGCACAGAGAAGGAAGCCCCTTGAAGACAGAGGAGGAGATTGGGTCAATACAAACGAACACCCAGGAAGGCCACGGATGGCCAGTGACACCCAGAAGGCAGGGAGAGGCAGGGAGGAGTCTCTCCTATAGCTGTCTGGGGGTCATGGCCCACCAGCACCTTGATCCCAGACTTCCAGCTTCCAGGACTGCAAGAGGACATACCTGTCATCTACTGTTTGGAGACCACTCACTTTTCCACTGTGGGAAGCTTTCATCATGTTATAAAAAACACGTGTTATGCAATAAACAACATGGCCGCTGGCTGGTAGAATAACCTATCAGAAACAACCACGTAGCCGCAGTACGTTGGCTGCCAGGCAGCATATATAGGCAAACAACGGCGCCAGAGAGAGCGAGCCATTTTGTCTTTGTAAAGAGCACGTTAAGACCTGGAGTAAACTTGTCCGCAGAAGAACGGTGTCGGTGTTGTCTTTCTTCGGCGCGCGACATTCCACTCTTGCAAGAGAGAAATAAATGTCGATCTCTTTTGGAAAATAAAACCTCTTTATGTGTAAAATTAAGGGAATAAAGAAGACAAAAAACAAAGTAGGCTGGACGTGGTGGCTCAAGCCTGTAGTCTCAGCACTTTGGGAAGCAGAGGCAAGAGGATTGCCTGAGCTCAGGGGTTCGAGACCAGCTTGGGCGACATGGTGAGACCTCATCTCTACAATAAATCAAAAAATTAGCCAGGCATGGTGGCACATGCCTGTAGTTCCGGCTACTTGGAAGGCTGAGACAGAAGGATCGCCTGAGCCCAGCAGGTCGAGGCTGCGGTGGCCATGAGTGTGCCACTGACCTCCAGCCTGGGTGACAGAGTGAAACTCCAACTAAAAACAGAAAACAAAAAAACAAAGCAGAGAAAGGTTAAGTAACTCTGCCAAGGTCAAGGAGCTAGGAAACAGTCATTGGGACATTACCCAGATGAGGAGGTTCAAGGACCCTGCTCTTTCTCATGGTGTCCTGTTTTCTCCTAAATGACTTAATAATTAGGACGGGCACAGTGGCTCAGCCTGTAATCCCAGCACTTTGGGAGGCCAAGGTGAGAGGGTTGCCTGAGCCCGGGAGTTCGAAACCAGCCTGGGCAACTTGGTGAGACCTCATCTCTACAATAAATCAAAAAATAAGCCAGGTGTGGTGGCATGTGTCTGTAGTTCCAGCTACTTGGAAGGCTGAGGCGGCAGGATCGCCGGAGCCCGGCAGGTTGAGGCTGTGGTGGCTGGGGCAGCCACTGCACTCCAGCCTGGGTGACAGAGTGAGACTCCAACTCAAAAAAAAAAAAATTAAGCATGTTTGAGAGACATTGTGTGATTTTAGAGAACAGACTTATCATGCAAGCTGTATTTCATTTAGGTTAATATTTCCTGAACTCGTATTAATAGAAGGCTAGAGGAAAGCCGTCTGAAACTGCGGTTGGTTTGTGGTTTACATTTTGCTGTGAACAAACCAATATTGCACCAGTGCTAGCTGCACACGAACACTGGTCGGTGCTAACATCTGCACTGCTTCCTCAGCACCTCTGACAAAGCTGAAAGAAGGTGATTAGCATCGCCTAGGCCGTTGCCTTGCTAGACTCCGGTGTGGCCACGTGCTCTTTGAGCTGTGGCTGTCGCCATGCTTCCTGGCTTTGGTCCCCTCCCCCACCTTGGGGAGGTGAATCTTCTTTCTCCCTTCTCTCTCTCTAATTTACTTTTAAATGAACTTTTCTTTCTTTGCCTCTTAAAAAAACAAAGACTCGCTTAGGAAAAGGCTGGAGACATTCTTAAAAATGAATTTTTTTTGAGTGGGGGACTCACTGTCGCCCAGGTAGAAATGCAGTGGCACGATCATGGCTACCACAGCCTCGACCTCCTGGACGCAGGTGATCCTTCCACCTCAGCCTCCAGAGTAGCTGAAACTACAGGTGGACGCCGCCACATCTGGCTATTTTCTTAATTTTTTGTAGAGATGAGGTCTTGTTATGCTGCTCAGGCTGGTCTCGAACTCCTGGGCTCAGGCAGTCCTCCTGCCTTGGTCTCCCAAAGTGCTGGGATGACAGGCATGAGCCACTGGGCCCAGTCGAATTTTTTTTCTTTCTTTCTTTTTTTTTTTTTTTTGAGTTGGAGTCTCACTCTGTGGCCCAGACTGGAGTGCAGTGGCCGCTCCCGGCCACAGCAGCCTCAACCTGCTGGGCTCCGGCGATCCTTCCGCCTCAGCCTTCCCAGTAGCCGGAATTACAGGCATGCGCCACCACGCCCAGCTGATTTTTTGATTTATTGTCGAGATGAAGTCTCGCCAAGTTGCCCGGGCAGGTCTCGAACCCGCAGGCTCAGGCAGTCCACTCACCTCAGCCTCCCAAAGCGCGGGATTACAGGCTGAGCCACAGAGCTCGGCTCTTTTTTAATCTTTTGAGTCAAGGTCTCATTCTGTCGCCTAGGCTGGAGGGCAGTGGCGCGATCAAGGCTCACTGCAGCCTCGACCTGCTGGGCTCAGATGATCCTTTCATTCTGGGCTCCTGAGTATCTGGGACTGCAGAGCCCACTATGCCTGGCTAACTTCTTTTTTTTTGGTAGAGAGGAGGTCTCACTATGTTGCCAAGGCTGGTCTGGAACTCCTGGGCTCAAGCGGTCCTCCCGCCTCGACCTCCCAAAGCGCTGGGAATACAGGCATGAGCTGCTGCACCTGGCCTGTCCTTATTTGTGTGTGTTTTGTAATCCTTGTTTTTGTCCCCACCCCCAGGACACCCTACCCTGCCGAGTCCCTCCAAGGACACTGATCTGGCCACAGGAGAGAGGTTCTCGCTCTTCCTTGTCTTGTCAGAAGGCCCGAACCTCTCTGGTGGGCCAGGGAAAAGCCCCACCCACTGACTTCCTCTCTAGCCCTCTTCCTTCTCGAAGGCACGCTGCACGCAGTAAGTGGCCAGGTCTCTTCGCTTTTTCCTGCCCAGCAGCTTAAGTGGCAGAGAGGATGAATACGTTGTCTTCAGGAGAAAGAGACCCGTCCATCCTGTTCGCCCGGCCTGCGTCCGTTCACGCTCCTTCCTCCCACGTGACCATCTGGTGGTGACACGGGTTTAGACTTCAGGAGAAGGAAGGCGTGACTGGAGCCATTCCCGCCAGAGTTCTCTGCCTCAGGGTTTCAGACACAGGCCCGGCAACCGTGACAGGTGAATGCGGCCGGACTGAAATGTGATCACAGGGCGTCTCAGACATGCAAAGAAAATGAGACGGTACGTACAGTCACCGACAAGAGCATCTCCTTCTTCTGACGTGGGACCTCACTTCCAGCTGGTAACTCCCTACCAGAGCCGGTTCTCTCCCTCCCTTTTCCCCAAGACGGCGGGGCGGGGAGGGTGGCGCAGAGGTGACCTCACGGTGGCTCCCAGCCCAGGCTCTCCTCCTCTGGAGGGTCGCCAGCCTGTGCAGCAAGGACGCTGGCCCGGTCTCGTCCCTGGGCTGCCAGTCCTGGGGTCTGCTCTCGGGCTCTCCCCCTTGCCCGCTCCGGCGGCCGGGAGGAACTTTCCTGACATCGTGCCTGGCCCCGGCCGAGGCGAGATCTGTGAACACCCACATCCACGGGGCCGCTGGCAGACTGGCCACTGGGGAACATGGCCGTGGGAGAAAGGAACACCACACAGGCCTGAGCACACACAATCTTCGTCACGTTTCCTCTCCGCGTCTGCGGTCAGCCTGCCACCTTTGGCGGCCTTGTGGGAAAAGGAGCTGACATTTGAGACTACCCCAAATACTTCATAAAGTCAAGCTCTTACACATAACTTTTTGCATTATTTCTACATGGCTTTATTTACTTTTATTTTTATTTTATTTTATTTTTTTTGAGTCGGAGTCTCACTCTGTGGCCCAGACTGGAGCGCAGTGGCCGCTCCCGGCCACCGCAGCCTCGACCTGCTGGGCTCCGGCCATCCTTCCGCCTCAGCCCTCCAAGTAGCTGGAACTACAGGCGCGCGCTACCATGCCCGGCTGATTTTTGATTTATTGTAGAGATGAGGTCTCGCCAAGTTGCCCAGGCGGGTCTCGAACCCTCGGGCTCAGGCAATCCACTCACCTCAGCCTTCCAAGGTGCGGGATTACAGGCTGAGCCACCAAGCCTGGCTTTTATTTTTCATTATGCTCTTTTTCCAGATTATTTTTTCTTTTCTTCTTTTTCTTTTTTTAGTGACAGGGTTTCACTATGTTGCCCAGGCTGGTCTGGAACTCCTGGGCTCAAGGGATCCTCCTGCCTCAGCCTCCCAAAGACCTGGGATTACAGGTGAGAGTCACTGCACAGGCTCTCGTCTCTGTATACTCCTAGTCCGGGGATGTCCAACCTTTTGGCTTCCTGGGTCTGTATCGAGTAAAGAAGAATTGTAATGGGTCACACAAAAATTATATAATAAAGTGAGTGTATACATATGTGACTTCTTTTTATAATATTTTTAATTATAAAGTTTGGAAAAATGAGAACAATATAAAACTAGTGAGAAATTTTACCTTGTTTTTATAAAACTAATCTACCAGTGTCTGGCTGGATGAGAGTGGTCATAATTTTTAGTGAGTTCTCAAGGTGCTCGTCAGAAATGTTTGCTCAAATTTTGCTCTGTGTGCTTCATAATTGAAACTGAATACCGCTCACAAATGTATGTGCTGCCAAAAAGCAGCGTCAAGAATAAGGCACGGCTATGAACTTCAAAAATGGAAGCATACATGGGGTTCACAAGGAAAATTGCTAAAAAACACATGATGAGAAAAGATTTTGTGGGGCCACAAAATCTCCTGGGCTGTGGGTTGGACATGCCAGCCCTAATAAGCATTCCAATATTTTTTGTTCTGTATGCCCAGTGTCTTTGGCCAGGTGCAGTGGCTCACGCTTATAATCCCAGCACTTTGGGAGGCCGAGGTGAGAGGACTGCCTGAGCTCATGGTTTGAGACCAGCCTGGACAACTTGGCGAGACCTCTCTGGGTTTATTGTACTTAAAGTCATATTTATTTATCATTTTGGTACGGGACAGGACTTACTTATTTTTTTACTTTAAGTCCCACTAATAGCTTGGTGGTGGAGAAGGCTATTAGTTCATGTTCTGAATTTTTTTTTTTTTTTTTTTTTTTTAGTGAGGGGTCTCACTCTGTCTCTCAGGCTAGAGTGCAGTGGCATGATTATTGCAGCTTTGAACTCCTGGGCTCAGGTGATCCTGCTGCCTCGGTCTCTGAAGTAAATGGGACTACAGGCACCCACACACCTGGCTAATTTTTTATTTTTTAGAGACGAGGGCTTGCCAAGTTGCCCAGGTGGCTCGCGAACTCCTGGGCTCAAGCAGTCCTCCCGAAGGGGTGAGTGAGCCACTGGGCTCAGCCAGTTTCAGGTCTAATGTTTTGTTCTCTATGATTCCAAAAAAGTCTCAGCTAAAATGGTTTGCTTAACGACCTACTGTGTAACCAAATGGGACTGCATATTAAAGCATAAGATTAACATGCCAGGTTCCCACATCTTTTTTTTTCATTTTCTCAAGATTAAATGATTGTTTAAAAACCATGCCATACTGTACAGAAATCAACATTCTCTCCCATAATTCAGTGCACCCGAGACTATAGAAACGTTGTCCCTGCCCCACAGCTTCAAATTAACATTCTCAGGCCACAACAGTAAGTCTTTGCCCATTTAAAACTTGGGTTGTCAAAAAAGAACAACAAAAGGGCTAGGTGAGGTGGTTCATGCCTAATCCCAGTGTTGGGAGGCGTACACAAGTGGATCACTTGAGTCCAGGAGTCTAAGACCAGCCTAGGCAACATAGTGAGACTGTGTCACTATTTTAAAAGAGAGAGAGAGAGAGAGAGAGAGAGAGAGAGAGAGAGAGAGAGAGAGAGAGAGACTGACCAGCAGCGGTGGCTCCAGCCTGTAACCCCAGCACTTTGGGAAGCAGAGACAAGAAGACTGCCTGAGCTCAGGGCTTGGAGACCAGCCTGGGCAACTTGGCGAGACCTTGTCTCTATAAAAAATAAAAAAATAAAAAATTAGCCAGGCGTGGTGGCACATGCCTGTGGTTCCAGCTACTTGGAGGGCTGAGGCAGAAGGATCACCAGAGTCCAGCAGGTCGAGGCTGCAGTGACCGTGAACATACCACTGCACTCCAGCCTAGGCGACAGAATGAGACTCCGACTCAAAAATAAAAATAAAAGAATAAAAATTGGACTATAGGGAAATGCAAACCAAAATCACATTGAGATACCACCTAACCCCAGTAAGAATGCTCATCATTAATAAAACAAACGATAACAGATGCGGCAAGGATGCGGAGAAAAAGGAATGCTTCTACACTGCTGGTGGGAATGCAAACTAGTGCAACCTCTCTGGAAGACAGTGTGGCGATTTCTGAAAGAACTAGAAATTGGCCTTCCATATGACCCAACAATGCCCCTGTTGGGAATATACCTGGAGGAACTCAAATCATTCTGCAAAAAAGATACCTGCACACGTATGTTTGTTGCAGCTCTATTCACAATAGCAAAAACATGGAACCAAAGAACCAACCATGCTGCCCATCAAAGCTAGACTGGATTTTAAAAAGGTAGTACATATTATGCAACCATAAAGAAGGACAAACATATGGACTTAGCAGCAACTTGGATGGATTTAGAGTTGATCGTACTCAGTGATCTACCACAGAAACAAAGAACAAAGTACTATATGTTCTCACTCACAAGCAGACCTTGAACAATTATCATAATACTGTAAGAGAGGAATTGGCAATAATGGGAAACTGCCAGGGGAGGGGGCATTGGCAGTTGAGGGAAACTGCCAGGGGAGGGGGCACACCTCATCAACAAGGGTACCTGCATAATCAACGTTTGTATACCTAACCCTGAGCTGTACCCCATATCTTAAAAAAAAATTGGACTGTCGCTGGGCACAGTGGCTTAAGTCTGTAATTCCAGCACTTTGGGAGGCTGAGGCGAGAGGATTGCCTGAGCCCAGGGGTTCAAGAGCAGCCTGGGCAACTTGGTGAGACCGCGTCTCTACAATAAATCATAAAATTAGCCGGACATGGTGGTACATGCCTGTAGTTCCAGCTACCTGGAAGGCTGAGGTGGACGGATCGCCTGAGCCCAGCAGGTCGAGGCTGCGATGGCCATGAGCTTGCCACTGCATTCCAGCCTGGGCAACTCCAACTCAAAAATAAAATAAAAAAGAGGCCAAAGGAGTCATGTGGTTCATCTTCTGAAATGCCAGAATCACTCAAAGATTTGAAAGTAAGCAGAATCTTGCTTTTTCATGTGAAAGACTGGAAAAGAAAAAAAAACTGTATGTACTGAGCAAACAGAAGTGTTGACACTTTGGAGAACCTGGTAGCAATGGTGTTGGCGTTGTGTCAAAGTAATCAGGGTGGCAGGGTGACACTTTGGGAGGCCGAGGTTGGAGGATTTCTTAAGGCCAGGAGTTAGAGACTCGCCTGGGCAACACAGAGAGATCTCGTCTCTAAAAAAAAAAAAAATTAATTAAAATTTAAATTAAGCCAGGCTCGGTGGCTCAGCCTGTAATCCCGCGCCTTTGGGAGGCTGAGGTGAGTGGATTGCCTGAGCCCGCGGGTTCGAGACCAGCCTGGGCAGCGAGACCTCATCTCTACAATAAATCAAAAAATCAGCCGGGCGTGGTAGCGCGCGTCTGTAATTCCGGCTACTCAGAAGGCTGAGGCGGAAGGATCGCCGGAGCCCAGCGGGTCGAGGCTGCGGTGGCCGGGAGCGGCCACTGCACTCCAGTCTGGGCAACAGAGTGAGACTCCAACTCAAAAAAAAAAAAAAAAAATTAAATAAAAAAAAAGTAATCAGGGTGAGTGAAATTTGCAGAGATAAATTATGCCTGACCACTAGAACCTATGAACTGAGAATGTGACTTCACAGCAAGTCTTCAAAAGCTAAATATTTGCAAACATATTCAGGTTAATTTACAAATTAGGGAGTATTTTTATGAGTTTTGATTTTAGAAACCGGGTCTGACTCTGTTGCACAGGCTAGAGTGTAGCAGCATGATCATAGCTCACTGTAACCTTGAACTCCTGGGCTCAAGCAATCTTCCTGCCTCAGCCTCTTGAGTAGCTGGGACTAGCTTGACTCAATTTTTTATTTTTATTTGTTTTTTGAGTCGGAGTCTCACTCTGTCGCCCAGACCGGGGTGCAGTGGCACACTCATGGCCACCACAGCCTCAACCTGCTGGGCTGAGGTGCTTCTTCCCCTCAGGCTTCCAATTAGCTGGAACTATGCCCAGCTAATTTTTTTATTTATTCTTTTTTTTTTTTTTTTTTTTTTGAGTTGGAGTCTCACTCTGTCGCCCAGACTGGAGTGCAGTGGCCGCTCCCGGCCACCGCAGCCTCGGCCCGCTGGGCTCCGGCGATCCTTCCACCTCAGCCTTCCGAGTAGCTGGAATCACAGGTGAGTGCCACCACATCTGGCTAATTTTTTGATTTATTGTAGAGACAAGTTCTCGTCACGTTGCCCAGGCTGGTCTCGAACCCCTGGGACGAGCTCTTGTCTCTGCCTTCCAAAGTGCTGGGCTTACGGCATGAGCCACCACGCCCAGCACAGTTAATTATCTTAATTTTTAGCCAGGCTCGGTGGCTCAGCCTGTAATCCCGCGCCTTTGGGAGGCTGAGGTGAGTGGTTTGCCTGAGCCCGTGGGTTCAAGACCCGCCTGGGCAGGCGAGACCTCATCTCTACAATAAATCAAAAAATTAGCCAGGCGTGGTAGCACGCCCCTGTAATTTTGGCTACTCGGAAGGATGAGGTAGAAGGATTGCTGGAGCCCAGCGGGTCGAGGCTGCGGTGGCCGGGAGCGGCCACTACACTCTAGTCTGGGCGATGGAGTGAGACTCCAACTCAAAAAAAAAAAAAATTATTTTAATTTTGTTTTAGAGACAATGTCATGCTATGCTGCCCAGGCTGATCTTGAACTCCTGGCCTCAAGCAATGTTCACACCTCAGCCCCCAAAGTGTTGAGATTATTGGCATGAGCCTCTGCCCCTGGGCAGGCTGAATCTTAAAGAACACTGAAATTAACAAAATATGAATGTCAGTATTTAAACTAATCACATAATTATATGCATTTGTACATTATAAGAATAACTGCAGGCTGGGCATGGTGGCTCATGCCTGTAATCCCAGCACTTTGGGAGGCCGAGGTGAGAGGATTGCCTGAGCCCACAGGTTCAAGACCAGCCTGGGCAACATGGTGAGACTTCATCTCTACAATAAAACAAAAAATTAGCTGGGTGTGATGGTGCATGCCTGTAGTTCCAGTTACATGGAAGGCTGAGGCTTCCAATCACCTGGGGCCAGCAGGTTGAGGTTGCAGTGGCCTCGAGCATGTCACTGCACGTCAGTCTGGAAGACAGAGTGAGACTCGAACTCAAAGAAGAAAAAAAATAACTGCAATATGCTAACTTATTAGTTAGGCTAAAACACCACCCTCTTCTCTCCGAAACTCAAAAAGCTAATGACATCATTTGAGAAAAGCATTTATAGCAATGAGTCATATTTGGCTGTGAGTCATAATCAATATCTCAACTACAGCTTGGCACAATACCGACATCATAGGTCTGTCCTGAGCGTCTCTACGAAGGTGGCTGTGTTGCTTCCTGCAATCCGTTCTTTGGGTGTTTCTCTGTGTGCTTGCAATATTTTTAAAGTGATGGAACTCAGAGAATGTCAGTTTGTCTCCTTGTACAAATCTTCCATTTTCGAGGATGAAATAGGGACACGGTGAAAATAACGCAGGCAACGTCGATGTGATTGTTTTGTGCAGACCCTACATTTTTCTGGATAAGGACATGACAGTGCTCTTTCTCAGGTAGAGTTGCCAGAAAATCACAGGCAAAATCTCATTTTTCCTGTTATGGTCTGGGGTTCCAAACTAAAAACAAACAAACAAACACACACAAAACTCTCTACACAGTCTCGCGTAAGCTTAAAAATCATAAGCATTTCTCCAAAACAAATACTCACTGTGGAACCTTTTCCTATCACATGGTTGAAAGAGCTCTAGAGCGTAAAATTCTACTCCATCATACCACTCCAAATTCAAAAATTGCCAACACGGGGGCACTGCAGTGTTTGGCAAAAATGAGATCTGCTGTTTTCCTTATGGAATTGTTGCTGGCTGGAAGGACAGGGATGACGGACGGCCCAGCGGCCTGAAAAGTAAATGAGATTCGGCAAGGACTGTTTCAACCCATTTTTCTTAATTCACTTTACACTTCTCAGAAGTAATTTTAGTCCTATTTTCTGAAGATGTCAAGTGAAATAACCAAATATAAGCAGCAAGATTAAATAAATGGATTTCCCATGTTTTGCACTAGAGTAGGGATACTTTTTGGATCGAGGGTTCACAGGTAAGTAAAAATCAACTTAGCTGGGCGCGATGGTTCATGCCTGTCATCCTAGCACTTTGGGAGGCAGGAGTGAGAGGACTGCCTGAGCCCACGGGTTCAATACCAGCCTGGGCAACCTGGTGCGACCAAATTAAAAAAAAAAAAAAATTAGCTGGGCGTGGTGGTGTGCACCTGTGGTTCCAGCTACTTGGAAGGCTGAGGTGGCAGAATCGCCTGATTGAGGCTGCAGTGGCTGTGAGCGTGCCACCGCACTCCAGCCTGAGCAACAGAATGGGACTCCAACTCAAAACAAACAAACAAACAAAACTTTAAAAAACAAAACAAAATAAAAAAGAACATTGGTAACTTTAGTGTCAGACTAATTAAGTTTAGCTTAGAGTTGCATCTTGCCCTGTGTGGGGGTGGGCTTGGTATGGTCAGAGCAGCAGGTTGCCAAGAAGAATTTACCAAAACAGTTGCGAACTAAGAAAGGTGGATTAATTTTTTTTTTTTTTTTGAGTTGGAGTCTCATCTGTCGCCCAGACTGGAGTGCCGTGGCTGCTCCCGGCCCCCGCAGCCTCGACCTGCCCGGCTCTGGCGATCCTTCCGCCTCAGCCTTCCGAGTAGCCGGAATTACAGGCACGCACTACCACCGGCTGATTTTTGATTGATTGTAGAGATGAGGTCTCGCCAAGTTGCCCAGCTGGGTCTCGAACCCGCGGGCTCAGGCAATCCACTCACCTCAGCCTCCTAAATGCGCGGGATTACAAGCTGAGCCCCACTCACCTCAGCCTCCTAAATGCGCGGGATTACAAGCTGAGCCACCGAGCCCGGCTGAAAGGTGGATTCATTAAAGGGAAGAGACGCTGTGAAGGGCGCAACGGCAGAGGAGAACAGAGAGTGTGTGTTGTCTCCTGTCTGCTGTCTTCGAAGGGCGAGGCTAGAGGGTGCCTTTGTAAGAGGGGTGTCAGGGTTTAGTGGGCCATGGGGAATTTTCTTTGGAGGAAATCTGCAAAAGGAAATGTCCAGAGGTTTGTAAAGCAGCTGACTGATTGTGGTGTTTTGTTTCTTTAAGATAAGCTTAGTCAACGACACTAGTTAACTGGCAACACATGGTTAACTGCTTTTTGTTTGCTGCAAATATATTAAGGCTGCCTAAACAGCCTTAATGACTTTTGCTGTTACCAGTAGGTTTCTTTGTAACATTTGTAACTTTTTATCCTGAGGTTTCCTTCCTCAATATAATTTACCCAACTGATGCAGCCTAATCTGGCCTCATGATCCTCCACGCATCCCTACATATCTTGAGTTCAACCTACATGTTTCTACTAACATTGAACACAGTGAACTCTAACCCAACTTGTGACGGGTAAATAGACCAGCCTCATAGTTTGTCAATCACCGACTTTCAGCCAATCAAAGGCATCCAGCAGTTCCAACTGGGTTCAAACAAGGAAACTGCCCCAGCCCCAGCCGATCCAGCTGTTTCTGCAGCTTGCTTCTGTTTTCTGTAGATCCCTTTACTTTTTCTGTCCATAAATCGTCTCCCACCCCGTGGCTGCCCTGGAGTCTCTCCGAGACTACTGTGGTTTGAGAGGCTGCCCCATTTGAAAATCGTTTTACGCTCAAACTCTGTTAAATTTAATTTGTCTGAGGTTTTTCTTTTTACATTAGTAAAGTACATCAATCCGTAAGTGAAGAAAAATGTGCCAATGTTTTACAAAGTGATTCTTTCACACGCACACACACACAGCACACACACATGGAATTACGTTGTTGGTGACTTGACCTAGAGTCGTTACAAGTAGGGATTGGCCTAGATGTCACAATGCTTACAAAGAGCTGAAATCATGAGAAAGATGGTAACTCCCAGAGTCACAAAACATTGTGGAGCAGCAGGAGTTATGCTTCAATTTCAGGCAGGGGAGATGACTAAGGATGATGACGATGATGACGGCAGGAAGAAATAAAGCGATAAAAAGGGAGAACGACGTGAGACAAAACGGAAGCACAGGGCGAGTGCAGTGGCTCGCGCTTGCAACCTCAGCACTCTGGGCGGTCAAGGTGAGAGGATCGCTTGAGCCCAGGGGTTTGAGTTTGAGATCAGCCTGGGCAACAGAGTGAGACCTCATATCGCCAAAAAAGAAAAAGTCGGCGGGGGGGGGGTAGACAGGCCTGGTGGTGCATACCTGTAGTCCCAGCAACTCGGGAAGCTGAGGTAGAAGGATCGCCTGAACTTCGGCGTTAGGGGCTGCGATGAGCCAGGATCATGTCGCTGTGCTCCAGCCTGGTAGCCAGAGGGAGACCGTCATTCAAAATAAATAAATTTAAAGAACGAAAGACAAAGATATTATGAATATTGTGGCCAATGAAACGATTACAGATGACAGCTGATAAGACACATGATTACACATGAGGGCATAATTGAGTATCTGAGTCTTAAAATGTATTTTATGGTAAGCAATAACACAATATCTGACCATGCTAGGAAAGCTTGACTTGTGATTTGCCCAGAGTATTTACCAACTAACAGTTACACTGACCATGTATTACCAGTTCCATAAATGCTTGTTTATGTTATGGGGAAAAAAATGTATTTTCAGGTTGGGCATGATGGCTTACGCCTATAATCCCAGCACTTTGGGAGGCTGAGGTGAGAGGGTGGCCTGAGTCCATGGGTTCGAGACCAGCCTGGGCAACTTGGTGACACCTTGTCTCTACAATAAATCACAAAAACTAGCTGGGTATGGTGGTGTGTGTCCGTAGTTCCAGCTACTTGAAAGGCTGAGGCGTAAGGATCGCCTGAGCCCAGCAGGTCAAGGCTGCGGTGGCTGTGAGCATGCCACTGCACTCCAGCCTGGGTGACAGACTGAAACTCCAACTCAAAAAAAAAAAAAGTATTTTCAAGGTTTTTTTCCTCCCCGTCTCTTAATCTTAAGCCTTGAAACATGTTGCCCAAGCGGGTCTCTGGGCGACGGAGTGAGACTCCAACTAAAAAAAAAAAGAAACATGTTATAGAAACTTCTCATCATGCGTGCCTATCTGACCATCTGCTTGCTTAGAAATTTCAGGGGCTAGCCGGGTGCAGTTGCTCACATCTGTAATCCCAGCACTTTGGGAGGCAGAGCGAGAGGATTCAAGACCAGCATGGGCAACATGTCAAGATCTCGCCTCTACAATAAATTTAAAAATTAGCCGAGCGTGGTGGTGCATGTCTGTAGTTCCAGCTACTTGGAAGGCTGAGACGGAAGGACTGCCTGAGCCCCAGCAGGTCGAGGCTGCAGTGGCCGTGAGTGTGCCACTGCACTCCAGCCTAGAGGACAGTGGGATTCTAACTCGAATAAATAAAAGCTCAAGATTATGTTGGGAAGACTAATATTTTTCTTACAACAGAATAAATGCCTTATTTTTATTTTAAAGATGTGTGGCCGGGCTCGGTGGCTCTGCCTGTAATCCCAGCGCTTTGGGAGGCCAAGGTGAGAGGATTGCCTGAGCCTGCGGGTTCGAGACCTGCCTGGGCAACTTGGTGAGACCTCATCTCTACAATAAATCAAAAAATCAGCCGGGCGTGGTAGCGCATGCCTGTAATTCCGGCTACTGGGAAGGCTGAGGCGGAAGGATCGTCGGAGCCCAGCAGGTCGAGGCTGCGGTGGCCGGGAGCGGCCGCTGCACTCCAGCCTGGGCGACAGAGTGAGACTCCAACTCAAAAAAAAAAAAAAAAAAAGATGTGGAGTACAATTCAGGGTTAGGTATATAAATGCTCATTACGCAGGTACACTTGTTGATGAGGTGTGCCCCTTCTGAATAAGTGCTTTAAATGATTTCATATTTACAGGAAATGTTATAAATTAGAATTTTTAAAAACTAATGTACCTCATGATCCTAAAAAAGAAATGTCTTCCAATTTTATTTTTTCAAAAAGCCTAGCAGTGACATTATCCATATTATCCTAACTCCAGTCTACACTAGCGTGTATTTGGTCTTTGTCTCCCATCCCCGAATTCAGAGGGAGAGTGCTCTCTCGTTATTCAAATGAGCCCCTGTTGTTCCCCTCTGAGTTTACGCGAATGAGGTAATTCAGGTAAAGACCTCTGGAAAGCCTCTGGATGGACTCCCAGACACCACGTATGAGAGGACAGGGGGCTTGTAACTTTCAGCCACAGGCACCAACCTCCAGGAAAGGGAGGGTCGCTAACACATCGGGCGCTTCAAAAAATCTTGGGACTGGATGAGCTTCCCGGCGGCAGAACCCTGGAGATGTGAGAGGCCGGCCACTGGAGAGGGCAGGGGCTCTGCACCCTTTCCCGTGGGCTTCGCCCCACCTGTCTCTGCATCTGTGTCCTCTGAATACCCTTTAGAGTGCGGGGAGGTGTCCTAGCAAGTTACTCTAACTCAGGAAGGAGACAGGAGGACTCCAGTTACAACCTCCCACTTGCCACTGTTGTCTGAAACAGGGCGGTCGTGGGGGACTTAGCCCCTAACCTGTGGGATCTGACTATCAGTCTGGAACATCTTGTTATGGATATAAAGCAAGAACGTTTTCAAAAATATTTGGGGCCGGGCTCGGTGGCTCAGCCTGTAATCCCAGCACTTTGGGAGGCTTAGGCAAGTCACTGCCTGAGCCTGCAGGTTCGTGACCAGCCTGGGCATCTTGGCGAGACCTCATCTCTACAATAAAAAAATAAAAAATTAGCCAGGTGTTCACCTGCAGTTCCGGCTACTTGGAAGGCTAAGGGGGAAGGATCGCCGGAGCCCGGCTGGTAGACGCTGGGGTGGCCGTGAGCGTGCCACTGCACTCCAGCCTGGGTGACAGAGTGAGACTCCAACTCAAAAAAAATTAGCTGGGTGTGATGGCATGTGCCTGTAGTCCCATCCACTTGGGAGACAGACACAGGAGGTAAAGCCCAGTATTTGGAGGCTGCAGTGAGCTATGACTGTTCAACTGTACTCCAGACTGGATGACAGAGCGAGACCCTATCTTGAAACAAAGCAAAACTAAAAACCATATGAATCAATCAGAATCTATTAAAATCCAGTGATTTTCCAAGGAAAAATTTAGTAGTAAGTAGTTTGACTATAAAAGATAGTGAATATGCTAGCCAGGTATAGTGGCTCACACCTGTAATCCCAGCACTTTGGGAAGCCGAGGTGAGAGGATTGCTTGAGCTCAGGGGTTCGAGACCAGTCTGGGCAATACAGTGAGACCTCGTCTCTGCAATCAATCAAAAAATTCGCCGTTCGTGGTGGTGCACGCCTGTAGTTCCAGCTACCTGGAAGGCTGAGGCAAAAGAATCACCTGAGCCCATCGGGTTGAGGCTGAGGTGGCTGTGAATGTGCCATTGCACTCCAGGCTGGGCAACAGAGACTCCAAATCCAAATAAAAAAAAAGTAAAGCATCTATTAGTTTGTAAAGCACAGACATGCCTTTCCTCTAATTGAGAAGTAGGGAGAGATGAAGAGAGGAATTAAGAATCACCCAGGAGTCCTGGAAAAAATATGAACCAGATCAAGAACAGAAAGAGCCGTTCCTCAGCGTCTGTCACACACAGCGACCGGGTAGAACGGATATCTAACAGCTGATCAGCACTAGTCACACGATGACCAAGTCCTCAGTGGTGTGTGTCAAGGTGATTTGCCAAATGTCTGAAGAAGACAGCTAACGATCGACTCTCCCTGTCCTAGGAAAGACGAAACCTTTCTTTTTTTTTTTTCACCATGCCAAGTGGAATTTATTCCTGGCATGCAAGTATAGCACGACTTACCAAAATAAGCATGATAGCCAACAAAGATGAAACCTTTCAATGGCTCTATTCATTATAATAAGTTAATGGGGCAAAATCAGTTCGCGAAAATGCGAACAGGCCTGTTCACTATATAATAATAAGAACCTGGGTTCTGCAGGGCTGGCTAAGTGAAACTTTAAAAATGCATCGTAGTCTGGGGGAGAAGCACCAGGTTGCAAGAAATTAAAAGATCAATGAATGGCAAGAATTTTCTAAAGTTTGGTCAGTGTAGACAATGAGAGTCAGACTTAGGTAAGGAAGGCACAACCAGGATCGGCCAAGCTTCAGTTAGTCTAAATGACCCACTTTAGCTTTGGGTTTTGTATCTGGAATGAGCTAGAATCAAGTATCTACAACATTATTGTACCCCAAGGCTGCCACCAGTATTTCGACACCTTTATAACAATAAGAAAAGGACACCTGTCTTAGTCTCCCTGAGGTGCTGTAACAGAATACCAAAAACTTGACAGATAACAACAATGTTATCTCTCACCATTCTGGAGCTGGGGAGTCTGAGATCAGGGTGCCGGTGGATCCGGGTTCTGGTCGAGGGCCTTCTACCCACTTGCAGGCGGCTGACTCTTGGTGTGTCCTCACATGGTAGGAGCGGTGGGGTCTCTCTCTGGCTTCTAACGTTATTCTAACGCTATTCATGCGGGCTTCAAGCTCCGTCCTAATCACCCCTCAAAGGCCCCACTGTTAATGTTCCTGCACTGGAGACTGGGCTTCAGCATAGGAATTTGGCGGAGCACACACACTCAGACCACAGTGACACCCAGGGGAACCCAGCCCTGGGACGATGGCGCCAAGAGCCGAGTCAGAGTCGCATTTCTGCTATATTTCAGTTCCCCTTTGCCTCCTTGGCCAGGCACCCTTGCAGATATCATCTGCACAGACCTGTTGTGTCACTTAGGAAGGTTTAAGAAATAATAAGCGTATAGTATAAGGATTGCAACCCCAGAAAGGTATAAATAAGGAGGGAGGTAATGGAGACACTAATTTCAACCTATGGTAACAATACTTTATAAGCAATTTAAGTGTCCCTGTAGATTTGTCATTATTGTGAAAATCTGTGCATACTTTGCATTTTTTTTTTTTTTTAGTCAGTCTCACTCGTCAGCCAGGCTGGAGTGCAGTGGCACACTCACGGCCACCACAGCCTCGACCTGTGGGCTCAGGTGATCCTTCCACCTCAGCCTTCCAAGTAGCTGGAAGCACAGGCACGTACCACGACACCCAGCTAATTTTTTGATTTATTGTAGAGAAGAGGTCTTGCCATGTTGCCCAGGCTGATCTGGAGCCTGTGGGTTCAGGCAATCTTTTCACCTCTGACTCCCTAAAGTGCTGGGATTACAGGCATGAGCCACCGCACCCCACCACACTTTGCTTTTTAACACAAACCTTTTTTTTTTTTTTTTTTTTAGTTGGAGTCTCACTCTGTTGCCCAGGTTGGAGTACAGTGGCATATTCACAGTCACCATAGTCTCGACCTGCTGGGCTCAGGTGAACCGTCTGCCTCAGCCTTCCAAGTAGCTAGAACCACAGGTGCATGCCATCACGCCCAGCTACTTTTTTGATTTATTGTAGAGATGAAGTCTTGCCAAGTTACTCGGGCTGGTCTCAAACCCCTGAGCTCAGGCAATCCTGTCACCTCAGCCTCCCAAAGTGCTGGAAATATAGGAGTTAGTCATCACACCCAGCCTGGTCTACTTTTCAACCCTTTTTTTTCCCTCTGATCTCCTCTAAAGAAACTTAGCTGAACAAAAATCAAGCCAAGATGTGTGCCCTGAAACAAACATCTCCACGAACCCCGAAAGTCCTCCCAAGATTTACATTGCAGCCAGGCTCGGTGGCTCAGCCTGTAATCCCGCGCCTTTGGGAGGCTGAGGTGAGTGGACTGCCTGAGCCCGCGGGTTTGAGACCCGCCTGGGCAGCGAGAACTCATCTCTACAATAAATCAAAAAATCAGCCGGGCATGGTAGCGCGCGCCTGTAGTTCCAGCTACTTGGAAGGCTGAGGCGGAAGGATCGCTGGAGCCCAGCGGGTTGAGGCTGCGGTGGCCGGGAGCGGCCACTGCACTCCAGTCTGGGCGACTGAGTGAGACTCCAGCTCAAAAAAAAAAAAAAAAAAAAGACTTACATTGCACTTGGAATGCCTTGCTACCTTCAGAATTGGCCCTCTGGGCCCAGGCAGATCGTCTTTTTCCTATATCAGCACAGCTAAGGCGCTCTGAACACTACAGTTAAACTTCACTATAGATTAAGGGTTTATGAAGACTGTAGGCATGGAGCATCATGAAATCCAACCACCTGGTTTACAAAAGCCACATTTTCTTTTCTAGTGACCGGCTTCAGCTCCCAGTGTGTTTTTTTTCCTTTTTTTTTTTTTGAGTTGGAGTCTCACTCTGTCACCCAGATTGGAGTGCAACTCCAACTACCCAAGAGATACACACAGATTATAGCAGGTAGCTTTGAGCAAGGACACCATTTGAGCTGGCTACCAATTACCAGTTCCCTGAAGGATAAATTATTCTCCAGGACAGTGTGATATTATCCCCTGATAGCTGGACGTGGTGGCTCAAGCCTGTAATCCCAGCACTTTGGGAGGTGGAGGAGAGAGGACTGCCTGAGCCCATGGGTCTGAGACCAACCTGGGCAATATGGCGAGACCTCATCTCTATAATAAATCAAAAAATTAGCCAGGTGCGGTGGTGCATACCTGTAGTTCCAACTACTTGAAAGGTGAGGTAGAAGCCTGAGCCCAGCAGGTCGAGGCTGTGGAGGCTGTGAGCGTGCCACTGCACTCCAGCCCGGGCAAAGAGTGAGACTGCGACTCAAAAAAATAAAGTCCCCAGATAAAGTCAAGCCTGAAATCTAGGGATACAGTGAAAACAGCACGGGACAAGACATCCACGTTCAAATGAGTTAGTATCTGCCTCACTGTGTGATCCCTGGGCAAGTTACTTTATAATTTTTGCTAATTTTCTTTTTCAAATGTATTATTAGGCTGAGTGCAGTGGCTCAAGCCTGTAATCCCAGCACTGGGAGGTTGAGATGAGAGGACTGCCTGAGCCCACAGGTTGGAGACCAGCCCGAGCAATTTGGCAAGACCTCATCTCTACAATAAATCAAAAAATTAGCTGGGTGTGGTGGAGCACACCTGTATGACCAGCTACTTGGATGGCTGAGGCAGAAGGATCACCTGAGCCCAGCAGGTCGAGGCTGCGGTGGCCATGAGTTGTGCCACTGCACTCCAGCCTGGGTGACAAAGTGAGACTCCAATTCAAAAAAAAAAATTATTATTATTATTATTTTGTTTGTTTTTTGAGTTGGAGTCTCCCTCTGTCGCCCAGACTGGAGTGCAGTGGCCGCTCCCGGCCACCGCAGCCTCGACCTGCTGGGCTCCGGCGATCCTTCCGCCTCAGTCATCCAAGTAGCTGGAACTACAGGCGCGCACTACCACACCCAGCTAATTTTTTTAAAAATTTATTGTAGAGATGAGGTCTCACCAAGTTGCCCAGGCGGGTCTCGAACCCACGGGCTCAGGCAATCCACTCACCTCAGCCTCCCAAAGTGCTGGGATTACTGGCTGAGCCACCGAGCCCGGCTTATTATTATTATTTTTAAACAGAGATGCGGTCTCTCGCTATATTGTCCAGGCTGGTTATGAACTCTTGGGTTCAAGCAATCCTCCCACTTCGGCCTCCCAAAGTGTTGGTATTTTAGGTGGAGCTACCACACCCAGCCTACTTTATATTTAGAAGCCTTATTTACATCACATGTGAATTTGAACTTGTGTATATCTACCTTAAAGGGCTAGAGTAAGACAAAAATGAGATAACAAATGGAAAAGTGCTTTGAAAAAAAGATTGTTTTTTTTTTTTTTTGAGTTGGAGTCTCACTCTGTCGCCCAGACTGGAGTGCAGTGGCCGCTCCCGGCCACCACAACCTCGACCTGCTGGGCTCCGGCGATCCTTCCGCCTCAGCCTTCCGAGTAGCTGGAACTACAGGCATGCGCTACCACATCCGGATGATTTTTTGATTCATTGTAGAGATGAGGTCTCACCAAGTTGCCCAAGCGGGTCTTGAACCCGTGGGCTCAGGCTATCCACTCACCCCAGCTTCCCAAAGTGCGGGATTACAGGTTGAGCCACTGAGCCCGGCTGAAAAAAAGATTCTTACAAAAACGAAAGAATAACTTACCTCCACTCCAGATGGCCATACATTTCTGCCGGTTCTTCACCAACTTTTCATTGGTTTCTAAACCCAACTTCAATTTCCAGACCTGAGGATTTGAACTTAAGAATATGTGATTCCCATCCATCTAATGAACATGAGCGCTTAGTATGTACTATGTGTTACAGACACAAAAATGAGTAAAATTCAGCAAAAATGATAAAGTTCAGCAATCCATCATGATGAAATGTAGTATTAAAAATTTACAAAGATATTAAGAAGCATTTTTCTGGACATTCGAGCTATTCAGTCTTTCTATCAATCATAAAACATTTAGTTTCGTTTTATTTTATTAATTTTTTGAGTTGGAGTCTCACTCTGTTGCCCAGGCTGGAGTGCGGTGGCACAGTCAAATCATGCAGCCTCGACCAGGTGGGCTCAGGTGAATCTTCTGCCTCAGGCTTCCAAGTAGCTGGAACCACAGGCGTGTGCCGCTGTGCCTGGCTGATTTTTTTTCAGTTTATTGTGGAGATGAGGGTTCGCCATATTGCTCAGGCTGGTCTCAAACCCTTGAGGTCAGGTAATTCTCTCACCTCCACCTCCCAAAGTGCTGGGAGTACAGGCGTGAAACACTGCACTCAGCTGCTCTTTAGACTTTCTAGGCCTGTTTCCTCTTTTGAGAAATGGGGATAAAATACAGTACTGTCTAAAAAAGAAGCTAAGACAAAATAAATATCGATACAGAGTTTATTTGGGCCAGACTTGGGGACTGCAACCCAGGAGCATGGATCCAAGTTGCACTGAATACACATTCCGATTAGCAACAGTTATTAGTAGGTTTTGGGTTTTTTTTTTGAGTAGTTGTCTCACTGCGTTGCCCAGGCTGGAGTGTAGTGGCACACTCACTGCCACCCCAGCGTCGACCTGCTGGGCTCCGGCGATCCTTCCGCCTCCGCCTTCCAAGGAGCTGGAACTACAGGCGCGCGCTGCCATGCCCGCCTCATTTTTTTATGTATTGTAGAGATGAGGACTCACCAAGTTGCCCGGGCTGGTCTCGAACCCGTGGTTTCAGACAATCCCCTCACCTCGGACTCCCAAAGTGCTGGGATTACCGGCTCTAGCCACCGCGCCCGGCCACTAGTAGGTTTTTAAAGACAAAGAAGAGACAGTTCCTAAACGGTTCCCCCAGATTTCATGAAAATAACCTAAGCTATGGGCTGGGAATACCTTGTTCTTTGTAACACAAATTCCAAACACTTGACGCTAATAGGCGAGGCAACTGGTCTGGAACAAAATGTCTTTACACCGTGTCTCCCAGGCCTGGCTGGAGGGCACGACGGAGGGTCCGTGCCCACGTCTCTCGGGGCCTGCACACCTCCCCGAGGTCGGGCTGCGCCGAGCTGTCCTTCTTTGGCTCCGCTCCCGTTCAGAGGGGCTGTTGCGAGGCTCGAGTGAGAGCATTCGTGAAAAGAACCGCTCCTGGCACACACACGCCGGACGCACGACGGCCGCGACGCGGCTCGCGGGCGAGCCGGTGGGGGACAGCCTGCGAGAGCGCTGACCACACGCGCGTGGGCCGCGGCGCCGTGCCACCTCCTCCCTGCCGGGCGAGCCCGGCTGCTGCCTCCGCGAGTGCCAGGCAGTGCTGGGACCCCAGCCCCAGGCGCCTTCGGGCACGAAGGCGGCGCGAATCCCGGCGCCCACCCACGGGTCTGGGGAGAGCTTTCGAGGCACTCGGGGGCCACCGCACCCGTCAGTCGCCCCCTTCCTTCTCGCTCTGACCCCCGGGGCTGAGAAGCCGCGCTGCGGAACCGAGTCCACGGAAGAACCGTGAGCCACGCTTCGCGCAGCAGAACCGAGATGCAGACTGCTTTTCTTCACGATCGCTGGGGAGGACTCCTTAGGGTGCGCTCTCAAACCTGTTTTTTAAATTGATGCTGTGATTACGTCGGGCTTGAAATAAGACAGACACCTCCCCAAGGTCAGCAGCTGAAGAGGCAACCGTGGCCTTCACGTCGGCAGAGTCCTCCTCGCCCCTCCTCCCCCGCCCCTCCCGCCGCCCCCCCGCAGCACACTCAGCCGGGACCTCTCGGCCCGGCCACTGCCTCGCCGGGCGAGGAGGGGGGGACGAGCTGCCACGGGGTCGGGGGAGGTGGGGCGGGAGCCCAACTTCATTGTTCGCGGGACCGACGGCCGAAGGAGCCCGTTGGCAGCGCCTGCGCAGTGCGCGCTCTTTGTGCCAGGCTGCAGCAAGCGGGTTGTTTGTGTGTGCCCCCCCCGGCGGAGGGGCGGGGCCGGGGGCGGGGCCTGCCCCGCCGCCTTCCGATTGGGCTGCGGCAGAGGGGTGGGCGGGCGCGGGGGCGGGGCCTCGGATAACAACACTCGGAGCTGGGGCTGTGGCTATTTGTTGCTGCGCCGCCACCGCCCGAGCCATGGGCCGCGGTCGTGCCGGGCTCTCCTAGCAGCATCCGCCGCCCGCCACCCTGCGACCGCCGGCCTCACGCCCTCCTCCTGCTCCCTGCCGGCCGCTCGCTTCCCAGCGCTATGACCGTCGTCTCCGTCCCGCAGCGGGAGCCGCTCGTCCTGGGCGGCCGCCTCGCGCCGCTGAGCTTCTCCTCCCGCGGCTACTTCGGGGCCCTCCCGATGGTGCCCGCGGCCCCGCCGCCTCTGCCCCGGATCCCGGACCCCCGGGCGCTGCCTCCGACGCTCTTCCTCCCGCACTTCCTCGGGGGGGACGGGCCCTGCCTGACCCCGCAGCCTCGCGCTCCGGCCGCGCTGCCCAGCTGCAGCCTCGCCGCGGCGGGAGGCGCCCCGCGGGCCGCGCCGAAGAAGCGGCGGAAGAAGAAGGTGCGGGCCAGTCCGGCGGGGCAGCTGCCCAGCCGCTTCCACCAGTACCAGCAGCACCGGCCGAGTCTGGAGCGCGGCCGGAGCCCGGCGCCGGGCCAGGGCGGCGCGCAGGAGGTCCCGGGCCGGGCCGCCGCCGCGGCCCCGGGTCCCGCGGCCGCGGCCCGGCCGGAGGCTGCGAGCCCCGTCCCCGCCCCGCTGCGGCCCGCGGCGCCCGGCCAGCCCCCGTTGAGGAAGGAGGTAGGGCGCGAGGGGCGGCGGGCCTCGGCGGGCGCCCGGCCGGCTCCTGGGCTCGGGCCCGGGCCCGGAGGGGCCGCCCGGGAGGGGGCGCGGGGCGCGGGGTGCGGGGCGGCTGTTTACTCGGGAGGGAAGTTTCCGTGACGCCCGCTCGGCTCGGGGCGGGGAGCACGGGGGCGGGGAGGATGCGCTGGCGCTTCTGATTGGCTCCCGGGCGCCGGCCAATGAGGAGCGCGGCTGCGCCCCAGCAACAGCCCCGATTTAGCAGGCTGGCGACGTTCCAGGGGGTTTCGGCGTTCGGGGCGCGCGGCGGGGCGGGGGAGGCGGCGCCCGCGGGAGGGCTGACGTCAGCGCGCTGCGTGCTCGGCGCGGCGGCGCGCGTGGAGGAGGCGAGGCGGGTGGGGGGCCGGGGAGGGCGGCGCCGTCCCGGCCGCGCTGGGGCGCGCGCGCCGCGGTCCGCCGCGCGTCGGTTTCCGAGTTGGCAGGGCCGGCCCCGGAGTTCCGGCCTCCCGGCAGCGGCCGATGGCGTGGGGGCCGCCCGGGTTTCCCCCGTGTGCTCTGGCCGGACGGGGGCTGCGTCCGGAATAACTTCGGTGACTTCTCTTTTCGGAAAGTTGCCGGCGGGGGGACGCGCCGCCCTCCCGCCTCGCGGGGCTTCGGGCCGGGCCGGGGCGGGCCGGAGCGTGCCCGGGGCGCCGTCTCCAGAAGGGTCCGAGCGTCGTCTGGTCAGATGAGCGCGTTCCGCGGACCTGACTCCGAATGGCCTCCCCCTCGTGAGGACCGAAGTCGCTGCCGTCGGCTGCGGAAAGGATGCCGGGCGGAGTTGGAGCCTGGCGGTGCATCCGCGTGTGCCCGGGGGCGAGATGGCCAGGTCCACCCGCCGCGCCGCCGAAGCCGTCTCCCGTGCCCGCGGGTCCAGTGAGGCCCTGCACGCGAGTTTGGGTGCTTCGGTGTCTGCTGGCCGCCGGGGTTCCTTCCGCGGCCGGGATGGGCGTGAAAGCCGGGGGGCTGTGTCGGCCGCCGGCCCGGGCTGTGCCCGCCGCTCTCCGTGTCCTGCGGGCCGCCGTGGCACGCGCGTCGGGAGGGCCGCGATCCAGGGGCTGACCTCAGCCTTGGTCCCTTGGCGACTTCTTGTAGGTCCGCCCGGGAAAGGGACAGGAAGGAGTGAGGCGGGGTTCTCGAAGCGCTTGTTGCACCCGGCAGGAGGAGGTGGACGGCAAGCGTTTTTTCTGGCACGCGTTTGGGAGCCAGTTCGTTCGTTTTTTGCTTTTGTTTTTCTGAGTGGGAGTCTCACTCTGTCTCCCAGGCTGGAGGGCGTTGGCACGCTCACGGCCACGGCAGCCTCGACCCGCCGGGCTCGGGCAGTCGTTCTGCCTCAGGCCCGCTTATGTCTTTGATTCATTGTAGAGACGGGTCTTGCCGAGTTGCCCAGGCTGATCTCGAGCCCTGGTCTCAGGCTTCTCTCGCCTGGGCCTCCCAAAGTGCTGATATTACAGGCCTGAGCCACTGCGCCCAGCCAAGAGAGTTCATTAGTTTTAATGAGTTGTAGAAGGATGAACTTGAGGTTACTTTGGGACTTTGGTGACATTTTAGGACTGGCTTATAAGTTGCATGCGGGTAACAGTGTCGGTCACAGATTGGGTGTGCAGTGGCAAAACAAGAGGCACGCACATGTGGCCATCAGACGTGCTGCAGGCACCTAGTGTTTAACCAAGAGGCAGCTAAAGTCTAGGGACACTAGAAAGATGTGAGATTCTGAAGGGGAGGCTCATCGTTGATTCTTTTCTTGAAAACATTATTTACTTTTGTATTCCTTGTCTTTGTAGGTTTTGAAATCCAAGATGGGAAAATCGGAGAAAATTGCCCTTCCCCACGGCCAGCTTGTTCATGGTATGCACTTGTACGAACAACCAAAGATTAACAGACAGAAAAGCAAATATAACTTGCCACTAACCAAGATCACCTCTGCAAAAAGAAATGAAAATAACTTTTGGCAGGATTCTGTTTCGTCTGATAGAATTCAGAAGCAGGAAAAAAAGCCTTTTAAAAATACTGAGAATATTAGAAACATGCATATGAAGAAATCAACATTTCTAACTGAAGTGAGCCAAAAGGAAAATTATGCTGGGGCAAAGTTTAGTGATCCACCGTCTCCCAGTGTTCTTCCAAAGCCTCCTAGTCACTGGATGGGAAGCAGTGTTGAAAATTCCAACCAAAACAGAGAGCTGATGGCAGTACATTTAAAAACGCTCCTCAAAGTTCAAACTTAGATCGCAGATTTCAGTGTGTATGTAAAACCTAGTTTTTCCCAAATCCCTGAACTCTTTAAAAAAAGAATTGGTTCAGAAATGGAAATTTGCCTTGTTGCAACATACAAGTGTAAGAGATGAGTTTAAAAATTACATACAAACAGCTTGTATTATATTTTATATTTTGTAAATACTGTATACCATGTATTATGTGTATATTGTTCATACTTGAGAGGTACATTATAGTTTTGTTATGAAAGTATGTATTTTGCCCTGTCCACATGGCAGGTGTTTTGTATATATACTATGGAGAAATTATAAGTGTGTGCCAAGGCACATGGAAGACCGATTTATTTGCACAAGGTACTGAAGTTTTTTTCAAGAAACAGCTATCAAATCTCAAGGTGAAGATCTAAATGTGAACAGTTTACTAATGCACTACTGAAGTTTAAATCTGTGGCACAATCATTGTAAACATGGGTTTGTTTCTCTAAATTGATTTCTGCCTTCTGATATGAAATTACTAGAAAACTCCTATTCCCAATTTTGCCGAACTTAATTTCTGGTTTTTGGTATATGTTCATTCAAATCTAAAATGCCTCTAATTTTAATGCCAACAAAATTGGTTGTAATCACATTTTAAAATAATAATAATTTGGCCCCCCCTTTTAAACTAGTCTTGACTCTTTCTGTGTGACTGTTTTTCATGTTTGAACATGTAGCCAGGAGATGCTTATGTGTGACTGGATTTTTTCATGCTGCTGGCTGAATGTTTTTGATGTTCTGTTCATCTGTTCTCCTTCTATAAAACTTGAGAGTATCCAGTTGGACAGTACTTCTCCCTCTGAGGGAGGGATTCCTCATCTCACAAATGGAAACGATTGATAAAAGTAAACCTTAGGATGGGCACGATGTCTCATGCCTGTAACCCCAGCACTTTGGGAAGCAGAGGTGAGAGGATTGTCTGCCCAGGGGTTTGAAACCAGCCGGGGCAACTTGGTGAGACCTCCTCTCCACATTTTTGAAAAAATGAGCCAGGCATGGTGGCGCACGTGTGTAGTTTGGGCTACGTAGAAGGCTCAGGTGAAAAGATCACCTGAGTCTGGCAGGTTGGGGCTGCGGTGGCCGTGATTGTGCCACTGCACTCCAGACTGGGCGATGGTGTATTTTTATATTGCACTGTTTTCTTAATACACGTTCCATACGTTTTCATACTGTATACTTTCAGCGAACATTAGTTGTACATGTTTGGTTTGCTAGAGTTGCACTGAGCTTGAGTGGTGACACCTGAGCCAAAGCAAGCAGATTTGATATCAAGATAGACGAAGGGTTGAGATTCTGAAGCTTCGAGATAAATGCGGCAGCTTGTGGGGCTTTAACTTTAAAATGTATACTTTATTTTTTGAGTCGGAGTCCCACTCTGTCACCCAGGCTGAAGTGCCGTGGCATACACACTGCAGGCTCGACCTGCTGGGTTCAGGGGATCCTTTCGCCTCAGCCATCCAAGTAGCGGGAGCTATAGACACACGCCACTATGTCTGGCTGGTTTTTGAGATCTATTGTAGAGACAAGGTCTCCTCAAGTTGCCCAGGCTGGTCTCAAAGCCCCAGGCTCAGGCAGTCCTCTCGCCTTGGCCTCCCAACGTGCTGGATTACAGGCTGAGCCACTGTGCCCAGCCTATACTTTCTTTACAGTGTATGTTTCCAACTGGGAAAATCTAAAATACACCTCTTTCCCTATACAAGTTTTAGTTACAGAGAGCTAAAATGTATCCTAACAAAAGAAAAAACCTTTTCTGAGTAATTGGGCAATATTTAGACATATGCAAAGGCAAAGTTGTTAAGATATACACATGATTCTCTAAGGTGGGTTTAATGAGAAAGGTGTTAGCATTCTCCCGAGAAAAAAAAACACATGGAAGTGTCTTAGATCTCATAGTTCACACAAGAGGGAAAGTGCTATTGAAGAGTGGGGCGGGCTGGGCTCGGTGGCTTAGCCTGTAATCCCAGCGGTTTGGGAGGCCGAGGCGAGTGGACTGCCTGAGCCCGTGGGTTCGAGACCCGCCCGGGCAACTCGGCGAGACCTCATCTCTACAATAAATCAAAAATTAGCCGGGTGTGGTAGTGCGCGCCTGTAGTTTCCCACTACTTGGAAGGCTGAGGCAGAAGGGCTGCCGGAGCCCAGTGGGTCGAGACTGCAGTGGCCGGAAGCGTGCCACTGCCCTCCAGTCTGGGCGACGGAGTGTGACTCAAAACTCAGAAAATAAAGAGTGGGGAGAACTATGGCGTAACCCTGGAGTCTCCACTGATTGGATAAACAATGCTAAGGGGGTGCAATAACAGGTCATCACCACAAAATGAGTGGTGGGTGTGCTGTCTTGAATATACAGCTCAACCCAGCAGCCATGCTTTGGCACTGGCTGTAACATGCTTTGTTCTTGGTATGTGGAGAGGTTAGTTACATCTTAATATTACATATGGGTATGCATTTAGAGAAACTTACCTAAACTGACAGGAAAGTGTAGGTGAATTTTCAACCTTGCAAAAGTTAAAACTAGGTCTTAACAACGGCACCAGGCATGGTGGCACACGCTTGTACTTCCAGCTACTCCAGAGGCCAAGGCAGGAGGTTTGCGTGAGCCCAGGATTTTGAGCCTGTAGTGTGCCATGTTGTTGCCTATGAACAGTTTCCCGGGCTGGGCAACATTGACTCCATTGCTCAAAAAGACTTCTTAGAAAGTCTTAAAAAGATTTCTTAAAAACACTAATGAAAAACCAGGTGCGGTGGCTCACGCCTATAATTCCAGCACTTTGGGAGGCCAAGGTGAGAGGATTACCTGAGCCCATGGGTTCAAGACCAGCCTGGGCAACTTGGAGAGATCTCATCTCTACATTAAATCAAAAAACTAGCTGGGCGTGGTGGTGTGTGCCTGTAGTTCCAGCTACTTGGTGGGACAGAAGGATCTGAGCTCAGCAGGTCACAGCTGTAGTGGCTGTGAGTGTGCCACTGCACTCCAGCCCAGGCGACTCAAAAAACAAAAAACACTAGTGAAGAGAATGGTTAGTTTTTAAGAGATTGACTTAAGTAAACAAAATTTTGGTTGGATTATACTACAGGTGATATACACTCAGTGAAAAGGTATTAGTGAATTTACAAGTTAAATAGGTTTGGTGTTACGAGTAAAACACCATTTAGTGGTCCATTATCGTTGAGCTGGGTAGTTTTCTCTCTGCAATGTCTTGAAACGTTTCTTCCGATGTTCCTCTAATGTATTGGTCTTGTGGTTACATAAAGCAAGTGTTTGTAGTCACCAGCTTCTGGCTCAAGTTGAAACTAGTGGTCTGGTAAACAGGCTCTTAATTGCAAAAGGGGTAAACGGTTTATACGTGTATGTGAGTGGGAAAATGTGTTACATGCAGTGGTATTTCTCTCTAGAATATCAGTATGTGCTATTTTATACTGGATTTTTTTTTTTTTTTTTTTGAGTTGGAGTCTCACTCTGTCACCCAGACTGGAATGCAATGGCCGCTTCCGGTCACCGCAGCCTCGACCTGCCGGGCTCCGGCGATCCTTCCGCCTCAGCCTTCCAAGTAGCCGGCTACCACGCCCAGCTGATTTTTTGATTTATTGTAGAGATGAGGTCTCGCTGCCCAGGCGGGTCTCGAACCCGCAGGTTCAGGCAATCCACTCACCTCAGCCTCCCAAAGGCGCGGGATTACAGGCTGAGCCACCGAGCCCGGCTTATACTGGATTTTATACAGCAGTGGTACAGTCACACTAAAGCATCCAACTTCTGGGCTCAAGCCATCCTCCCACCTCTGCCACCCTTGTAGCTAGGACTACAGGTGTGCGCCACCGTGCCTGGTTAATTTTTTTAATTTGTGGTGATGGGATTCGCTATGTTGCCCAGGCTGGTCTCAAAATCCTTGCCCTAAGCAGTCTGCACTGGCCTCCTAAAGTGGAGGGCTTACAGGTGTGAGCCTTCAATTGTTTCTAGTAGGTGACTTAAGACTATCTTTTAAAAAACCCAGTCCTTGTTTTGTTTTTACCTGCTCTTTGCTGAAAAGCCTTAAGTCAACTTGTGACGCTGAGACGGAGCAGGAGGCCCCAGAATGGGCTGGGAAGGAGGGCACAGCTGCACCCACCCAGGGACAGGGTTGGATGAGCACTGGGAGGCCCTGGCGGTGGTGAAGAGGCTGGGCTTCTCCCTCGCCCCAGCTGGCTCTCCAGTGAGTGCATTTCGGTGGCTGAGGCGGGGTTTGGGCTGTGGAGCTCAAAGCCGCCCTCCCCAGCCCACCGTTCCTGCTTCTCTAGAGGCAGTGCTAGGGAAGGGAGCATGATTGAATGGCATTACGAGGCGGCTGGTTTTGAGACTGAGAAGGCTGAGAGGGAGTTGAGGCAGACGCGTTTTGAGTGAGGCTGTGAAGCAGCCAGGTCTAGGAAAGGAGGGAAGGGGTCTGAAGACACAGGAACTTGGGTTTGATGCTGCACTTTGCAGGAGTCGCCACTCCTGCTTACGCAGGTACACCATCCTTGCCAGTAGATGAGAAACTCATTTGAGAAGTTCAGACCACAGCTGGGGAATTTCCCACATCTTTTTTTTTTTTTTGAGTTGGAGTCTCTCTCTGTTGCCCAGACTGGAGCGCAGCGGCCGCTCCCGGCCACCGCAGTCTCGACCTGCTGGGCTCCAGCGATCCTTCCGCCTCAGCCTTCCGAGTAGCCGGAATTACAGGCGCGCGCTACCACGCCCAGCTCATTCTTGATTTATTGTAGAGATGAGGTCTCACCAAGTTGCCCAGGCTGGTCTCAGGGCTCAGGCAATCCACTCGCCTTGGCTTCCCAAAGTGCTGGGATCACAGGCAGAGCCAGAGCCCAGCCAATTTCCCATGTTTTATTTAAATCACCAATTTTAGCTTTTTCTCGTAATGCATTGTAAATGTTAATATTAATGGCCAGGTGTGGTAGCTTATACCTGTAATCCCAGTACTTTGGGAGGTGGAGGCAAGAGGGTTGTCTGAGCCTGGGTTTAAGACCAGTCTGGGCAACTTGGTGAGACCTTGTCTCTACAATCAATAAAAGAAAATAGCCAGGCGTGGTGGTGCGCATCTGTAGTTCCAGCTACTCAGAAGGTTGAGGCGGAAGGGTTGCCTGGGCCCAGCAAGTTGAAGCTGCAGTAGCTGTGATCATGCCACTGCACTCCAGCCTGGGTGAGAGTGAGACAAATTAATTAATTAATGGACTGGGTTAGATGAATCCGACATCCCTTCCAATTCTAACAGTCTATGTGATTTTAGAAAATGACACCTTCGCTGGGCTCGGTGACTCAGCCTGTCATCCCGCGCCTTTGGGAGGCTGAGGTGAGTGGATTGCCTGAGCCTGCGGGTTCGAGACCCGCCTGGGCAACTTGGCGAGACCGCATCTCTACAACAAATCAAAAATCAGCCGGGCGTGGTAGCGCGCACCTGCAGTTCCAGCTCCTTGGAAGGCTGAGGCGGAGGGATCGCCGGAGCCCGGCAGGTCGAGGCTGCGGTGGCCGGGAGCGGCCCCTGCGCTCCAGTCTGGGCGACAGAGAGACTCCAACTCAAATTAAAAAAAAATAAAATGACACCTTCAGTCACAGGTTTAATAACACATTTTTGCATGTGGTTATAAAAATTCTTACACAGTGAAATTAACATAGTCCCTTCCTTTTGAATAATAAACCGCCTCAACCACCTCTCCCCCTTTGCTCGCCATTTCTTAGCTCTTTTGTGACTCTTTTGAGTTGGAGTCTCACTCGGTCGCCCAGGCTGGAGTGCAGTGGCACGCTCGTGGCCACCCCAGCATTGACCAGCTGGGCTCAGGTGATTCTTCTGCCTCAGCCTTCTTAGTAGCTGGAACTACAGGCATGCGCCACCACGCCGGCTAAATTTTTTATTTATTGTAGAGACGAGGTCTTACCAAGTTGCCCAGGCGGGTCTCGCACCTTTGAGCCTGAGCAATCCTCTCACCTCAGCCTCCCAAAGTGCTGGGATTACAGGCATGAGCCACCACGTCCGGCCTTCTCTTGTGACACTTTTGAGCAGGGTGTCTGCAGTTTGCTGTGTGGGGCTCAGGCGGGAGGTCTTTCAAGAAATACAGGACGAATGGCAGAGTTGAAAGTGAGCTGTAGGTGGGGCAGGGGAGACAAACAACGAACAGACAAGGAAGGGAAGCCATTGTCTCTCCCAGGAAGTAGTGACTGAGCTTGGTAAGTAGGAGTTTTCCCTTTGGAGGTCTGACATCTTAGAAGTAACATTAAAGAATCGGAAATGTTTGACACAAGCAAGAGGAAAATAATGTCAGAGATAGAAGTCTGAGCAGACGGTGGTATAAAAATATAAAAAGATGGAGGATGTCCAGTAGCTTACAAGAAGGGCAAGGAAGGAAGAGTCCGTGTATCTGAAAGGTGTGTTGGGGTAAGAACTTGAAGGCCTTGAATGTCATGCTGAAGAGCTTCACCTTTGTTCTGTACGCAGGGCAGAGCGAACAAAGGTTTAAGAGTGAGCGAATGAAATTCTTGCCTCAAAAAGAAAACTGGTAGAAATGTGGAGACCAGCTTGGAAAGGGAACGCTTGAGACAGACCGGTTAGGAGATTTCAGGAGCTGGGACATGATCTGAGGGAGACGGAGGCTTGGGCTTATGGGGGACGCTTTGGAGGAAGGATGGAGAAGCGGGGTGGAGGGCGCGGGGCGGCGGCTTTGACACTGAGCACCTAGAAGGAGAAAGCCAGCCATCGGGGAACTCCCGGGGGTGTCAGAACGATAAGGGAGGACAACGCCAACTTGGCACGCCGAGCTCAGCGGCTTGTCAAAGGCACGGCAACAGCGCGGAGACAGGTCCGGCCCGAGTCGCGGTGTTGCAAGCAGTGCGCACAAGCCATCGTCCCGTCAGAAAGATGGAACTGAAGCATCTTGTCCTGCTGCGTCCTCTTTCCCCAGGAGACCTAACACTTCTACCGGTACCCTGGGCCTCATTCCTGCCGTCTAGATGCTGGATTTCATCTGTGATGCAAGTTAGTTGTCGAACTGGAATGTTCCCCATGACACAGTGCCGTGAGGTGGCTGGTTCTCCACGCCGTGTGGCCACGCTGGCAGACAGTTCAGATTGAAGTTCTGGAATCTGATAGCCCCAGGCCAGTTTGCAAAAAGGAGGAATCACGTTTCCGTCCCTGTCCCTTGAAATTGGGCGAAACTGATCTTGTCTAATTCCTTACCTCTTTGTACCTTTCCCATCTCCTGACAACCCCGCATATTGCTGAATAAATTAGCCTTGATTTTAAAGGTGGGAGGCAATTGATAACTGCTTCGGGGTGCGGGATCAAGCGTATTTACACCTACTTGGTATCAAAGGCTGACAGTCCCACCCCCCACCCTCCTCCCATAAAGCATTTACTTTTGGAAGGACATTCCTAAAGGAAGGCCTTATTGATTGATGGATGGCGTCGGGGTCTCAGTCTCTCGCCCAGGCTGGAGTGTAGTGGCTCGCTCCCGGCTCTCCGCAGCCTTGACCTGGGCTCAGGCAATCCTTTTGCCTCAGCCTCCCGAGGAGCCGGGACTACAGGCGGAAGCAAGGAAAGACATTTTTACATTTACGGTGTAAAATGGCTGAGCATCTGATTCCTGAGCTAAGTCCTCCAACTTTTCTCATTTCTGGACTTCATTCCTTCTGAATCCAGAAGTCTTTCAGAACTCTCAGAAACTGTTCCATAACAGTTTCCCAGTGGGGGAAAAAAGGTATGTTTGTGTTGTGATAAGACGAAGTGGGAGACAGTAACAAACCGCACAAATCGTGTGTCATTCAGGAACGACTTGATTTTAAATGTGAAAGGAAATTTAACTTGGAAGTGCCATACTGACTGCTATATATAAAGACACATTTGCAAACTGAACCTTTGGAGAGAACTTTCTTGAATTTCAGATAGGATTCTCTGAAGGCAGGGTGGAGCTGTCTTGTTTTTTAAGAGTTGGGGACAATCCCTTGTGCTTGAACTAAACTCTTTAAATCTGTTGGATGAGACTGTCTTGAGTTAACACTTGACAGCTTTCAGATTTGCTTTTCACAACCCTTCTCATTGTCTTGAGGTTCTAAATTAAATATACTGAAACGTGTAGGCCGTGTTCCTAAGACCAAGGAATCGTGTTTTCCAAACATAAGCCTGAATCGTGCAAAATCAAGCCAGGCATGGTGGCTCCCGCCTGTAGTCTCCGTGCCTTGGGAGGCTGAGGCCGGAGGATTGCTTGAGGCTAGCAATTCCAGACCAGTCTGGGCAAGGAGACCCTGTCTGTACAAAAAATTTAGAAAAAAAATTATAAAAGCCCCAGGTTGAACTGCAACGTAAAATGTATGAAAGGTGTTGCATTTACTGAGGGTTCACTGTTGAGATTTTAGAATTCATTTTATGGAGAATTTATAATAGCGTGTCTTTAGTGTAGAACTAATTACACAGATTTCAAATTCTGTTAGAGAAATAGCTTGTCATAGATAATGTGGCATAAATTTTTTTTTTTTGAGTTGGAGTCTCACTTTGTCACCCAGGCTGGAGTGCAGTGGCATGCTCACAGCCACTGTAGCCTCGACCTGCTGGGCTCAGGCGATCCTTCCACCTCAGCCTTCCTAGTAGCTGCTACAGGTGTGCGCCACTATGCCTAGCTAATTTTTCTTGATTTATTGTAGAGGTGAGGTCTCACCAACGTGCCCAGGCTGGTCTTGAACCCCTGGGCTCAGGCAATCCTCTCACCTCAGCCTCCCAAAGTGTTGGATTACAGGTGTGAGCCACTGCACCCAGCCAGCATTAATTATAGTTTCTGAAGCAATGGTAGAAAGGGACAAAATGGGAGGGCTGATAGAAGCAACCTACATAAATGATTTATAAAAATTAGATGCACATTCATCAAAGGAGATCATGTAGTCTATTCAAGCTCCATGTAATGAGGTCAGGTATCTTGAACGGTCAACAACAGCTTAAAAGATAAGATGGCGTGTTTTTTGGGGGTTTTTTTGAGTGGGAGTCTCACTCTGTCACCCAGACTGGAGTGCAGTGGCAGCCTCGACCTGCTGGGCTCCGGCCAGCCTTCCGCCTCAGCCTTCTGAGTAGCTGGAACTACAGGCGCGCGCTACCACGCCCAGCTAATTTTTGATTTATTGTAGAGATGAGGTCTCGCCGAGTTGCCCGGGCGGGTCATGAACAAGATGGCATTCTTAAATGATGACAATAAAAACACCTCATTTTTCTAGTCATTCATGCGATACTTGTATGAACGTGGAAGAAAAGACTCAGGAAAGTTAAGTAATGTTTCCAGGTCTAATAAAGTCAGGGAACAGATGAGAACTCAGAAAAATATGTGGTGTTTTCTATCTGGTTGTGAAGACCCTAGATGCTAACCAGACTCCTCCAAAGTTGGTCCATATACACAGTTACTCCTAATATTAGACAGTGACAGCTCTCTTATTCCAAGGTTAGAGCAGGTTAAACTGACTGGTCAGCTTCAAATGACAACTGTGCAGTTTAGAATCTTGGGGAAGGGATGGCAGTAGAAGACATTCTTTTGGGGGGGGTCGTTTTCAGGTTTTAAAAGCAGCTACTGATTCCTTTTTGTAGATATTTTGATGAGTTTTAGTTATTGCTAACATGCAAATGTTTGGTTTAAATTGAACTCAAAATCACCTAACAGTAAGATCTTTATTTTTTTGAGTTGGAGTCTCACTCTATTGCCTAGGATGGAGGGCAGTGGCACGCTCCCGGCCACCACAGCCTCGACCTGCTGGGCTCCGGCCATCCTTCCGCCCCAGCCTTCCGAGTAGCCGGAACTACAGGGATGAGCCACCACGCCCAGCTAATTGTTTGATTTCTTGTAGAAGTAAGGTCTCGCCAAGTTGCCCAGGCTGGTCTCGAACCTGTGAGCTCAGGCAATCCTCTCACCTTAGCCTCCCAAAGTGCTGGGATCATAGGTGTCAGCCACCACGCCTGGCTACCAGGAAGATCTTTAAACATGAAGGTCTGTATGACTGCACTGCACTTGGCAACATGGAAGCAGAAAGCTTTGGTTTCTATCCTATCCTCGGATAAGCAACACTGTAGGGGATCTTCTTCCTATAGAACAAGGGCTCTCGATGGTCCCTTCCACGGTGGAACAAAACTAGCGTCACCCTTGAATGGGCCTTTTCTGCTCTCAATTTCTAGAAGGAATTAATATCAAAACTGGAAGCGCCCTTTTCCACCAGTCTTCCAAAGCTCTTAAAATCACTGTGCATTCAGTCCATTTTCCTTAACCATCCATTTCTCTTTTTTTTTTTTTTTTTTTTGGAGACACAGTCCCATTGCCCAGGCTGGAGTGCAGTGGTGCAATTATAGCTCACCACAGCCTCAACCTGAGCTCAAGCAATCCTCCTGCCTCAGCGTCCTGAGTAGCTGGAAATACAGGCATGGGTCACCATGTTCAACTAATTTTAAAAAGTTTTCTGTAGACAGGGTCTCACCATATTGCCCAAGGCTCCTGGGCTCAAGCAATCCTCCCACCTCGGCCCCCCCAATCCCATGTCCATTTCTTAATGGCTTGTCTGATGGCTGAGACCAAATCTTGAATTTCAAAAATAAGAAAAACAGAATTACGCTTATGGAAGCTATTCAACCAAGGTGGGTTTTCATTTTTTAAAAAATTTTTGAGTGGGAGTCTCACTCTGTCTCTGAACTTTCAAGTAAGTTAGTTGGCTATAACACCTAAAACAATAGAAAAACTAGTCAATGACTGAAACACCAAAGCCATTGTAAATAAGAGTCGAAAGATGAGGGAAAGGATAATGTATTTAAGCATGGACTTATTTGGAAAATGGAACACATGACATATGATGTTAGTGTCGATATAAATGTGATGCTTGAAGAATCTTCAACTGGGGGAGGATAAGAGGTCGGTGGCAATGAGAAAGACTGGAAGAGATTTCCAGTAATTGTCTGTGGTTTGAAAGGAGGGTTAAAGGAGTCATCTAAAATGGAATAGCAAACTACAGGCAGCGAAGTGTGTTGATGCGACGCATGCCCCCAAAAAGGGGAGGGAACAGCTGGGGGGCGAGGCGTCCTGCTGCACCCGGGAGGGGGCCGGTGGTGTGCCGCTCTGCTCGGCAGGCTGGTCCCTACCTTCTCTGTCTCCCATGCTGAAGTGATGGCGGTAGAGCTAATGAAACTCTAAAAGCACCATCTGGGTTTGCCCAGGTCCACTCTAGGACAGTGAAGCTGCCTGAGGATGCATTTCTCAGAGAATCTCCCACCGTGATACGACGCTTGACTATGTACGTTAAAACTTTAAATGGGCCAGGCTCAGTGGCTCAGCCTGTAATCCCAGCATTTTGGGAGGCCGAGTTGAGAGGACTGCCTGAGTCCAGGGGTTCGAGACCCGCCTGGGCAACATGGCGAGACCTCGTCTCTACAATAAATCTAAAAAATTAGTCGGGTATGATGGCATGTGTCTGTAGTTCCAGCTACTTGGAAGGCTGAGGTGGAAGGATCGCCGGAGCCCAGCTGGTCGAGGCTGCAGTGGCCATGAGTGTGCCTCTGCACTCCAGCCTGGGCAGCAGAGTAAGACTCCTACTCAAAGAAAAGGAAAGAAAAAGATACTTACGATGAATATCCTGGCAAAACAAGAGTATTAATATTCCTAATTAAGCTACATTTAACATTGTGACACCAAAATGTTAAGGTTACTAACAGTGATTAATGTTAAAGAATGTTTTTTCCCTTATATTCTTTTTTGTTGTTGTTGTTGGAGTCTCACTCTGTCGCCCAGACTGGAGTGCAGTGGCCGCTCCCAGCCACCACAGCCTCGACCTGCTGGGCTCCGGCGATCCTTCCGCCTCAGCCCTCGAGTAGCTGGAACTATAGGCGTGCGCTACCACGCCCGGCTAATTTTTGATTTATTGTAGACATGAGGTCTCGCTGCCCAGGCGGGTCTCGAACCCGCGGGCTCAGGCAATCCACTTACCTCAGCCTCCCAAAGGCACGGGATTACAGGCTGAGCCACCGAGCCCGGCTTGGTTTTTTTATTTATTGTAGAAATGAGGTCTCCCCAAATTGCCAGGCTGGTCTGGAACCTGTGGCTTCAGGCAATCCTCTCACCTCGGCCTTCCAAAGTGCTGGGATTATAGGCACGAGCCACCACACCCAGTCTACTTCCTTTCTCTAGACAACAGGTGGTTGGTCTTGTAAGCTACGGCTATGGTTCTGGAAAGAAAAGAATACAGGTGGTCATAAGCCAAGAATGCTGGACTGAGTCTCTCAATCCACCTCTATGAAGCTGTTGTTTTTTTTTTGAGACGGAGTCTCACTCCGTTGCCCAGACTGGAGTGCAGTGGCCGCTCCCGGCCACCGCAGCCTCGACCCGCTGGACTCCGGCGATCCTTCCACCTCAGCCTTCCGAGTAGCTGGAACTCCAGGCGCGCGCTACCACACCCGGCAGATTTTTTTCTTTTTTTTGAGCTGGAGTCTCACTCCTGACTCTTAAAACACCAGTAAAAACAACCGTAATGAACATACAAACGATGTATCTCTAGAGCTAAATACTGAACACTGTCCTTTACCTTTTACACAAACATTCTGAAAGAACCTGAACCCTGACACAGTAAGATCCTCAACTCATAATCTACTTACTACTTTAGAGATTAACAGAGTAGGTTGAATATGGAGTTTTGGATTATGGGAGCCACAAACTTAAAGTCACATGCCACTTTTCTGGAAATGGCAACCAACAACCCCCCGAGCACTCATCTGCAAGATGCTTCTGTTTCTTTTCCCAAGTTTGGAGTTACGGCCTATTCCTAGAATATAACATTCGAGAGAGTAATCACATCGTCCCTTCCTTTTCCAGTACAGAACAAACTATTGGCCGGGCTCGGTGACTCAGTCTGTAATCCCAGCACTTTGGGAGGCTGAGACCAGCCGGGGCAACCTGGCAAGACTTCGTCTCTGCCATAAGTTAAAAAAAAAAAAATTAGCCTGGATGTGGTAGCACGCACCTGTAGTTCCAGCTACTTGGAAGACTGAGATGGGAGGCTCACTGGAGCCCAGCGGGTCGACGCTGGGGTGGCCGTGGGTGTGCCACTGCACTCCAGCCTGAGTGACAGAGACCCCAACTCAAAAAAATAAAAAGAAAAAAATAAACTATCATGATGCCATGTTTTGGAAAATTCTACTGATGGGGTATGACAGTCCATGTATACTTATTTTTTATTTAACTTTGTTTCACAATTATTCCCTTACATAAAAGATGTGATGTTTGTCATAATTATTGCTAAGTACTGTTTTGACTTGAGAGATGTTGAATCAACCTGAAACATCCCCCACTTCCACTAAGGACTATATTCCAAAAAGGTGGTGTTCGACTCAATTATCTTTGTGCTTAATTTTATGAACAGCTTTTTAAAGATATCAAGAGATAAATATGCTGGGGGCGGCAGCTCACGACAATAATCCCAGCACTTTGGGAGGCTGAGGTGAGAGAACTGCCGGAGCCCACGGGTTTGAGACCAGCCTGGGCAACAAGGTGAGACCTTCTCTCTACAATAAATACAAAAAATTAGCAGGGCATGGTAGTGCATGCCTGTAGTTCCAGCTACTCGGAAGGCTGAGGCGGAAGGATCGCCTGATTGCAGCAGGTCCAGGCTGCGGTGGCCGTGAGTGTGACACTGCACTCCAGCCTGGGCGACAAAGTGAGACTCCAACTCGAAAGAAAATAAGTGTTCTGAAGTGACTAAATCAAGACTTGGTAGACCAAGACCAGAGTTAATGCTGTGATCCTCAATGTCCTGTTTTCTCAAGAGTGATCGAGATGCTAAGATGCATAATCTCCACTTAGTACCGGGAAATGTTTTCTAATCAACGCTGTATCTAAGCAAGAAAACTTAAAGAAACTGACGTCTGAATGCCCACCCTGGACCTGGTGGTCTGCTGAGCCTCTTCCGTCCCCCGAACAATGCTGTGGAACAAATGCATCCACATTTCACAGTGGAAGAGATCAAGGCTCACAGAGGTTAGTTAACTTGCCCAAGGTTGCACAGCTAGTAAATGGGCATCTGAAATTCAAACTGAGTTTGTTTTTAGAGCTGGGGCCCTGTTCTGTCACTCGGGCTGGAGTATGGCGAAGTGATCTCAGCTCACGGCAGCCACAAACGCCTGGGCTCGAGCGGCCTCCCGAATAGCTGAGACTACGTAGGCACATGCCGCCACGCCAGGTCAGTGTTGAACATCTTTTGTAGAGATGGGGTCTCATTATGTTGTCCTGGCTGGTCTTGAACTCCTGGCCTCAAGCATTCCTCCCACTTCTGTCCCCCAAAGTGTTGGAATTACAGGCATGAGCCACTGTGCCCAGCCCAAGCTGAGTTCTGACTTCAAAGTCCATAAGTGCCTCACTGAACCACTGGTGCTTAAATCCTGGGGAGTCCTGGACTTGTTTGGAAATCTGACAAAACCACATCAACTTTCTTGGAGAAATGCACACACGATAGCTTGGCCCTTCGTTTCATAGGGCCTAGACCGGAAGCTCTGGATCTTAACCAGCTCCATGATGCTGGTTAAGATCCCCCGCAGCAGACTGTACTGCATTAAATAGCACACATACACAGAATATGCTCGACATAGTCTACCACCCTGTATCGAAGACACGTTGTGTTTTCTTTTGAGTCGGAGTCTCACACCATCACCCAGGCTGGAGTGCAGTGGCACACTCACGACCACCACAGCCTCCACCTGCTGGGCTCAGGCGATTCTTCCATCTCAGCCTTCCAAGTAGCTGGAACTACAGGCACACACCACCACGTCCGGCTAAATTTTTTGATTTATTGTAGAGATGAGGTCTCGCCAAGTTGCCCAGGCTGGTCTCGAACCCATGGGCTCAGACAGCCCTTTCACCTTGGCCTCCCAAAGTGCTGGGATTATAGGCGTGAGCCACCACGACCGGCCCAAGTTCAGTTTTAAAACTTTAAATAAGATATTACGATTTTAACATAGCTTAGAAGGATTACTAAAGAATTTCCATATATCTTCCTTTAAACTTTGACTAATTTTGCCTCTGTCAATGGGATCAGAGTAAGAGTAGCAATTCTTATTTATTTGTAATCCGACAGTATGTGTTAGAATAGTTAAATCGCAAGCAAACTTTACAAATAAAGTCCTGAAATCAGTTAATTTGCATTTAAAAATAAATTAGCCCAGTGACATAAAATTAAATCTTAGGCTCCAAATAAATATTTTAGCAATTTCCCCATTATCTGCTAGCAGCTGCAAAATATCAGCTGCTATACAGAAATTATTGGCTCATTATTCACAGGGAGAAAGCATGCAAGCAGCTGTAGTAGCCATCTTTATTTCTGACCTTAACTTATCCTCTATGACCCTGAATAAATGGTAGGTAGCATCCCTGCACTAAACTTGAAAAGTACCTAAGTAAATACAGTCTCTTTAAAGAACTGATCTCAGATATCTAAAATTAAACAATTTCCTTTTTCTATTAATAAACAATCTTACCCTAAGTACCTTTCTTAAATGGCCCAAGAAACAATTCTGTGCCAAAAATGAACCCTAGAATAAAGATATTCTGGCTAGGCATGATGGCTCACACCCTTAATCCTAGCACTTTGGGAGACTGAGGCAAGAGGATCAGTTGAGGCCAGGAGTTCAAGACCAGCCTGGGCAACATAGCAAGACCTGATTTCTATCCATCAATCAATAAATTAACCAGATGTGGTGGTGCACACCTGAGTGCTGTCCTATGTACTCTGGAGGCTGAGGTGAAAGGATGGACTGAGCTCACGAGGCAAGGCTGCAGTTAGCTGTGACAGCGTCGCCGCACCCCAAACCAGGTGACACAGCGAGACTGTTTACAAAAACACACACACACACACAAATTACAAAACAAAGCATGCCCAGAAGACACTCTTTCAAGACACCCAGCTAATCAATCTTCACCCAGAGTCACAGAACTCATCTTCAGTAACGGCTAGTCATTTCCTAATTCTATTCTCTCACTTTCCTCCAGACGTTACCCCAGGTAACGTCTGGAGGAAAGCGTCTACCTGTCAGGGCTTTTCTTGGTAAGCATCTACCTGTCAGGACAAGGACTTTTCTTTCCAGAAGACACGGGCGTAGCAACCGGGACAGGACTCTGGAGCCCAGCCACTCTGCAGCTCCCTCAGTGGCTGTGCACCCTCAAAACGCAGCCGCTCCGCATTCCGTTCTCCTCACCTGCACTGGTATTCACGTGGTGAGGGTGCAGTGATGACTGAACAGGTGAGGGAATGACCTGAAACGTACAGGACAGTGCCAGGTGTACAATAAAGGCCCACAGGAGTCTGAGCTACTATCATTCCAGCTTTTCCATCAAACCAGACAGCATCCCCCTAAGCAGCCTAGAGGTGACATTGGAAAATGAAGTCAGAGGGCAATCAAGGATTCAGCATATTCAGGAATACTGCCTGATTAACATTCTACTAAGAGACAATGAATTAGGGAACTAGAGTAAAGACACTATACCACAGTCCTAGTTATTATTATATTTTACACCTTTGTCTGAAACATGGTACCTGGTTATTATTTAAAATGACCGCACTTATGTGTGTGTACCCAAACATTTACAAAATACTAAAAATTACGATTAATATTTGTTTTTAAGCTAGCTTTTAAATTTTCACTAGTGCCACATAATTTTATAACTAAATTTTATTACAGCCGAACACTTCAAAGAGTTGTAGCTTTGAAATAAATAAATGTTGCTATCATTAGAGAAAATCTATTCAGAAAGTACAATATACAGGAGTTTATGGCACTTGTTCAAATATTACCAACATTTACAAATTATTGTGTAAAGTTGATTCTTACATATAGGATCTAAAATGCAAAGAAAAATGGAATTTGTATTCAAAACAAACAGAAGCAACATTAGCTCCTACAGACTAAAAATATAAGATCAGACAGACTTTTTTTCTTAAGCACTCTAGATACAAATATTAGCTGTATGGGTTGAGAACTTTTACGTTTCAATAGTATAATTCAACAAAGTATACAAGTGGAGCTCTATAAATATACCCCCTCTAATAATATGCAAAGCCATTTTATCACAAATACTACCAAAACCCTTTGAAAAACGTAAACTACAAACACATTTTCAAAGAAATTATTCGTAATAACAACTATAAAAGCAATAAATAACAAAGTTATTTGGTTTTAAAAAATGAAGGGCAGTGTAATGTAAATACTGCAAAATTGTTTCTGAAGATGTAGTCTTGTTTCTTAACACAAGGTACTAAGCACTTTCAAAAATAAGACATATTCTATATAATTTAAAGTTGAGCTGGAACCCTTAAAGGAAAAAAATTAAGCAGCAGATGATAAGTATGCATATAGAAATAATGGTATAAAACATGATTTTATACAAAATGTTCCACCTTCAAACCTGTAAGGCTTCATATGGGTATTTTTGGATTGTGAGTGCTACACATCATACGTTTTAGACAAGTAGTAGCAAACCACTCAAAATCCAATATTTCTCAAGTGTTTTGACATTTTTCTAAAGTGGACAGTGGTACAGGATGCAATTTCATGTCCCTTTATCCATACTGTTCTACCCAATATAAACAGAACCTTCTTTAATTGAATGTTTGATCTCTATATAAATTCTACTTTTTAGAATGTCAGAAATTTTGTAATGTGAACCAATAGCCATGGGGCTTGGCCCAAGTTTAAAATGAAGACACATAAGAGACATAGGTGCCAAACAGTTAGTCTGACCTATGCAGTTACACAGTCATAATTACTTTTACATGAAAGTAAAGTGCTTTAAATTCAAAAATATCCTTGTAAAAGGTATTACTGATATTACTAATATCTAATATCCAAGTCAAATTTTTAAAATTAGTTCCATTTTTACCCATTTCCTTTGAAAAGTTCCCTTCTGTCACAATGTAAACAAAAAGTGACATTAGACACATCATAATTTGTGCTGTGTGCCCTTAAATTGAGACCAAATCTTTATTAATCCAGATCTACAGGGATTTTATTTCTTCCACACGCCCAAAGTAACTAATATCAACTCACATTTTCTGTAAACCTTGAAGAATTTTTATTTAACATAACGAGAGGCTGAATCGCTTAAAGATTACGTAGAGCTCTTCTGCTGCTGTTCACCAGCTGTTTTTATGACGATAACTCCGAGATCTGGAATGTGACCGAAAATGAGAATGTTCTGCTGTCTGTGCTTTCGCCTCAGAATCGGCATACCCCTTGGGAGATTTACATGGGGATCTTGCTATGGAGTCAGAATGTCTTCCATGTGACCTTGACTTTGTTCCTGAACTAGTCTGCTTTTGAGGTGAACTTGATTGTGATTTTCCTATTGACTTGGATCTTTTTTGAAAGGACTTGGACCGTGACCGTCCTCTAGAACCCGAATTCCTCCTTGGAGTTCTTGACTGCCTTGCTGAGGTAGACCGCCTTGGGAGTGATTTGGAACGCGACTTAGACTGGCTATAAGAAAATCGCCTGTGTCGAGACCTGCAAACATCCGTAAGGTTAGACCATACATTTCACACAAGAGGTCAGAAAACAACACTTTCAGAAACGTGTACACCTTACATAACATTGTTTATATTTTTACTAGATAAGCAAAATAAATAATTCTAATTTTACTATGCATTCTTTTGGCTCAAACATAAGTCACAAGTTTGTAATATTTGTTTTTTTTTTTCTGAGTTGGAGTCTCACTCCGTCACCCAGACTGGAGTGCAATGGCCGCTCCCAGCCACCGCATCCTCGACCTGCTGGGCTCCAGCGATCCTTCCGCCTCACCCTTCTGAGTAGCTGGAACTATAGGTGTGCACAACCACGCCCGGCTGATTTTTTGATTTATGTAGAGATGAGGTCTCATCAAGTTGCCCAGGTGGATCTCGAACCCGCAGGCTCAGGCAATCCACTCACCTTGGCCTCCCAAAGTGCTGGGATTATAGGCTGAGCCACCGAGCCCGGCCTGTAGTATTTGTTATTCTAGAATATATGACCAAAAGATTTTTACCTTGCTAGGTATGTCTTATATGGGTCAGTTCTGAGGCATGCCCCACACATTTAGTCTGGGTTACACAACTCTCAGACAAGTAGTCTCAAACCATTCAAAATCCAGTATTTCCCAAATGTTTTGACATTCCTAAAGCAGACAGTGGTATAGGATGCAATTTCATGTCAATTTATCTATACTGTTCTACCCAATATAAATAGAAACTTCTTTAAGCTCAGGAGAGAATGCATCTTTTGAATGTTTGATCTCTATATAAATTCTACTTTTCAGAATGTCAGAATTTTGTAATGTGAACTAATATCCACAGGACTTAGCACAAGTTTAAAAAGAAGACACAAGTGACATAGGTGACAAATAGTTTAAGTCTGTCGTATGCAGTTATATAGTCATAATTACTTTTACATGAAAGTAAAGTTTTTTAAATTAAAAAATATTTTTGTAGCCGGGCTCGGTGGCTCAGCCTGTAATCCTGTGCCTTTGGGAGGCTGAGGTGAGTGGATTGCCTGAGGCCGCGGGTTCGAGACCCGCCTGGACAACTTGGCGAGACCTCATCCCTACAACAAATCAAAAATCAGCGCGCGCCTGTAGTTCCAGCTACTCGGAAGGCTGAGGCAGAAGGATCGCCGGAGCCCAGCAGGTCGAGGCTGCAGTGGCTGGGAGCGGCCACTGCACTCCAGTCTGGGCGACAGAGTGAGACTCCAACTCAAAAAAAAAAAAATTGCCAGGTGTGGTGGCATGCGCCTGTAGTTCTGGCTACTGGGAAGGCTGAGGTGGAAGGCTCGCCAGAGCCCAGCAAGTCGATGCTGGGGTGGCTGTGAGTGTGCCACTGCACTCCAGCCTGGGTGACAGAGTGAGACTCCAACTCAAAAAAAAGTATATATATATTTTTGTAAAAGGTATTATTAATATCACTAGTATTTATTTATTTGTTTGTTTATTTATTTTTGAGTCAGAGTCTCACTCAGTCACCCAGACTGGAGTGCAGTGGCATGCTTCCGGCCACGGCAGCCTCGACCTGCTGGGCTCCTGCAATCTCTCGGCCACAACCTTCCAAGTAGCTGGAACTACAGGCGTGTGCTACTACACCCGGCTAATTTTTTTGATTTTATTGTAGAGATGAGGTCTCGCCAAGTTGCCCAGGTGGGTCTCGAACCCGCGGGCTCAGGCAATCCACTCACTTCAGTCTCCCAAAGCGCTGGGATTATAGGCTGAGCCACCGAGCCTGGCTCTTTTTTTTTTTAAAGCAGGATTTATTGAGAGGACAGAAAAGCTCCCACACTGGGAGGGGACTTGAAGGGGTTGCCAACAAGTCAACTTTTTAAAATCAGTACAAGTACTAAATTAGTACATGTACAAAAATCTGAAGAAAAAAAGATTTATAAAAAAGAGAGAAAGAAGCCAAGTGCAGTGGCTCACACCTGTAATCCCAGTACTTTGGGAGGTGGAGGCGAGAGGACTGCCTGAGTCCAGGAGTTCAAGATCAGCCTGGGCAACCTGGTGAGACCTTGTCGCTACAACATAATCAAAAAACTAGCTGGGCATGGTGGTGCACCTGTGGTTCTGGCTACTTGGAAGGTTGAGGCGGAAGGATCGTCTGAATCCAGCAGGTTGAGGCTGTGGTGGTTGTGAGCGTGCCACTACACTCCAATCTCGGCGAAAGAGTGAGACTCCAACTCAAAGCAAAGAGAGGCCATTGCTTTGTTAAACTCTGGTCGGGTCATGTGGCTCTTTGAGCTATGGAGCCATGTTTTCCTAAGCTTTGGCCCTCTCCTCTACCTGGGATGGTAAATGGTGAATCTCCTCTCTTTCTTTCTCTAATTTACTTTCTAAATAAATATATTTTCCCATCTAGCTTCTGTGTAATTCTTTGCATCTTTCACTGGATCACAGATCCCCGTTCTAACCTGTCATTCTGTAGGCCTCCCTGGGATTTTGACCTAACAGGGTAGCAAAAAAAGAGAGAGAGAGAGAGAGAAAGAAACAATTATTTAAAGTCTATCAAATAATGCTTATAACAACAAATCTAGACGCAGGACCCTGCCATGGTAGAGCAGCTCCTCTTCCCACAGAAACAGCGACAGAGGGCAACCCCCTTGGGTCCTCGCCCACGGTGGGAGCTTTTCTGATCTCTCAATAAATCCTTTCTCACTTAAAAAAAAAAAAAGAAAAAGAAAACAGCTACATTAAAAAGCTATACAACATTTATAGAATGACAGTTTGAAAGTATTGGGGAATAATCAACAGAAGTAGAAAGGGGCTATAAGTCTTGGCTCTTTTATTGAGACCGTTTCCCAAATGACAGCATAAAAATGACTATTTGAAGCCAGGCTCGGTGGCTCAGCCTGTAAACCCGCGCCTTTGGGAGGCTGAGGTGAGTGGATTGCCTGAGCCCGCGGGTTCGAGACCCACCTGGGCAGGCGAGACCTCATCTCTACAATAAATAAATAAAAAAAAAATAGCCGGGCGTGGTAGCGCGTGCCTGTAGTTCCAGCTACTTGGAAGGCTGAGCTGGAAGGATCACCGGAGCCAGCAGGTCGAGGCTGCGGTGGCCAGGAGTGGCCACTGCACTCCAGTCTGGGCGACAGAGTGAGACTCCAACTCAAAAAATAAAAAAGACTATTTGTCTAAGCTGGAAGAGACAGAAGTTAGAATTCAGGGATACCAGAATGGCTGGGGCTTGAGAGTTAAAAATTCCAAGGTCAAGGGAATTATAGACTGAAAAGAACACCTAAAACCTGCCGGCAAATTCCCCTTAAGTCACTGGCCATCTTCTAAGTTGTGCATGTATGAGATGAGATTCCAAAAGGTCAGCAAAAAACCGCAGATGGGAAATTCAAGAACTGAGCTGAAATTTTATCAGATACACTGTGCTGGGGAGAGTCTGGAGTTCAAGCCCCCAAAGGGTCACGGAGCTTTGGGCAACAAGCCAGGCTTTCAATTTACAATCCCAAGGGACTACATCCTAGAGGTGAGGGCCATGCCCTGGGAATAAACACAAAACCAAACTAGATAGGCTAAACAATGCCCCAAACCAAGACTCGGCGGGGTCAAAGCGCTCTATCAGAACTCCAGCCTGCGAGAAGAAAGCAGCTTTCTTTGGAGGATGACACCACGCTGAGCCTCCATCGTGTTTTCTCTATAATGTCCAACATCCAGTAAAAAACTACAGTCATGTGAACAAATAGGCCACAATGACTGAGGAAAATGAAAGACAAAAGAAGCATTCCCAAAGTGAGGTGGATACTGGTGTTATCTAACAGAGATTTTATTTCATTTATTTATTTTTCTTTTTTCTTTTTTCCTTTATTTTATTACAAAGATGTGGGGTACAAGCCAGGACAAGGTATGTAAGCACCTCCGACCTAGGTGTGAGTTTGGGCCTCCAACTGGTCCCCACCTCCCTAGTTTAGGATTAGGTGCCCTTTGTGTCAACAGGAATTTTAAAAATGACTATGGGTAATATATTCAAGAAAATAAGAGGAAAAGATAGACACAGCAGATAAAGAGATGGAGAATTCCAACAGAAAACACATCTATAAAATGAAACAAATGGAAATTCAGAACTAACAATATATGATATTTAAAATTAAGAAGTAATTAGAAGCCAGGCTCGGTGGCTCAGCCTGTAATCCCGCACCTTTGGGAGGCTGAGGTGAGTGGATTGCCTGAGCCCGCGGGTTCGAGACCCGCCTGGGCAACTTGATGAGACCTCATCTCTACAATAAAAAATCAAAATCAGCTGGGCGTGGTAGCGCGCGCCTGTAGTTCCAGCTACTTGAAAGGCTGAGGCGGAAGGATCGCCGGAGCCCAGCAGGTCAAGGCTGCGGTGGCCGGGAGCGGCCACTGCACTCCAGTCTGGGTGACCAAGTGAGACTCCAACTCAAAAAAAAAAAAAAGAAGTAATTAGATTGACGTAGCAACCTGGATACAGCAGATTAAAGAGAAAATCAAGACAGACCATGAGGGAAAATCCTACTGAAACACAATGAAAGAAAGGAATTTTAAGAAATTCATAGCAGAGCTACATAGAACAGAGGTCACACAACCAAGAGCAAAGATTGAATAAGGCAGAAGCAATATCTGAAGAGATATTGAGGCCAGGCGCAGTGGCTCACGCCTATAATCCCAGCACTTTGGGAGGCCGAGGCAAGAGGATTGCCTGATCCCATGGATTCGAGACCAGCCTGGGCAACTTGGTGAAACCCACCCCCCATCTCTACAATAAATCAAAAAATTGGCCAGGCATGGTGGTACGTGCCTGTAGTTCCAGCTACTTGGAAGGCTGAGGTGGAAGGATCACCTGAGCCCAGCAGGTCAAGGCTGCAATGGCCACGAGTGTGCCATTGCCCTCCATCCTGGGTGACAGAGTGAGACTCCTACTCAAAAAAAAAAAAAAGAAGAGATAATGACCTAGAATTTTCGAAAACTAACAGAAGCCATCAACTCTGAAAAACTGCCAGAAAACAAAAGATGAATTACCTTCAAAGGAGCAACAATAAGACTACAGCTAACTATAGGTACCAGAAAAATAATGGAATGACATTAGAGATAGAATGAAAAAAATTCTGGTCGACACAGAATTCTATCCTCAGCAAAAATATTCTTTATAAATGAATATAAAATAAAGATGTCTGCAGACAAAAGCTGAGGAATCCACCCCCAGCAGACATGTACTGTAAGAAATATTAAGTATCCTTACTGAAGGAAAAGGATCCTAGATAACAACACTGAGCTAGGAGAAGAACACTGGAAAGTGTCAATATATTGATGCAGATTACATTCTGGAGCAAAGGCACAGTCTCTTAGAAATCATTAAAGTTCATTAATTTTTTCTTTTTTTTTGAGTTGGAGTCTCACTCTGTCGCCCAGACTGGAGTGCGGTGGCCGCTCCCGGCCACCGCAGCCTCGACCTGCTGGGCTCCGGCGATCCTTCCGCCTCCGCCTTCCGAGTAGCCGGAACTACAGGCGTGCGCCACCACACCCAGCTGATTTTTTTTTTGATTTATTGTAGAGATGAGGTCTCGCTGCCCAGGCGGGTCTCGAACCCGCAGGCTCAGGCAATTCACTCACCTCAGCCTCCCAAAGGCGCGAGATTACAGGCTGAGCCACCGAGCCCGGCTAAAGTTTATTCATCTTATAGAGAGTTGTAGAAAACAAAATGAGGACATGTCCTTGAAGAAAATCCTAACCTGGGAAAAAAAAGATGCTATGTTTGAGCTAATGGAAGGGAAGTTGAAGAGCGATTTTAACACTCTTCGGGAACATTTAGGGTTCCAATATACCTGTTCATTACCATAAAGTAGCAAAGAGGGGCCAGGTACGGTGGCTCACGCCTGTAATCTCAGCACTTCGGGAGGCAGAGATGAGAGGACTGCCTGAGTCCAGGGGTCCGAGGCCAGCCTGGGTAACTCCGTGAGACCTTGTCTCTACAATAAATCAAAAAAATTGGCCAGGTGTGGTAGGCACATGCCTGTGGTTCCAGCTACTTGGAAGGCAGAGGCAGAAGGATCACCTGAGCCCAGTAGGTCGAGGCTGCAGTGGCTGTGAGTGTGCCACTACACTCCAGTCTGGGCAACAGAGTGAGAGACCCTGACACACACACACAAAAAGTTAACAAACATTTATGGAATACCCAGTATGAGCTAGCAACTACTGCTAAGTGCTAGGGATATAAATATGAACAAGACAAAAGTCCTTGTCCCCCGAAGAATTCATAGTGCAAGCCACAAACTAGTCTTTTTCCTACATCCACTAAAGGCAAAATAAGAGACCTCTTTATAGTACAAGGCAATACCATATATACCGCATATACTGTATATGTCAGGCTAATACATATTCTGATCCATGCATCACACAAATATAAATATAGACACACACTCACTCACCAAAAATCTGGTCCTTACGAACACTTTGAGAGCTGGGTATGACTTACATTCTCCATAATACAATTTTTTAAATGAGAAAAACTGGGGTCAGGGAAGTTTAGCAATGGTCTCATAACTAGTACAAAGCAGAACAGTATTGTCTTGAAAAATGGAGTCCTTTTTATTCCTAATATTCCCTGATAATTTGGGACAATTAATAGCCACTGTTTTTTTTTTTGCTTCTGTTTTCCAGTCAAGGGCTGTACTTCACTTCCACTTGAAGGTGGAAGATGAAGAGACTATCCACCTTATTCGGAGCAATCAGGAGAAAAAAACTCGTTAACTGAGGCTCTAAAGTACTTGGAAACAAGTTAAACTCTTTTTTTTTTTTTTTTTTTTTTGAGTTGGAGTCTCACTCGGTCGCCCAGACTGGAGTGCAGTGGCCGCTCCCGGCCACCGCAGCCTTGCCTGCTGGGCTCCGGCAAGCCTTCCGCCTCAGCCTTCCGAGTAGTTAAACTCTTAATGAATCCAATGGACAACTTCTTTTCTTTTTTCTTCTACAAACTAAATGTTTTTTGTCTAGGCCAGTAAGTTATTTATTACTGTAAATTATAATAATTTAGGACAGTGCTGCTTAGGTACATTATATCTACTTTGATCTTTGATTTATAGATTAACTGTTCAATTTACATACACAATTCTAATCACAATTCTAAACTTAGGCTAAACCACATACAGGTTGAGCAGCCCTAACCACAAAATCCAAAACTTTCTGTGGGCCAACGTGACACCACAAGTAGAAAATTCCACACCTGACCCCATGTAACTAGTCGCAGTCATACACAAAATAATTTTTTTTTTTTTGAGTCGGAGTCTCACTCTGTGGCCCAGACTGGAGTGCAGTGGCCGCTCCCGGCTACTGCAGCCTCGACCTGCCGGGCTCCGGCAATCCTGCCGCCTCAGCCTTCCGAGTAGGTGGAATTACAGGTGCGTACTACCACACCCAGCTAATTTTTGATTTATTGTAGAGGTGAGGTCTCGCCAAGTTGCCCAGGTGGGTCTTGAACCCGCGGGCTCAGGCAATCCACTCACCTCGGCTTCTCAAAGTGCTGGGATTACAGGCTGAGCCACCGAGCCCGGCCCACAAAATTATTTAAAATCTTGTATAAAATTACCTCCAGTCTATGTGTTTAAGGTGTGTATGAAACATACATGAATTTCATGTTTAGACTTGGGTCTATCCCCAAGATACCTCATTATCTATATGCAAATATTCCAAAAAATCAAAAAAATATGAGATCTGAAACACTGAAAAATATGAAATCCAGTCCCAGGTATTTTGGATAAGGGATACTCAAAATGTATATGTATATATTGATAGAAATAAAATTCACAATAGTCTGTAATGTTGAACATCATCTACATATCCTCTGTAAAGCAAGAAGCAGTATAATTGGTATTGGCATTGCTTTCTTGTTGCAAGGCATGTCAACTATATACAGAATGTAACATATATATATATATATATATTTACTCTCACCATGTTTCATGTTCTGTAACTATAACCTTGTATTTGAGTGTAGAAAATATACATCACTGTCTAAATCTCAAATAGCCAATCAATGGGAAAATGGCTTTCCCTTAACCATGGAACAAATGGGATAATTCTCCACAAGACGCAAGGGAAGTTTACACTGTTACCTTACCGGAGAAAGGATAATAAAAAGGATCAGGTTCCAGAATACACTATGGTCATTTCTAAATTTTTCTTCACCAGTCCTAGCAATGGCCCAATGCTGACATGGGTTCTCTAGGCTTATAAAAGGTGCTTCAAGCTTTCCCACCTTCACACCTAACCAAGGATGGGCCAAAATCAGAGCTTTGGTTCATACCAGAGGAGTTACATACACAACTGACATGTAAGATTTGAGGGTTCTGACTAGGCCACATTTTCTAGCAAGCGGGATTCTTGGATATTAAAAAGTCAAAGAATGTGGTTGTGGTTCTCTCTTCTACTCTTTCCCTTCCGTTTGCCTGGAGGGATAGGAGCCAGGTCACTACAGTCTTTTTATGTATGTATTTATTTTTACGTTTTTATTTATTTACATATTTTTTGAGTCGAGGTCTCACTCTGTCACCCAGGCTGGAGTGCGGTAGCAGTCATGGCTCACTGCAGCCTCAACTGCCTGGGCTCAGGTGATCCTTCTGCCTCAGCCTCCCAAGAAGCTGGGACTACAAGCGTGTGACACCACACCCAGCTAATTTTATTTTATTTTTTTTGTAGAGATGAGGTCTTGCTACGTTGGCCAGGTTGGTCTTGAATTCCTGCTGGGCTCAAGCAAATCTCCTGCTTCAACCTCTCAGAGTGGTGGGAATACAGGTGTGAGCCACTGGGCCTGGCCAAATTACTATGTTTTAGGTCTTCTTCAACACTGCCGTACTTGGAATTTCTTCTTGATAATAATTTACCATTTATAAGTAAACGGATTCATATTAACATTAGTCTTTAGTCAACCTCCTTTCACAAGTGATTGTATCATATTTCTGAGTTTAATCATTTTTAGAACTCAAGATTCCAATTACAAAAATTCATCTAAAATTCCTCATCTGAGTTGGGCGTGGTGGCTCACGCCTATAATCCCAGCACTTTGGGAGGGGGAGGTGAGAGGATAGCCTGAGCCCAGGGGTTCGAGACCAGCCTGGGCAACCTGGCAAGACCTCATCTTTACAATAAATTAAAAAATTAGCTGGGTAAGCATGAGAGTGCCATTGTACTCCAGCCTGGGCAACAGAGTGAGACTTCTAGTCAAAAAAAAAAATCCTCACCTTTTTTGTTGAGTATATATTTTTGGCTTTTTCTTTAGTATTACCTTCAATTAAAGTTAAGTCTGCATTGAAATTAATACACAGGAAGGAATCCAATAAACCCAAGTTAAATAAAAATACGTGATAGAGAAGAGCATATCTTTCTACAAAAATCGACTGTCCATGTATATTAAACAAAACAATACAAATGACCTGTTCATTTACTTATTTTCTTTGAGTCGGGGTCTCACTGTTACCCAGGTAATCCTTCTGCTCAGCCTCCTGAGTAGCTGGTGCTACAGGCATGCGCCACCATTCCCAGCTAATTTTTTTATTTTTGTAGAGACAAGGTCTCACTACCTTGCCCAGGCTGGCCTGGAACCCCTGGATTCAAGTGATCCTTCTGCCTTAGCCACCCAAAGTGCTGGGATTATAGGCGTGAGCCACTGTGCCCGGCCCCACGTGGTCTGTTTTTAAAAACTTTTCAAAATGTTTTCCAGAAAAAGTAGCAAATGAAATGTTCAATCCGCCTGTATTTTGTGCTCACTCTTCATTCATTTTTTTTTCCCCTACTCCGGTGACAGATTCGTGTACTCACTCTTTAAGGCTATCGGACCGCCTCCTGTTTCTTCCCCACGAAGAACTTCTACTTCGAGTTCTTCTTTGGCTGGGGCTTCTTGATCTCCTGTGGTCACTTGGAGAACAAGGATGACGTTCTTTTGATTTCATCTGGCCTGGTGCTAGAACGTAAAGAACAAGATTACACCACAATTCATTACCTGAATATTGCTTAACAGCCACATGACTAGTACCATTTTCTGAAAGAATTTTACATTAAAAAAACAGTCATTGATGAAACTCATTCTGCTGAATAAACAAAATCTAATGGTAAGTCCCACTTACTTTTGCGATCGCCTTGTGCAAACTGGATTTCAATTTGACGGCCACATACCCACTTTCTATTGAGGTTATAAAGAGCATCTTCAGCATCTCGGACATCTTCAAATATGACTAGCTGTTAAGGACACTTTGAACATCAGATATCACGTAAAATGTTTTAAAAGTATTATTTACATGTGACATGAAATAGGAAAAACAAGTTCAAGTTATTAAAATTCACATTCCGTATCATATGGAGAAGCAGAAAAAAACTTTCCCTTTTTACTATGAAAAGAAATGACCATTATGATTTAGAAGAGTGAATCTAAAAATAAAAAGAACAAAAGCAAATGTGTAACTGTACTTTTAATGTACACATTAGCATAGCTGCAGTATGCAATGTATAATTGGAAACACGCTATGAGAAAAAAGTCAAAAATTGGCTAGCATTATTAAATAAACTGTTCAGGACTCACTCCCTTTTTTCAGACAAAGGATCCATCAGGTTTTTCACTGAGTATCAGCATGCAGAAGCCTTTATTCTGAAATTAAAATTACTCTTTCATTAAAAGGCTTTTAAATTATGACACTTAGGAGAAATTATTTGTAATAAGTAAACTGCACATATACAAGAGAGTTAAAACAAAAACTGATTTAGCCCTTTAAAAATGATATCTACCTTTGAACCTATCACTTTAAGCATTTCTTTATGTTTTTACTACTTGGAATGGAAGTATAAAAGAAACAATAGCATTCTATAAACATCTGAAATAACATATATCGGTTTGTAATACCACATTAAACTTCCCTATCTATGTAAGTTATGTAATATTAAGCCTAACTATAATAACACTTAGCTGTATAAAAATGATGAAGGAGCTGTTATTTTAGGAGGTTGTTCACTGGTTTAATTTTTTATAAAGTAGCAAACATAAAGCTCAAGAAATACAATACAGAATGAGACTTTGGCAATTACCTCAGTGTCACTTGATCTTGAACCTTGACCTTTACTCTTTAAGGCTTGCAAGATGGACTTTATAAGAGATGCAGAACCAACAATATCAGACTTGGCTTTGACTCTGGAACTCTGAGTAAATGTAGGAAAGCCGAAGTCTCAACCTGGTGCTGTCTTTTGCTTGATAAAGACTTCCCCTCTTCCAGGCCTTTATATCTGTGTCCACCCTCCCTCTTTATTCCTCGATGCTTGAACTTTAGGTGTCTTTTGTCTTGCCTGCTGGGTTTATGCTTGGACTCTAGCTAACAGGTTGGTTCAAACTGGGGGCGCTTGCCAGCTACTGTGGACTGCTTTAGATTTTCTGAGATAAAGAAATAAACACATTTAATTAGGCAATATTAATCTTGTGTCAAATACTCCTGAATACATGCATGTATAAGCACATGCATGCAGCAGATTCACATACACACAATAAAACAAAGGATATTGAACATAAGCAAATCCTCTCGGGCGGCGAGTGTAGAAGTCAAGTGGAATGTAAACATCTACTATGGGGCCATACCGGCCGAACTCACGGCGCAAGTCCTCAGGCCTGAGGTGTTTTAGAAATAAGGCAAAGAAACATGAATAGCTGGATCAGAACGTTTTGCCTACAGAAATCCAGTTGAAACCTATAAAAGAAAGAACGTTGTCTAGAACACCATTATCTAAAATTGTCTCTTGTAAGAATTAGCCAAGGTTTTGAAAGGAAGAGGGAAAAAAGAGAAAAAAAAAAATAGATTCTCACGCCTCTCTTGGAGATTCTGATTCGAGACCAGAAGTCTGCACTTCTATACACACTCCAGGCAGCTGGAATGCTTAGTCAATTTCCAGACACACTGACCCAGCACATCCACCTCTGAAAGTTATCACCATTACAAGACACTAATGAACTGTTTCATCCAGAACACATTCATTTGCCTCACTGTAACTTCACGTTACGTTACTCGTTTTCAGATAGCAAGAATCAGATTCTAAAGAAGTTCTACAATTATCTTCTCAGGCTTTAAAGAAAAGTGGATGTTTTACTATTAAACATAAAGCTAAATTTGATAGATATTTTTAGTTTGCCATATGCCTTTTACTGTGATAAGTACTGCAGAGGGATACCAAGAAAAATATATCTTAATGGAGCTACAATGTAACCAAAAAGACAATAGATTGATTGATTTATTATTTTTTGAGTTGGAGTCTCACTCTGTCACCCAGGTTGGAGTACAGTGGCATGATCACAGCTACGGCAGTCTCGATCTGCTGGGCTCAAGAGATCCTTCTGCCTCAGTCTCCCAAATAGCTGGGACTACGTCCGGCTAATTTTTTGATGTATTGCAGAGACAAGGTCTCATCATGTTGCCCAGGTTGGTCTCGAACTCCTGGGCTCAACAATCCTCTCCCCTCAAACTCCCAAAGTGCTGGGATTGCAGGCATGAGCCACCGCGCCCGGCCAAGACGACGTATTTAGCAGCAATAGCTCACAGTTACAGTATATACCTGCCACTGTTCATCTTAAGACCACTGATTCTTACAACAGTCCTGTGGCTGTTTACAGGTGAAAAGACAGATTAACCTTCCTAAAGTCCCTGAGCCAGCAAGTGACAGAGCTGGAATCAGACTTCCCCAGGGTGACGCTAGTCTGTCTTCACCACCACACCCCACTGCCTCCTGGAGCGGCCACAGCGATTCAGCACCCAGCACAAGACAGGGCGCAGGAGCAGTGAGCACACAGAACTTCAGAACATACTGTACAGAGGAAAAGCCCACAGAGGCCTGCAAGGCAGCTAGCTTGGGAAAATGGAAGAAAGACAGTGTCGGTGACAGAAATCAGACAGCCGGGCCAGAGAGCGAGACTGAGGCGGGAGAGGAGGCAGAAGTCACACGCGCGAGGCTCACAAAGGCAGACTCTGAAGTGACGGCGGAGTGTCTGTGTGCAACTGAAACGGTGATGACACAAATATGTTAATTTTGTTTTCTCATAAGACGAGAAGTCAGTGATTAAGGACAGAGATGGGACTGAGGAGCTATTCCATAAAGATTCGACTAACGTGGACTAAACATCTGCTGTGTTATGTGCCAGGCAGTACACTCAATCTCATGACACGCTTTATTTCATTTAGTGCCCGCCAGAATAGGTTTGTCTGCTTTACCCTGGTAGACTTATCAGTTCTGGGGTACAGTGAGAAAGTCGCTTTTCCTTCGTTTGTTCATTCAACAAATATTTACTGAGCACCTACTACGTGTCAGGCTCTAGGGACATGGTAGGGAACAAGAAAAACACAATTAATTACTGCTTCCAAAGAACACAGGCCATGGGGCAAAGATTCTCAGCCACTCCTGAATACTGGAAACATCTCTGAGGGGGTGTTATAGAAACAGGCACCCCAGCCTGGCCCATCAAAGGCCGGACCTAATCAGTGGTTCTCTCAGGGAGGCCCAGCTGTATTTACTTTTTTAAGGGTTTCCTTGGCAATGCTGAGACTGAAGGTTGAGGATGACCGTGAAAGCAGTGTCTTCACTAGCGTATCTCTGCACCCAGCATAGCTGCTCAGCACACAGTACGCACTTAAGACACACCTGCCCATCGGCGCGTGAAGAACACATTCCTGTCACCACTGAAGGGCCAAGGAGACTGAGGGTGCTAGGAGTTCCCTTGCCCAGAGCCAGGATTCAAAGAAAGGTCTTCTGAGGCAGCCAGCCCAGTCCACCACTCGCGGATAAGAAGGGGGTCCTGGGTAACTGACGTAAGGAAGGAGCCTGGGGCACAGCGTGCCATCAAGGCCTGGAGTCCTGAGGCTGGCGAGTGGAGGCTGCGGCACCGGTCCTGTCAGCCAGGCCCCACCCACAGTCCACCCTCACCTGCTGGCTGTGGCTTTGCTCTCACCGGTTTTTGCATTTTGGGTATGATCTACCTCAATGTTCAGAAAAATGCAGAGAATAAAAACAAACACCTTCGCAGCAACTGGGATGGACTTAGAGTCTATAATACTGAGTGATCTACCGCAGAACCAAAGAACTGAGTATCACATGTTCTCACTCATAAGCAGACCCTGGACAATTATCATAATACTATAAGAAAGGGATTGGCAGTAGTGGGAACCTGGTGGCGGGGGGTATACCTCATCAGTAAGGGTACCTGATCTCAAACCAGGTGAAGTGGGGACCAAAGTGAAGCCCAAATTTCATCTACAAAATGACCATTTGTATATCTAACCCTGAATAATACCCCACAACTTAAAAAAATCACAAAAATAACCAAACATGTATGTATCCACCAAGATTTATTTTATTTTGCCACATTTACCACAAATGTCAGTATTTGGACAGGCGCTGTGGCTTGCGCCTATCATCCCAGTCTTTTGGGAGGCTGAGGTGAGAGGATTGCCTGAGACCATCCCGGGCAACTTGGCAAGACCTCATCTCTACAATGAATCAAAGAATTAGCCGGGCATGGTGGCGCATGCCTGTACTTGAAAGGCTGAGGCAGAAGGATCGTCTGAGCCCAGCAGGTTCAGGCTGCGGTGGCCAAGAGCATGCCACTACACTCCAGCCTAGGGAACAGAGTGAGACTCCAACTCAGAAAAAAAAAAAGTCAGCATTTTTTAGAAATGAGAATTTTATTCTCTACTTTGGAAATAATCATTGGTGTCCATCATTCTCCTGCACAACTACATATTTACTGTAAGTGCATATGCCCACAAATGTGTTTTACAAACGTTATACACACGGGACCAGACTTTGTATTAATTTGCACCTTTCCTTCCCTCCCTTAAGATTCTTCCATGAACTCTAGTACACTCTTTTTTTTTGGAAGCAGAATCTCACTGTCACCCAGACTGGAGTGTGCTGGCATGCTCATGTGATCCTTCCACCTAGGACTACAGACACATGCCACCACACCCGGATAACTACTGTTATTTTTTGTAGAGACAAGGTTTTGCTATGTTGCCCAGGCGGGTCTCGAATTCCTGGGCTCAAGCAGTCCTCTTGTGTCAGCCTTCCAAAGCGCTGAGATTACAGGTGTGAGCCACCACGCTTGACCGTGGATGAATACAAGCTACTTTTATGCAACTGCCAAACACTTCACAAAGTGGCTGTACCATTTTATACCATCATCAGTGAAGGATAAGAGTTCCAGGTGGTCCCAATCTTTGTATTTTTCATCATCGGTCTTTTTTTTTGGAGTTGGAGTCTCACTCTGTCGCCCTGACTGGAGTGCAGTAGCACATTCCCAGCCACCTCAGCCTCGACCCGCTGGACTCCGGTGATCCTTCCACCTCAGCCTTCCAAGTAGCTGGAACTACAGGCACACACTACCACACCCAGCTAATTTTTTGATTTATTGTAGAGACGAAGTCTTGCCAAGTTGCCCGGGTTGGTCTTGAATCCATGGGGTCAGGCAGTTCACTTGCCTCGGCCTCCCAAAGTGCTGGGATTGCAGGTGGAGTCACCGAGCCTGGCCTCGTCAGTCTTTTAAGTTTTAGACATTCAAGTGGGTGTTAAGTGGGATACCACTGTGTTTTTTGTTTTTTTCAGTTGGAGTCTCACTCTGCTGCCCAGACTAGAGTGCAGTGGCATGCTCACAGCCATCGTAGCCTTGGCCTGTTGGGCTCAGGTGATCCTTCTGCCTTAGCCTTCCAAGTAGCTGAAACTACAGGCACGTGCCACCATGCCCCAGCTAATGTTTTGATTTATTAGAGATGAGGTCTCACCAAGTTGCCCAGGTTGGTCTTGAACCCATGGGCTCAGGCAATTCTCTCATCTTGCCCTCCCATAGTGCTGGGATTATAGGCGTGAGCCACTACACCCGGCCTCACTGTGGTTTTAATTTATATTTCCCTAATAATGACAAATGATACTGATCACTTTTTCTTTTTGAGTCAGAATCTTGCTCTGTCACCCAGGCTGGAGGGCAGTGGCATGCTCACGGCCACCGCAGCCTTGACCTGCTGGGCTGTGGTCATCCTCCCTCCTCAGCCTTCCAAGTAGCCGGAACTACAGGCACGTTACCACCACGCCTGGCTAATTTTTTATCTATTGTAGAGATGAAGTCTCCCCAAGTTGCCCAGGCTGGTCTTGAACCCACTTGCCTTGACCTCTCAAAGTGCTGGGATTACAGGCTGAGCCACCAAGCCCGGTCCATCTTGATTTCTGTATGTTTTTAGTAAGTCAAAGTCAGGAAACTTAAGTTCTCCAGTTTCAGTGTCCTTCTTCAATATTATTTTGATGATACTAGATTATCTGCATATCAACATAATCTATTTTTTGAGAAAGTCTGCAAGGTACAGTGGTGTGTGCCTGTAGTCTCAGTTACTCAGGAACCTGAGCCAGGAGGATTCCTTAAGTCCAAGAATTCAAGACAAGTCTGGTGACAAACTTTTTTTAGAGATGAAATTTCTGTGTTCTCCAGGCAGGTCTCAATCTCTGGCCTCAGTCAATTCTCCCACCTTGGCCTCCCAAATTGCTGAGATTACAGACATGAGCCATCTCACTCAGCCAAAATACATAAATAAATGAATGAATGAAAAAAAAAAAACCTTGACTGGAATTACCTTGAATCTATAGATAAATTTGGAAGAAAGTTGATAACAATAATTTGTCTTCCAATCTATGAACATGGTATATCTATCAATTTACTCAGGTCTTTTAAAATTTCTCTAGGAAATACATTGTTTTGGATACAAAGGATTTTGCATGTTTTTTTGTTAAATATATTCCTAAGTATGTTTTTCAATGCAATGGTAAATGGATCTATTTTAAAAATTTCATTAGTTTCAATTGTTTGCTATTAATATATAGAAATGAAGTTTTTGGAAGTTTACTTTTTTCTAATAATTTACTAAACGCATTATTAGTTCTAGCAGTTTTGTTGTTGATTCCTTAGCATTTTCTATGTAAACAAACATATTACCTAAGAATGAGGACCACATTTACTTTTTTTTTTTTTTGAGTTGGAGTCTCACTGTTGCCGAGGCTGGAGTACAATGGCACACTCACAGCCACCACAGTCTCAACCTGCTGGGCTCAGGCAATCTTTCCATCTCAGCCTTCCAAGTAGCTGGGACTACAGGCGTGCACCACCATGCCTGGCTAATTTTTTGATTTATTGTAGAGATGAGGTCTCACCAAGTTGTCCAGGCTGGTCTCGAACCCGTGGGCTTGGGCAATCCTCTCCCCTCGGCCTCCCAAAGTGCTGGGATTATAGGCTTGAGCCACTGTGCCTGGCCAGATTTACTTCTACCTCTCCAGTCTTTGTCTATTATTTCTTTCTTTTTTTTTTCAGTTGGAGTCTCACTCTGTTGCCCAGGCTGGAGTGCATTCACATGCTCGTGGCCACCACAGCCTCCACCTCCTGGGCTCAGGTGATCCTTCTGCCTCAGCCTTCCAAGTAGCTGGAACTACAGGCATGTGCCACCATGCCTGGCTAATTTTGTGATTTTTTTTTTTTTAATCAGAGTTTCACTCTGTCACCCAGGCTGGCGTGCAGTGGCATGTTCATGGCCACTACAGCCTGACCTGTGGGGCTCAAGCGATCCTTCTGCCTCAGCCTTCCAAGTAGCTGGAACTACAGGCATGCACCACCATGCCCGGCTAATGTTCTGACATATTGTAGAGATGAGGTTTCACTATGTTGTCCAGGCTGGTCTCGAACCTGTGGGCTCAGGCAATCCTCTTGCCTCGGCCTCCCAAAGTGCTGGGACTACAGGCATGAGACACCACACCTGGCCTTTTATTTCTTTTTCTTGCCTTGTTGCACTTGGTTAATACCTACAATAAATACTCTTTACTGTGTACAGTAAGTCCCCTACATACAAACCTTCAAGTTGTGAACTTCAAAGATGAAAACTTGCATTCACATGTCCAATCACATATACATGTCTGGGGTACATTGTCACATGCATGCCACACTACAAGTGGTTGTACTGTTGTGTACTTTACTGGGCAGTACTGTATAGAGTACAGCAATACAGTATCTCTATTTCAAGCCCAGGATGTTCAGAAGCAAACAAAAAAGCAGCTGTGATGTAGCTGGTACTGTATAGACCATTTGTTAGCTTGGTACCTAGGCTAACTTTGTTTAACTTATGAACAAATGGACTTATGAACATGCTCTCAGAACAGAACGCATTCATATGTGAGGGATTTTCTATAGTAGGTTTGTGTCCCCACAATGATGAAATCACCTAATGACACATTTCTCAGAACATATCACTGTCCTTAAGAAACATGTGACTCTAACAAATATACTGCATATATTTTCATACCCTGTGTTTTATTTAACATTTAATCCTAGTGATTTTCTTTATAAGTATACTAAACTTTAAAGCTAATTTAAATGTGTCTAGGTATCATATTGCTAGTTAACTTACACGGTATACTACCTTGTATCAAAAGATTGTTAATACAGGTTACATGCATTATAACACCACTCACCAGCTTGCAATCTTAGGCGAGATACTTAACCTGAGCCTTGGTTTCATATCTGTAAAATGGAGTTAATAAGGAACATTCATTATTGGGTTATTGTGAAAATTTTGTAAGACACTACAAGTGTCTAGCAGCTCTGGGCACATAGTGAATATTCGATAAATGTTAGCAATATTTCATTAAAACCTGTACAACATAATCTTCTAGATTTTGACTGCCCGCCAGTGGCTGTGATAAGAAAATCTTGAAAAAATGGAAATGGAAATCAGTAAATCTCAACTATCAGTGTCAATTCCCCACGGGTGGAGTCCCTAGATCAGAGGTCAGGTGTCACCTGCAGATGTGTCTTTTTTTTTTTTTGAGTTGGAGTCTCACTCTGTGGTCCAGGCTGGAGTGCAGGGGCACACTCATGGCCACCGCAGCCTCTACCTGCTGGGTTCAGGCAACCCTTCCACTTCAGCCTTTCAAGTAGCTGGGACTGCAGGCATGCTCTACCACGCCTAGCTAATTTTTTGATTTGTTGTAGAGATGAGGTCCCACCAAGTCACCAAGGCTAATCTCAAACCCTTGGGCTCAGGAAATCCTCTCACCTTGGTCTCCCAAAGCGCTGGGATTACAGGTGTGCGCCACCGTGTTGGCCTGCAGATGTGTCTTATCTAGCCTGCACAGTGTTTAAACATTTTTTAAAATGTGTAACGTGAAATAACCAATATTCTACCATTTTAAAATCTACACATGGGATTTTCATATGATTCAACGTAATAAATGCTAACATTGAAAAGGAGTTGACACATACAAAAATCCAGATCTCTGACTTCTCGGGAAAACGATGCAGGTGTGGCAATGAGGAGCCCAAATGTCCCCTTGGCAGCTGCGGCTGGTGCTTAGGAGACGCTGCTCCTTTGAGATGGCATCTGTCCTTTTCCATTTGCTACGGTCCCCATCCTCCTATTGTGCCTTACAACCTGACAGCCTCACTCATTTATATTACCCTGGCAGACCCCTGTGGCCATTCGAATTGGAAACCTCATGGTTTTGCAGACATGGTAGGGAGGCTTGATGCAGTCGATGTAGCTGTGGTACTTTCAAAGTAAGTTTTGCTGTTTTCTTTTCTTTTTTTTCTGTGTGTGAATGTGTGTGAGTGTGTGAGTGTGTGAGTGTGTGTGTGTGTGTGTGTGTGTGAGAATCTTGCTCTGTTGGGTTCTTGGAACCATGTTGCCCAGACTAGTCTTGAACTCCTGGCCTCAAGCGATCCTCCTGCTTCTGCCTTCCAAAGCACTGGGATTACAATGCATGGCCTTTGCTTGTGTTCCGTGTCACACATTAATAAACAGGTGGAGAGAAAAAACGTGAATAAGTGTCTTTAAGATGTTCAGTAAGATAGATGAACTCATAGTCTATAGTTGGGATATAGACACTTGTGATCAAATTAAAAAATGTTGAATATTTATTTGCCGCTCAAAGGTAACCTATGATACTGTAGACGACCAGGAAGAGCTCCACGTATTTGTACCCGCCAAACCCCAGGGAAGTCATTTACACACTCAGCTTCGATCCACCTTATTACAATAACGTGGCCTCCCTGGAAAGGCTGGGGGGGATTTAGTAAGCCCAGTGAAATGGAAATGTCTATTAACGTCTCGCTCCCCCTCCGCCTCCCTCCAGCTCCTACTGGGGGGAAAGGGCGGTGGGAAGAAGACATTCCCGGCGATCCTCGTGTAGACATGGGGTAGACAGAATTGCACCGGGGTGGGGGGCTCGGAATGCGAACCCACCAGCCCGCTCCGCGCAAGCCGCTCCCCAGCGCGTCAACGCCGTGCCCAGAACTTTCGGGAACAGCGTGCGGACGCCACCCGGGAAGGCGCCCGGGGCCGAGCGCGCGGGATGCCGCCCCTCGGCGAGGGGCAGCGCCGCGGGGGGCCCGCAGGCCCCGGCGCGCGCCGCGCCGCGCCGCGACCCCCGGGGGCCCCAGGCGGGGGGCGCGCGGACCCCGGGGCGGCGACAAAGGGGCCCGCGGCGGGGGGGCCCGACGCCCCCGGGCCCCCCCCGCCCCCGCCGCCCGCCGCCGGCCGCCCCCCTCCGCCCGCCGCGCCCGCCGCCGCCTCACCTGGTGGCGTCCGCGACGTTCCGCACGAACAGGAGGTGTTGGGGGGCCTCGTGTAGCGCGACATGCCCGGGTCCTGCGCTGCCCGGTCCGCCGCGGCCGCTGGGCTCGCTCCGCCTCCCGCCGCCGCCGCCGCCGCAGGAGCGCCGCCGGCCCCCGGCGCGACCCCCTCCCCCGGGCCCCAGCCGCCCGCGCGCAGCCGCAGAGGCCGGCGCGGAGGGGGCGCTGCGCGGCGGCCGGGCCGCTGGCCGCGCGGGGCGCTCGGGGGCGGGGCGGGGCGGGCGGCGCGGGCCCCGGCCGAGGGGGTCCGGGAGGGGGGGGGTCGGCGGGGGTCTGGGGTCCGAGGGGATTCGGGGAGGGGGGGGAGCCGGGGGTGGGGAGGCGGGGCGCCCGGGGTCCGAGGGGCTCCCGGGAGGGAACGGGGGGGGACTCCGAGGGCGGGGCGGGGGCGGGCCCGGGGTCCGGGCGTCCGGCGTCCGGAGGGCTTTGGGGAGGGGCGGCCGGGCTCAGAGCGGGGGGGGGGGCCCCGGCGGGCACCGGCGCGAGAGGGCAGCGGGGGCACGGGGGCGGGGCCGCCGGGCCTTGGGGGTGGCGTCGTCGGCCCGAGGCCTGGGCGGTCGTGAGGCCTCTCGGGCCGCAGGCTTTGCCACGGCGAGGTCGAGGTTTCGTCTGTGTCCTGCGTTGGACTCCATCACTCATCCAGCATTCGCTGGGGGCACAGCCCTCAGCCGTGGGGGCGTTCCCCCGGATGTCCAGGGAGCGTCTGCCACGCGCCCGGCGCTGCCCCGGGTGGACGCGGCCGTGGACGGCCCAGGCCGAGCCTCACCCCTGAGAGGTGACCTTCGAGACGGCCGGCGACACACGAAGGAACTAGCGGCCGCACGATGCGGAAGGAAGCAGCTAAAATGCAGTGGCAGTTAAGCACATCCGGACGATCGCCCGTTCCTCCAATGTGTGTAGACACCCCCCACCCCCGAATCGTCGTCGGGCCTCGGCCCCTGCAGACCTGCGGAGCCGGTGACCCGAGGCCGCAGGGCTGTAACCAGGAAACTAAGGCGTGTTGACAGCCTCCCCTTCGCTCTCAGAAGCGGCTCTGGAGTCTAACAGGGTCGCCCTTGGGTAGCCACAGTCCCCTCAAAGTCCGAGGTGCCAGGGTCGGCGCTGCTGGAACATCTGAAGGGGATGGCTCCGCAGGCACCGATCCAGAGTGGGAAGGCGCGGTGGGAGGGGGCAAGGGGCCTGTTGTCACGGAGCCTGCAGTTTGGGTGGGAGGCCAACTGAAAGCATCACACTGGGAAAGCTACAAACTGACAAGAACAAGAACTGTATGTCCTGCTGAGAGGGGACCTTGTGGGGGGTGTGAGCAGGGCTGGAGGCTCACTTATTTTTCCCGAAAAAGTCTTGAAGAGTTAGAGAATGAAGAAGAGTGACTTATGCCTGTGATCCCAGCGCTCTGGGAGGCCTAGGCGAGAGGATCGCTGGGGCCAGGAGTTCAAGACCCACCTGGGCAACGTAGCAAAACCTTGTCTTAATAAAAATAATGATGATAGTAATAATTTTAACAAGAATGGAGAGGAATGAGTGCACCGGAACAGCACGTGCAAAGGCCTTGAAGCAATATAGGATATAAAAGGCCAACTGGAGCATGAGGCCAGAAAGGAACTTGAAACAGGCTGGAGAGCCGGCCGGGCTTGTGAGGTGAAGGATTAGAATGCTGACTATGAGGCGGGCTGGGTGGCTCAGCCTGTCATCCTGCGCCTTTGGAAGGCTGAGGTGAGTGGATTGCCTGAGCCCCGCGTGTTCGAGACCTGCCTGGGCAACTTGGTGAGACCTCATCTCTACAATAAAAATAAAAAAATCAGCCGGGCGTGGTAGCACGCGCCTGTAGTTCCAGCTACTTGGAAGGCTGAGGCGGAAGGATCGCCGGAGCCCAGAAGGTCAAGGCTGCAGTGGCTGGGAGCGGCCACTGCACTACAGTCTGGGTGACAGAGTGAGACTCCAACTCAAAAAAAAAAAAAAAGAATGCTGACTATGTATTAGGTTGCAAGAGCTGTCATAACACATTACTACAAATTTGGTGGCTTAAAACAACAGAAATTTGGCCAGGCATGGTGGCTCATGCCTATAATCCCAGTGCTTGGATTGAGGCCAGGAGTTCAAAATTAGCCTGGGCAACCATCTCTGCAAAATAAACTTGAAAATAATAATCATCTTTTAAAAATCAACAGAAATATGTTCTCTCATAGGGCTAGAGGCCAGAAGTCTGAAATCAAAGTGTCCGCAGGGGCAATACTCCCTCTGAAGGCACTGGGGGAGACTCCTTCCTTCTTCCAGACTCTGGTGGCCCCAGACAGTCCTTAACTGTGGCTCCATAAATCCAGTCTCTACCTCTGTCTTCAGATGGCCTCGCCTCTCTGTATCTCCTCTTTTGTCTCTCTCTCTCTTTTTTTTTTTTTTTTGAGTTGGAGTCTCACTCTATTGCCCAGGCTAGAGTGCAGTAGCACACTCATGGCCACCCCAGCGTCAACCTGCTGGACTCAGGCAATCCTTCCGCCTCAGCCTTCCAAGTAGCTGGAACTACAGGAGCGTGCTACCATGCCACTAATTTTTGGTTTATTGTGGAGATGAGGTTTCACCAAGTTCCCCAGGCTGGTCTCGGACCTGCAGGTTCAGACAATCCACTTGCCTCCACCTTCCAAAGTGCTGGGATTATAGGTTTAGCCACCAAGCCTGGCCCTCTTCTGTCTCTTATAAGGACACTTGTCGTTGGATTTAAGCCCTACCTGGTTAACCCAAAATGATCTCATCTTTTACAATTTTTTTTTTACAACTTTTATTTTTTTCTATTTTTTGTTTTTGAGTTGGAGTCTAACTCTGTCACCCAGACTGGAGGGCAGTGGCCGCTCCCGGCCACCATGGCCTAGACCTGCTAGGTTCCGGCGATCCTTCCACCTCAGCCTTCCAAGTAGCTGGAACTGCAGGCATGCACCAGCACACCCATTCATTTTTGTGATTTATTGTAGAGACGAGGTCTCGCCAAGTTGCCCAGGTGGGTCTCAAACCCGAGGGTTCAGGCAATCCACTCACCTCAGCCTCCCAAAGCGCGGGATTACAGGCTGAACCACCGAGCCCAGCTTATAATTTTTTTAAATTAAAAAAAAATTTTTAGAGACAGTGTTGCTCTGTCACCCAGGCTGGAGTGAGTGGCATAATCATAGTTCACTGCAGCTCAAGCTGCATGGTTTCTGGGCTCAAGCCATCCTTCCACCTCAGCCTCCCGTGTAGCTAGGACTGCAGGCACCTGCCACCGCACCCAGCCCAGAATGACCTCATCTTGAAACCAACTTAAATTATGCCCGCAAAGACCTTTTCCCAGATAAGGACACACATATGAGGGGTCAGGACTTGGACATATATTTTGGGTGGCTACCACTCAATACACTGCACTGACTTTGTAAAGAAAAGAGACTTGACCTGGTGAGCAGGCCGACATTCCCTGACATATTGTCTCATGGAGAAAAAAGGCAATTCGCTAGACTCTACGTAAAATATGAACCTAAAAATATATTGGCTGGGCATGGTGGCTCATGACTGTAATCCCAGCACTTTGGGAAGCCAAGAGTTCAAGACCAGCCTGGGCAACATAGTGAGACTCCAGTCTCAACCAAAAACAAATCAAAGCAAAACAAACCAAAAACAAAAACAAAGAAAAACTAGACAGACATGGTGGCACCTGCCTATAGTCCTAACTGCTCAGGAGGCTGAGGTGGGAGGATTTCTTGAGCCCAGGAGTTCGAGGCCACGGTGAGCTATGATATATACAGAGAGAACGCGAAAGAGAGAGAGAGAGAGAGAGAATGTGGTTCTGTGGCCCAGGCCAGACACACACTTATATATGTATATTCATATATAAATATAATTTTCCCAGCTGGAGATATTAAACTCTGAAACTTTCTTTCTTACCTTTTGGTACTGTAAGAATATTTTTTAAATGATTTTATATATAGAACCCCCCCACAGAGCTCTTTACAGTTTGGAAAAAGCATTAGTAGGTGTATGCAAAGACTTGCTATAGATGGGGAGGCTTTTTCTGTTCCTGTGGAAGGAAGGATCTGAGGAAGGATCCTCAACGGTGAAAGGGGAAGTTTCCGTTAGAACCTGAACTTACAGGTGGCTGGAATTGGTATAAGTTGTGGAGCCAAAATTATGTATATGACATCAAAATGTATGTCCTTCCAATTTCCAGATATGATTTGAGGCAGATGAGTGCAAAGTGTAAGTTGCTGCTTTCTAGTGGAAAGGCCTCTGGAGAGACACCATTGGGTATGGGAACTAAGGAATGTTACCCTGGGCTTGGCAGGGTCTTGACCTGCCCGCAAACCTGTGGAAAGATTGCCTGAGCCCAGCAGGTCAAGGCTGTGGTGGCCGTGAGTGTGCCACTGCACTCCAGCCTGGGCGACAGAGTGAGACTCTGACTCAAAAAAACAACAAAAAAAAACCCCCACACAAACAGATGAGCACTGTAACTGACGTGATGAGCACTGTAAATGACTTGATGAATACTGTATTCTTTTTTTTTTTTTTTTCTTGATTTGGAGTCTCACTCTGTTGCCTAGGCTGGAGTGCAGTGGCACACTCATGGCCACTCCAGCGTCGACCTTCTGGGCTCCGGCGATTCTTCCGCCTCAGCTTTCCAAGTAGCCGTAGCTATAGGGGCGGGCTACCACGCCTGGCTAAATTTTTTTAAATTTATTGCTGAAACCAGGTTTACGCCAAGTTGCCAGGGATGGTCTCGAACCTGCCTTCTCTTGCAGTCCACTCGCTGGGATTTACAGGCTGAGCCACCGAGCCCGCCTACGAATACTGTAACATCATGATGAGCACTGTAACTGACGTGGAGATATGCAAGTACTGTAGCTGATGTGGAGAAGGGCACTGTAACTGACGAAGCTGTACTTGTCTTTTCTTCGGGGGTTTAGGGTAGCATTGGAGAAAAGGCTTAGGTCAGGGCTACATGCCTTTCCCCAGGCTCACAAACATATTCATACTTATCCCAAGTCCATTTAGCACGTGTTGCTTTCTTGACTCATTGCTTTAAGGCACCAAATGGTACCCTACAGGCTTGAGAGAGTGCATGTTCTTTCTGAATTGCCTGAGGATTACAAAGGAGGGTACCACTGCAAATCCGGCAATTGTTTAATAACTATAGACCCCCCTTTTCTTTCTGCAGAGTTTAATGTATTGTTTTTTGCAGTAACGATTATATCTACTACTTTACATTTAATACTTTTATTTATTTTTTATTATTTTATTTTCTTTGTTTTTAAAAACAGAGATGGAGTCTTGCTATGTTGCCTAAGCTGGTCATGGACTTATTTATTTATGTTTGAGACAGGGACTCCATCTGTTCCCCAGGCTGGAGCACAGTGGTGTGATCATAGCTCACTGTAGCCTCCAGCTCCTGGACTCAAGTCATCCTTCTGTCGCAGCCTCCCTAATTGCTAGGACTATAGGCTCGAAACACCACTCTTAGTCTTTTAAAAAATTTTGTAGAAACGGGGCTTCCCTATGTTGCCCCAGCTGGTCTCAAACTCCTGACTTCAAACCATTCTCTGCCTTGGCTTCCCAAAGTGTTGAGATTGCAGGAATGAACCACCGTGCCTGGCCATTTCATACGTTTAAAAAAAATT